>JARYZH020000339.1:0-41696 GCA_030021035.2 Notholithocarpus densiflorus
TTTTTTTTTTTTTTTTTTTTTTTTTTTTTTTTTTTTTTTTTTTTTTTTGAGAAACCTTTTTTGCAGCTTATTGGTCAGCATACTGCATATATAAGTCTATTTATTAGTACTTTTTTAAGACAATATTAGTATATTATATTACTACATTAATGAGACCGCCAATGTGTACAAGTCATTTAATTAAATTCTTTTTTTTTTTGGGGGAGATAATACTAATGAGGACTTAAATTCTAAAAGTTTTTTTGTTAAACACAACCAAAGTTTAGTGGTATTAACCATGGTAAAACAAGATTCTTCTCCGCTAGCTGTTTTTGACCCTTAAAATCTAGTGCAAGATATCCACCATTCAAGACCCTTTTTTTCACCCATCAACCAAGATCACCACGTTCCACACTTCCACCCGGAAACCCAGTGCAAATCCAATATAACAACTTAATTTGTCCAAACTTACTAGCCTTTAATCTCTCCTTAAACCAAACCACATTTGTCACATTTATTTTTAATACTATAGAAGCTACAAATTACAGAAAGAAATACCAGCAGTTGTAGCATGGTGGTGCACGGCAAGGGTGGATATCTGAGTTTTTTTTTTTTTTTTTTTTTTTTTTCATTAATGGAATCTTGTTTCACCAAGGAGGTTAGTTGGGCTGAATTAGGATCGTGTTTAACGTGGTATTGCCTACATTTTCACTTAAAAATACTTGATGAGTTATAATTGAAGGGTATAGATATAAGGTTTTACACAGAATTCTTATAAAATTTAAACCCTATAATTATATCCTAAATTGATAGCAATTACCACCAAAAAAAAAAAAAAAAAAAAAAAAAAAAAAGGAAAAGGAAAACAAATCCCCAGCATCAAGCCAACAAAAGTCCAATATCTCTTCCACATGAAATTGTTAGCATCATTTCCCTTCACATATCAGGGATTCAATATCAGAAAATTTTGAGAACATCCATAATGAACAGATTGAACTCTTTCTAATTAATTAAATTAGCAAAAAGAATAAAGTGTGTGCAAATCCCCATATACTTCTTCTTCTTCTTTTTCTTCTTTTTCAGTTTTTCTTTTTCTCCTAATAAAATAAGTTTTCTTCAAAGGCCAAAACACAAATTATTTAAACATGAATCTTACCTTTAGAGAAGCTCAATGGTATCCTGTTTCTCAAACACAACATCCTAAAGACACCTTTAGAGCCCAATATTTCTCTACACAAACCCATATTTCTATTTTTATAAGTAATAATCAAATAAAAATCTTGGGAACAGAAATTACAGACACAAAACCATACTTCTATATTCATAACCAACAATCATATAACATACTTTTGAAAAGAAATTACAAAGTTTTAACTTCTAGACCTAATATGTAGGTTTTAGATGGGGAAAAGTAAAGAGGAAAGTGGCCATATAGCCATATTTCCTTCTCCTTTATCTCCATCCGAACTGATACAATCATAAAAAAGACATACATATAATCGAAACATAAAAACAAATACTTTTTTTTTAAGCACGAAACATAAAATGTCACACCCTTCCCACTTTCTGAATCTGAAACATAAAATAACACTAGGACTAGATTCAGAAATTGAAACCACTACCATCACCAAACAAATTATTAGTGATTGCAGCCTTGAAAACACCTATGGCCAGTGCTTCAATCCCAGCCGCCACAATTCCAGGAATGACAGGACGATTCTGGTGCTGCTGCACCGGCGCAGCCGCCGGAGCAGTGTATATATATGGAACATATCCAGGTGCATGATACCCGCCATAAGCTGGCCCAGTTGGGTACCAACCAGTACCACCACCATAAGCAGGAGCAGACGAGTATCCGCTGCCATAAGGAGGTGCAGTTGGGTACCCGCTCCCATTAGGAGGTAGGTACCTGCCGTCATGAGCCGGTGCGGAAGGGTGATGATATGCACCCACCTCATGACCAGGTCCAGTTGGGTGAGCCATATATCAAGCAGTTGAAGATTTAATTGAAAGAAAATTTAAAGATGAAAAGATTTGGAAATGGAGGAAGAGCTGTTTTTGTGATCAAATCAATTCAATAAATCGTTGGAATTTGTTTGAGTGAGAGCTCTGGTGGAGGCGTTGGGGGTATATATAGAAGTTAGCATGCAGTGGCTTCTTGTGGCTAGTGAGGCTATGAGAACAAACCACGGTTACCTCTAGTGTTATTGCGTCTCATCTTTCTACATGGCTTAACATTGGCCAAAAAGGAATAGGTGAACCAGGGTTTATCCCAAAAAAAAAAAAAAAAAAAAAATTTATAACCTGGGTCGTCTCAACGTATACCTTAAGCAATTTAGGCAATTGAATGACGACACCCAAAAAATAAACTCCATAATCTTAATCCTATAATATATACAAAATAAAATAAAATATATTTCTTGACAATTTATTTCTATATATAAAAAAAGCATCAATGCGCAAACAGTACCACTTTGGTTTGTTCAAGTGGCACTGTAAGTACAGTAGCTACCGTGTCTTTTTTTTAGTCGTCTGTTTGTACTTTTTTTTTCTTTTAAATATTTATATCAACTAGTATGTATTTTGTTATATTGACACAATAAATTTCATAATATTTTCATAATTATTGAGGTGTCAATTTCTTATAAATCGAAATAAAATAATAAAATATGAGACTGTGACCAACCAAAATTAAAAATAAATGTTTTGTGAAAGCGCCAATCCGTAAACAATGCCACTTTGGTTTGTTCAAGTGGCACTGTAGTTACAGTACGTAGATACCGTGGTTTTTTTTTTTTTTTTTTTTTTTTTTTTTTTTTTTTTTTTTTTTTTTTCAGACGTCTGTTTGTACTTTTTTTTCTTTTAAATATTTATATCAACTGGCATGTATATTTTTATACTGACACAACAAATTTCACAATATTTTCACAATTATTGAGGTGTCAATTTCTTATAGGTCGAAATAAAATAATAAAATATGAGACTGTGACCAACCACAATTAAAAATAAATGTTTTATGAAAATATTGTGACACTTGTTGGGTGAATGTGTAAAAACTATCGTACTTTCTGGTTTGTTCAATATATACTGCTCATTGTTTTTTTTTTTTTTTTTTTTTTTTTTCAGTCATCGGTTTGTGCTCTTTTAAAAAAATATATATATATATATTTATATGAGCTTGCATATATATATATATATATATATATATTGTTATACTGACACAACAAATTTCACAATGATTGAGGTGTCAATTTCTTATAGGTCGAAATAAAATAATAAAATATGAGACTGTAGCTAACCACAAATGAAAATAAATGTTGTAACACTTGTTATTTCTATATATAAAAAGCGCACAGTGCAAACAGTGCCACTTTAGTTGTCTGTTTGTACTTTTTTTTTCTTTTAAATATTTATATCAATTGGCATGTATATTTTTATACTGACACAACAAATTTCACAATATTTTTACAATTATTGAGGTATCAATTTCTTATAGGTCGAAATAAAATAATAAAATATGATATTGTGACCAACCACAATTAAAAATAGTTTTTTTGTGAAAATATTGTGACACTTGTTTGGTGAATGTGTGAAAGTTATAGTACTTTCTTGTTTGTTCAATATATATTGTTCATCGCTTTTTTTTTTTTTTTTTTTAGTCATCGGTTTGTGCTCTTTTAAAAAAATATATATTTATATGAGCTTGCATATATATATATATATATATATTGTTATACTGATACAACAAATTTCACAATATTTTCACAATGATTGAGGTGTCAATTTCTTATAAATCAAAATAAAATAATAAAATATGAGACTGTAACTAACCACAAATGAAAATAAATGTTTTGTGAAAATGTTGTAACAGTTGTTATTATCACAATATTTTCACAATTTTAAGATCTCAAATTCTTATAAATCAAATTAAAAAAAAATGCCAAGTCCACAATATTTTCATATTAATTTCACAAAAAATCATAGGTAAGCTACTATTGATGGATAAAAAAGTGATATTAGTCATGGGTCTATTTTAAAATCAGTAACAACTTGCTAACTAGAATTTGTTATGAAAATATTATAAAGATAACATTTCTATAAAATAAATAATAATATATCAGACTAAAACTTACAACGGCTGAAAATAAAGGTATTGTGAAAATATTGTAATAATTTGTTGTGTTCTTAGACTTCTTTTTTGGTTTAGTCAAATTTGGTGAACAAAAATTCACTGTTTCATGCACATTTTTTTTTTTTTTGATTTTTTGATTGTTGTTTTTTTAATGCATAGTTTAAAGTGGTTTGTCCCAATTAAAACCAATAATAATTTACCACCTAGGATTTGTTGTGAAAATGTTCTGGATGTAGCATTACTCTAAAATAAAATTATAAAATATCATACTAGGGCTCACCATATCTAAAATAAAGGTATTGAAAAAATATCGTAACATTTATTGTGTTCCTGACTTTTTTTTTTAAGCCAATTTGTTGAGCCAAAATTCATAGTTTTACGGATAGTTTTCTTGAGTTGACTTTTTTTTTAACACATTGTTCAAAGTAAAAAACACATGGTTTTACCAACAAAAAAGAGTTATGAAAAAAAAAGTATTTTCCCCCTTTATATTTGGGGTAGTTTCATCCCCTCCAATTTTAAAGTTGAATAATTTCCTCCTTTATATTTTATAGACAAGTATATAGTTCCTACTATTACTCTCTTAGTTAAACCCTAACAAAATCTTATGATTCTTAGAATATTTCATTGTGCAATAACTAAAATGCTTGATTAAATTTTAATGTCCCAAAAATTTTCTTCAAGTATTTTGAGTTTTATGTGTTAGTCATACTCTAGAAAGTAAAAATGATGATGTATGGTATTCTATTTGTTGAATAGAGAACACTAATTTATTAGTAGTTTAAATCTTCTAGATCTATAATTTTATCTAATAAATACTTTAATGACATATGTCTTTTGTTATTTTGTTCTTTTTTTATTTGTTTTCTTTCTTAAAAGGGTGTTTATTAAAAATTAAGTAAGCTAAACATCGTAGTTAAGCTCATAAAAGAAAATAATAAAGAAGGAAATATGAATAACAAAATATTCATTGCAAATGGTAGTAGATATTTAATTTAATGAAAAGTTTCAATTGTAGCATATGTCATCATTTGAAAATTTAAATATTGTGACAATGCTTTATCAAAACTTAGTTGTTAATTGTTGAAAGATGACGACATTTGTTATCATTCTTAGTAGATTTTTTTTTGTGAGTAGATATTGTCTTTAGTAAATAGGTTCTGAGAAATGAAAATGTATTTTGTATCAAATGATACCACGTCATTCATATCAAAATTCAATAAACGAGAGACATGTGTGCAAAATAACTACCCACTAACACATATCTTTCAATTGTTAGTGGGTTAATAATTTTGTGCTTACATGTTTCACACTTATTGGATTTTGATACCGCTGACATGGTATCATTTGATGCCAAATACCTTATCCTAAGAAATTATCATACTAAATAGATAGTCATATGTTTAATAACTATTCTAAATTTAAATACATGATTTGATACTACTTCAAAAATAAATTATATCTTAAATTTTCTCACTCAAGGGCGGCACGTGCCTTGCACGTGCAACCCTTACTAGTTCTTCTTAAAAAATCTATAAACATTTTTCTTTTTTATCTCACTTAAAAAGTCTTTCATCATTTATATATAACAAAAAAAATTTCCATCTTCTCATTTAAAAAAATCTAAATAATAGATATATAATAACACAATAATCATATATAATATTAAAGTGAAAGTTCAATCAAGAATTCAAATTAGATTTTAATTGTACTCTAATTTTGTACCAAGTATCATTTTCATTCCTTATTATTTGCTACCAATTTTTTTTTAAAAATTATTTTATACATTCTAATTATGTGCCAAGTGTCCTAATTATACTCTAATTATGTGATAGTTATATTTATATACAAATTCATATACCTCAACTTAGAAAATACAAAAATACTTATTCGAATTTATTATATGAAAATTTTACATTTTTAAGTAAAATATTTACATTTATATGATACGTAGTAGAGTAAGTATGAATTCTTACTATAGATTATTATTCAATTAAGTTCTTAGCCATAAAATTTGTCATATCATTATACAAACAGTCAAACTTTGCCTACCTTTGGAAAGTTTTTCTTGCTGTGCCATTGGAAACTGGGGTTAATGTGTCATGAAAAGGCCAAAACTCAGAAATTGTCCACATTAAGAAACGAGGTGATGATGAAAAGGCAGCCTTAATTAATTACTATTACTATATGAAATGTTGGATTATGCATGAAAGAAAAAGAAATTCTCACTTTAAGAAAATAAAATTTTTCATAATTTTTTTTTCACAAGTATTGATATGATTCATTATGAATGATTCATAATATAAAATAATTTAAAAAAAAAAAAAACTATCTAAAGAGGGGCAAAGTTATTTTAAATTATACTTATCAGCCCTCCTTCATATATGTACAAACTCAATTAAAGGATCATTTTTATTTTTCTTTTAATATTGACTTTTTTGTTATATATAACTCATTAATTTAGCAGTATTTAAAGTATATGGTTTCAAAAATATATACGTAAATTTTTTATTTATTTTGTATTTTGAGAGTTAGTATTTTTTTTAAGAAGAATTTAGAGAGTTAGTAATATAGGAATGAATGGACTTTCTTTTTTCGGATTAGAAGAAAATATGCTATGATTCTTATGATTAAGTTTGTGACACTTTCTATTTTGTCATCCATAATTAAACAAAACAAAAGTTTTCCATTAGTTTTATATTATTTTTCATAATTATCTTATAATATATTGTATATATTAAAACATATAAAAATAATATTTATTGTAATCTTTAATTTATTTAATAAAAAAACCTTAATTTAAAATTTTAAAAAATATTTAAGGGAGAGTTGCGCATGAGTAAGAAAGAAAATATTTCCCTCGAATTATATAATAAAAAAAAAAACTTTATGAAATTTTCTTACGTAAGAAAAAACAATACATATTATTTAATAAATAATGTAAGAATCATGTTTCAAGTATTTTTTTTTTTTTTTTTTTGAGAATCAAGTAAGTGAATTTTATTAAATTAAATCAAGATTGAATACATCATCCAAATCCAAGGGTAGTTCTTCTACCCATACATCAGTATCTGCAGATACAACTGCTCGTCTAGCTAAGGCGTGTGCCAAATTGTTGCCCTCTCTTCTTACATGTTGGAAGCTACACGTCCTTAAAGAGGACCACAAACTCCATATTTCCTCAATGATATGGCCAAACAGAGTATGACAAGGCTGCTTTGTGTTAATAGCTTTTATTATCCGTAAACAATCTCCTTCAAATATTACTTCGAATAAGTTGAGTTCCTTTGCAAAAGCCACAGCCCGAGATGCCGCAAGTGCCTCTGCATGTTCTATTGATTGAGGCAGAGCTATTTTCTGACTCAGAGCACCAATAACATTTCCATTATTGTCTCTAATCACCACTCTTATACCTACCATGTTACTGCTATCAAAGAGAGCTGCATCAAAATTGGCTTTGTAAAAATCCTGTGGCACCTGGGGACATTGCACCGCTGGCCTAGGGGGTTGTTTATGGATGTCGAAGAACTCCACCACTAATTCCTTCGCTTTTCTGCTGATTTCATGCAGAGGCCATGAAGGTTGTCGCACCCGAATCTTATTCCGTTGCTGCCATAAGCTCCAAGCAATGGTTGAAAACAGAGCAACTATGAAGGCTGATCCGTGATCAAGCACCACTTCAAGTAGATCAAAAAAGGTCTGATACCCAATCTGGTACAAACGTGAGAAGCTAGGGACAGACTTCCATACAGCCTTGGCTTGGTCGCACAACCATAACACATGCATGACCGATTCTTGCTGCTCATCGCACAGTGAACATGTTTTGTCTAAGGCGATTTTCCGTCGAGCTAAATTTTGTTTTGAAGGTAGAGAATCCCTTGCTGCTCTCCACATGAAGTGCCTGACTTTTGGAGGTGCTCTGATCTTCCAAATACTCCTCCACACCTTCGAATCTTCCCCATTTGACAATGATGGTGCTTCGTTGATCACCTCTGTTGCAAGCATCTTATATGCAGACTTAACCGAGTAACACCCATTAGCTGTTTTGGGCCAAACAAGGCAGTCCGTGTTGCACATCTCACTTACATAAATGTTCCTTATTGCTTCAGCTTCCCACAGGTAAAATGAGTTCTGCAGCACCTCCCAATTCCATATTTTTGTATTAGGATAAAAGAGGTCACACACCCGGTTCAGCCCTTCATCAATTTTTGGCGATACCACTTTGCTCATACCAGGTTCAGGCAGCCAATTATGCTCCCAGATGTCTATATTCCGCCCATCCCCTACTCTCCAAACAGCTCCTTTCTGTATCACCCTCCTAGATTGTAGGATGCTCTTCCAAGCATAAGAGCAATTAGTAGGCATTGGTGCATCTAAGATATTACCCCCTGGAAAATACTTAGCACTGAATACCTTGTACAGCAGGGTGTGTTTTTGATGGAAAAGTCTCCAAATCTGCTTTGCAAGCATGGCCTCATTGAAATTTTTTATATCTCGAAACCTCATACCTCCAATCGATTTTGAGGAACAAAGTGTACTCCATTTTACCCAATGAATCTTTTTTCCTTCACCACTTCCCCACCAAAATTTCTGGATCATTGCCTCAATGTCCTTGCATAGACTTACCGGCAACTTAAAAACATTCATAGAGTAGGCCGGTATTGATTGGATCACTGCTTTTATCATGACTTCTTTGCCCGCTTGAGATAGCAACTTCTCTTTCCATCCTTGCATCTTGGACCAAATCCTTTCTTTGATGTGAGTAAAGCAAGCCTTCTTGTTCCTACCAACAAAAGAGGGTAATCCCAAATATTTCTCATAATGTTGGATAGCCGGAAGACCAAGGGAGACTTTGATTGCTTCTTGGGTAGCCTCATTTGTGTTTTTGCTAAAGAATAGAGGAGTCTTGTCCTTATTCACCATTTGACCGGAGGCAGCTTCATAAATGTTCAATATATTTTTTATTTTCTCGCATTCTGCCAAAGTTGCCCTGCAAAACAATAGGCAATCATCTGCAAAAAAGAGGTGAGTAATCTTCGGCCCTCTTTTACAGAGTGAAAAACCATTGATTTCCCCATCATTAGCTGCCCTTCGAAGGATAGCATCCAGGCCCTCCGCACAAAAAAGAAAAAGATAAGGAGACAATGGGTCCCCTTGTCTAAGTCCCCTAGTTGGGGTAATCATACCCTGTGGCTCCCCATTAACCATTATAGAATATGTCACCGTAGTGATACACTCCATAATCAAAGAAACCCAAGAATTTTGGAAACCCAACTTCAATAGAATTTTCTCTAGAAAAATCCAATCCACTCCACCCTATCATACGCCTTACTCATGTCTAATTTTAAAGCCATAAACCCAGATTTTCCTGAACAGCTATTCTTCATGTGATGCAAGGATTCAAATGCAATCAGAATATTGTCAGTGATCAATCTACCCGCAGTGAAAGCACTTTGTGTTTCAGAGATAATATTATTGAGAAAAGGTTTAAGCCTATTAGCTATAACCTTACTGACAATTTTATAGATTACATTACATAGACTTATTGGTCTAAATTCAGATACTCTTTATGGGTTTTTTACTTTTGGGATTAAAGTAATAAAAGTATGATTGATGGACTTTAAAAGAGAACCTGAATTTAGACAAGAAAGTACAGCTTGAGAAATATCCATACCCACATTGGTCCAATAAGTCTGATAAAAAAGTGGTGGCATTCCGTCCGGGCCCGGTGCTTTTAGAGGTGCCATCTCCTTAATTGCCAACTCCACCTCTTCTACTGTGTACATGGCTGTAAGCTTTGCATTCATCTCCTCTGTGATCACTTCCTGCACTCCTTCCATAATGCTATCAAGGTTGTAAGGATTGGATGTTGTGAACAAATCAGCATAGAAGTCCACAAGTATTTTTGTGTAAATGCCCTCCTCTGTCTGCCATCTCCCATCACTATCCCTAAGCCCCTTAATGAAATTTTTCCGCTTCCTTTGAGTTGCTGTCCCATGAAAGAACTGGGTATTTCTATCTCCACTTTGAATCCATTGTAACCTTGATCTTTGATGCCACATTTGCTCTTCTTTCTCACATAATGTATTCAGTTCAGCCTTCAACCTCACTACCTCATCATCCTTCCCATCCCTAGCCGAAGCCACCTCTGCTTGCCAAAGCTTTTCCTTAGTTTGCTTTATTTGTTGTTTTACATTACCAAAGTGGGCCCTACTCCACTTCTTTAACAGTTTTTTGCATTTCCTTAACTTCTGTGTTGCTTGAAACATAGGAGTGCCTTCGGTTTGGTGTGCCCATGCTCTAGACACCGTTTCACCAGAACCAGGATCCATTAACCACATAGCCTCAAACCTAAATGGTTTCCTTCTCCACTTATGACTCTCCCCATTTGGATCAAGAGCAAGTAGCAAGGGTCTATGATCTGATGTAAAACAATGTAGATGATGAACTCTACCTGTGGGGAACCTATTCAGCCACTCATAGTTGGCCACTCCTCTATCCAATCTCTCCCAAACCAACTCTCCTCTTCTTTTCCCATGCCAAGTAAAGTCCGGTCCTGAGAAACCCAAATCAATAAATCCACAATCATCCAATGCTTCCTGAAATGACTGCATTAGATTATGAGATCGTGGGGCACCTCCCTTTTTATCCGCCACCTCCAACAACTCGTTAAAGTCACCGAAACAACACCATGGTAGCTTCGGCTTTGTGCTCAGCATCCTTAGCATGTTCCAACCCTCATTACGTCTGCTTGTCTCTGGTTCTCCATAAAATCCTGTCAGCCGCCATGCATTCTCCGTACCTCCATGCACAATAGCATCAATATGATAGTTTGAAAAGCTGTCCACCCACACCATATCCTCATTTTTCCATAAAAGAGCTAATCCACCTCCCCAACCTGTACTAGGAACAGTAAAGCATCCATCGAATTTCAACTGACCTCGGACCCATTCCATTCGTTCACGACCTGACCATGTTTCTGACCATGTTTGTATGTGGTTTCTCAAAAAAAAAAAAAAAAAAAGTATAATTGTATGTGTGAAAAAATAAATAAATAAATAAATAGCTTCAACCTTGGGTGTAAATTATGGACCCACATATAAGTAATGCAAACCAATAAATCTATCAATAGATTAATTCAAAACTAGAAGTTTCACGCTATATTTGTGTGTTGTGATTGTGGTGGGCTTAGTCAATATGTAAATGTGATAGAGAATGCCAAAATTTTAATGAATTTTTGGTGTTCCTAAAAGCACCATGAATTCAAACAATGTAAAGAATAGAAGTAAATAAGGTTTGAATCACCACACAGACAGGTATTACTAAACTTCGACACCAAGTATATATGCTAGAGGGCCTGACACGTGCCAATCACCAGTTATACGGTCTCGCCCGCCAGGTTTGAATGATTATAATAAACTGCCAGAGAGAGACAAGTAGAAGTAGTAGAGACTATAGAGAGAGAGAGAGAGAGAGAGAGAGAGAATAATTAATGCTAATTCTGTATCATTAGTTTTTTTTTTTTTCGTTAAAAGGGATTTTATTGCAAACTGAGAGTACATAACTTGACAACCATAGCTGTATCATTAGTTTTGCCAGTTGTGAACCAAGAAAAATTATCTTTGGGAAAATTTTGGATATTACTTACCATACATGTTTCCAGCTTTTTTATTTTCTAAATAATTGTAAATTATGCTGGATTTTTTTTTTTTTTTGATAATCATGGATTTTATGCAACCATGCATAAGTCAATCACTCCAAAAAACAAAATTGTAAATTGTGTTCTATTTTAACCCAAAAAAAAAAAAAATCCATATCCTACCAAGACAGGCCCATCTTTTAATTTGACCGTCCCTCTATTAAGTACCGTTTCATAGGTCGTGTTTAATAATGAGGCCCAGAAGCCCATTTACAAAAATGAGAACAACTTAGAGCCCATTAAAACTATTGTCCCATCGGTCAAATTCAAACTCATCTAAGGTTCTTTCAAAAAAAAAAAAAAAAAAAACTCATCTAAGGTTAAATACTGATAAGTAGGGGTATCAAATGGGTGAGTTTGGGTGGGTTTGGGATAGATATTATTGGGTTGGGTATATAAAATTTATTTACCTATTAAAACCCATTTAACTAATTGCTTCTAACCCAAATCCACCTCAACCTAATTATTATGGGTAAATCTCAACTCACCCAATTACCCAATTATCAAAATTACCAAAATGTCATTAAAAGTGAAAATGACCGAAAATTAAAGTGTTATGTCATGCCTAGTTTTGGTTCAATTAAACAGTGAGATGTGTAATTATCTATTCCATGTCATTAACTAAACTTAAAATAAATCTTTAAAAATATTTTTCTTTTACAATATTTCTGATTTTCTGGGTATTCAAAATTTTCCCAAGAAAATCAAGATTTTCTTTCCAAATAAAGACTAAAAAATCAAAAATCAAAACAAAAATCCAAATGAAGCCAAGCACATGGAAACAAGCACAGAAATAAAGAAAATAACTAAAATAGAAATTTCTTTCCACCATTTTTTTCTCAGTATCCAAACGAAAATCCACCAGTTTTCCAACCATGAAAATCAAGCCCAACTATGAAAACCCAGCCAAGAAAGCACCATGAAAAACCCAGCCATGAAACACCATGAAAAACCCAGCCATGAAAATGAAGACCTAACCAACCCTTTAAACCCAAATTGAACCATGATAGGTCAGCAAATAAAAAACAACAATCCAAGCACACAAACTGATCTCCAGCCTCAACAGCACCAATATCAGTTCGACTCGAGGAAATCGCCACCAATGTCGGTGACGAAGGTAGGTCCCAACGGCGGCGAAGTAGGACGTGGAGTTGAGGATGGTCAGAGGTCGGCACATCTTTCGATGTTGAGGAGGTCGAAGAGAGACATAATGGTGGAAAAAGCTGCGTTAGGGTTTAGGTTCAGTGAGATTGTGCTCTGTTTGATTTCATTTTCGGTTATGGCCGCCGATAAAACTCAAGGTTGGAGCGGCGACTCCTTTGACTGTTACACAGAGTGTGAGTGCAGCAGTGTGAAGAGCTAGAGAGAGAAAGAGAGAGAGCAAACACGAGAGAGAGAGAGAGAGAGAGAGAGAGAGAGAGAAGTGTTTGGAGGCTGGGAAAATGAAGGAAAATGAAAACCTTCGTGAAATTGAGGGCTAGGTTTTTTTTTTTTTTTTTTTTTATGAGAAGGGCTGGGTTAAATTTGGGTATATTGTTTTTGGGTTAAATGGGTCTCAATGAGTTTTTAGTTAAAACTCAATAATCACTGGGTCTAATTGGGTTGATGCCCATTTAACCCAACTAATAATTGGGTGGGTTTGGGTTCAATTAGAGTGGGTGGGTTTGAGCTTACTTTGCCACCCCTACTGATAAGTGAGAACAATACCTCAATGAAGCCCAAAAGCCATTTTTTTTCCCCTGGCGTCATCCATGATTTTTATACTTCGTTTTTGTGAGCTCATAAAAAAATGGAACGAGTAAGTCATAAATTTTTTTAAAAAAAAAAATAGAATAAAATGTATTTAAATAATAAAAAAATATAAATGAATTAAATTAAATTAAGTAAGGATAAAGTTTAGTTACAAAATTAGTTGTAGCCTAATGCTACAATCTTACTCAATATCTTTTTTATAAGAGGTGAATTTTGACAAGTCCACCATTGGATTACATTTTCTTCTTATATCCTCCATGTAGGGGCACGTTTTGGATCATAAGCCCACAAAGTAACAGGCTTAAGGCCAAAAGAGTCCAATACAAAGACTTTTTAGAGATTGGGCTAAAAACTAGGTTTTAGTGAATTGGACAACACCCACAATGAATTAAAGATTGAAATAAAACAAAGAAAAACAGGTTTTATGGGAAGAAATCCTTCCTCGGCAAAGTCCGAGGAGAGTAGTTCTTGAATATATTCTTCTTAGACTTGATTACAATTTCAGCTATTTATGCTACAGTGTTTTCTCTACAGATTCTCAGATGAACCTCCCCTTTTCCCTGGAGGATCTCTCACATTATATAGCCTCCTTTGGCTGATCTTAGCCCTCCATTTGTTGATTATGCAGGCCACTACTCGAGTGCTTTTCCCATCAAACGCTCTCTTAAGTCTTCTATAAGTTGCGACATCTAAGATAGCACTGTTCAGGAGTCTTCTCCACATAAATGCGGCCAGGGGGTTTGGTGGGGTGCATTAAATGTGGTGGCAGCTACCATCCCTCCAATCACGTCAAGGCTAACCCTCTCTCTAAAACTCTTCCTCTACAGTGTAGCCCCCTCTGGTAATGTGCCATTGACGTGGCCATGGATCGCCTCTCCAGCTTTACCATCTGAGTGTATGGACTCCTCGGAATTGTATTGGTCTTCCCGGCCTTGGGTATGACACGTGGCATTATCACCTTATTAAATATTTGTATCCCACAATAATCCCTCAAAACTCAGGTTTTTCCTTCTTATTTGAAGAGAAAAATGGGGTTTTAATCCTTGGTGATTGGATCCACACGCATCTTCGTTTTTCCCACGTGAGAACGTCACTTCGCATGCCTTGTAACCGTTCCTGGAACTTTGGAGCTCGTAACGTCTCATTAAATGCTCCATGCGGCACCTTGTCCTCCACGTCCTACGGTGAGATGGAGATCCTACGACTGGTATTTTTCCTCAAAATTTAGGCGAGATAACTCCCACCTAACTCTGCCTCCTATATAAGGCGCTTGGGGGATTCATTTCTCCCATTTTCCAAATTTTCAAACTTTCAAGAAGCTCCTGAAGTGACCCTTGCTATCATTTTCATAAGTTCCCTTATTCTTAGGTTCTCTTATCCTCGACCAGTCTCCTCGGCTTTCTGTTTTCTGTTTCTTTCTTCACAAAAATTTCTTTCCCTTCTCCTTAGTCTGCTTAGATGGGTAGGTTTGCTCATTTTGTAGATTCCCCCATAGGTATGAAGGGGTTTAAGGCCCTGTACCACATTCCCCGAGGTGTCTCCTTGTAGTATTGCCCTCTAGGTGAGTGGCATGCCCTCAGAAAGGAGGGGGAGGTCGTTATTCCCATGATTGCCTTCATAGAAGGGGGAATGAGGCTCCCTATAAGTAGAGTGACTAGGGACTACTTAATCGTCCATAGGATCTGCCCTCACCAATGCGCGCCCAACCTGTTTAGAGTCTTAGGTAGTATAGATGCTCTTAACGAGCAAATGAGGTTAGGCCTCACTTGGCACGACGTTGTCTGGATGTATGAGTGCCATCTACTTGCAAACTCTGGCTATTATCTTAAGTCTATGTCTTCTGACGTTAGACTCATCTTGTGTCTCCCCAAATCCAACAAGGGCATGAAAGATGACTTTCTAATCACCTCGGATGAATGACATGACGGTCTTCACTGCCCAACCTAAGAGGGAGCACCAAGTGAGGCACCCTAGGTTTAGGTCCTCTAATAAGGGAATTAGTTTTGTAGTTTGCTTCTTTCTTCATTCATTTAGTGTTTTGTTTCCTTCTAACTAATGACTCGTTTTTCTAACTGTAGTTTTGTTTCTCGACTATTTTCCTCAGATAAAAGATATGTGGCTCCTAACCTCAACTTTGTCAACGTTTCAAATCTTAACAGGGTGCTGAGATCAGAGGTGTTTGTGAATGAGAACAGACAACTGAGAGCTGTTCACCTTATGCTCGACTTCACACCTCTGTCTAATAAGTTTCAGGACATGGGCAATGCGATCAAAGCTGGTGATCCTCGGCCGGCACGGATTAACGTTTCGGTGCCCGGATTCCTAGCCCGAGAAGGCATCATGCAGGTCGAGCTGCCCTCCCATCATTTTCCTCGTGAAGAAGCAGTTCCGAGAGAAGAGACAGCTTCCTTGTGCCTGTCACTCGAGGTGGAGATAGACCAATTTCAGCTCGAGGAAGGGAGAGAGGAGCAGGGAGAGCCTGTGATTCAGGTCTCAGATTCGAAAGATGAGCTTAATAGATCTTCAGGCGTTCGTACTTCTAGATTCATTGTTGTGCACATAGCCAGTAGTTCAGAGGAGGAAGAAGAAGAAGAAATGCCGCTCGAGAGGAAGAAGGGTCTCCGTGAACTCCTTGTGTGCAGGGTCAAGGGTCGACGCCCAAAGATGCCTCGGGGTCTCAGCTCCCTCCTGCTCTCGCTCCTCCTTCAGTTAACCCCTTTGCGCCTGCCAATCTGAAAAATAGGAAGAAGGACAAGGAGGTGGTCGAGGAGAAGGAGTTGGTCCCTTACAATGAGGAGGTTCCTTCAAAGCTTCCAAAGACGGCCAAGGGTAAGGGGTGGACCTCCTTGGCCGAGAGTAAGGAGGATCGGCACGTGGCCAAGGTGTGCCCTTTAAATCCAACCTGGAACCCTCAACTAGAGCTGGACAGAGCAGACATACCATGAAACTCTACCATCAAGGAGTTCCAAAGAGGGAACGTCCACTACCTCGCCAACGCTCTAAAGCAGCCCCTCCTGCTACCAAAGGTCATTGCTGCTTTGAAGAACGTAAGGCAGCAGGATCTCTTCCTGTCCTAGAAAAGGGACTTGGCCTTGGTAAGTTTCTCGACACGCCCTACTGATTTCATGCTAGGTTGTCTTTTTCTTATTTGACAAAGCATTCCTTTGACGTTTTTGTGCAAGCCATCCAAGAGGTGTTTATGGCCGAGGAGTGGGAGAAAGACTCCCGAAATGAGGCTAGGCTTGCAGACAATCTCCGCGCAGAGACTAGCAAAGCTTTAGGCACCGCCAAGCAAAAGAATAAGGAGCTTGGTACGAAGCTGGTTGCTGAGGAGAGGGGGAGGAAGAGCGCTGAGGCTGACCTTAAGAACGCTCAGGATCAAGCTGAGGAGCAACGTAAGAAGCTCCACTATGCTGAGATAGAGCTAGCTACTGCTAAACAGGAGGTCATGGATCTAAAGGCAGAGCTAGATAAGGCCAAGGAGGCTACTCGGGCAACTAAGGCAGCTGAGGATGCTTCGGAGCAGAAGTTCTATGATCTCGCGGTGCAAGAGACTGAGGCCTGCCTAACTAAGGAGTTGGCTAAGGTCTGCAGGGACTACTGCCAAGAGGTGTGGACCAAGGCGTTAAACCTGGCTGGAGTTCCTGTTGCCTCGAAGTGGAGGAGGGCTGAGAACATTTATTACCCACCAGACCTCCGAGAGGCTCCTGCAACACTTCTGGGCCCCGAAGTAGATGCGGCCCCTACAACAACTGCCCCTGAGCAGCTTCCAAGCACCTAGGCCTTTCTTCCCCCTCCTAAGACCTCTAAAGGGCCTAGCAAGGCTGGTGACCAAGGCTAAGGGGTGGAAGTGGCCAAGGGTAAGGAAGCTAATGCTCTGCCTGAGGCCAAGGGCCTAGAGGCTGACTGAGGCAAGGAAGCTGCTCCCAAGATAAAGGGGTCTAAGCCAGTCAAGCCACAAGCCGTGGCCTAGGAGAAGAAGGCCAGCTCGGGCAAGGCTGCTGATCCTCCTGTCTCCCAGCTAGCCTGCAAATAAGACTCTCCTCCAGCCAAGGCTTAGCTTAGGATTTTTCTCTTCTTCTTTTTTTTTTTTTTTTTTTTTTTTTGTACTTTTCTTTTGTTGTGGCAGTTTGCCACGGTTTATGATGTATCTTTCCTTTTGTTCAATGAAAAGACATTAACTTTTGCTTTATGAACCTTTGTTTTTCCTACAATATTTATCTCTAATTGGCCATAGTTACTGTTTTGTCTTTTGCTGAGAGGTTAGATTGATGATGCTTCTAAGGGTGAACACCCAAACTTTAACAAAAACTAATAGTAATGAATTGTTGTTAATTCAAATAAATTAAGCCCATGTAAACAGTGAGAAAAATAACTATGTGTTGGTACTAAAAACTGTATAACCAACAGGAATGTCTAAGTCCTTAGAGACAAGCAAAACACTTAGTAGAAAAAGGGAGTGTTTGAGGTCTCTCATTTTAAGAGTACCTTATGAATGTACCTTCAAAATTCTTTAACCAAAACCCATGGTAAGTCCTCGTTTTCACATGATGATGCATATGCCGAAGTCCCATCCTTGGTGAATTTGTTAAGTGTTAATTTACCCAAGGCATGTGGTCCGAGGGGTCAGGCATGGCCGAGGTTCTGTTTAACATATGAATATTGGCTCAAGAAGTATTAATTTACCTAAGGTATGTGGTTCGAGGAACCAGGCATGACTAAGGATCTATTTAATATTCACACAAGTAATTAAGAATATTATTTTACCCAAGGTATGTGGTTCGAGGAACTAGGCATGAACAAGGTTCTGTTTAATATTCACACAAGTAATTAAGAATATTAATTTACCCAATGTATGTGGTCTAAGGAACCACGCATGACCAATGTTCTGTTTAATATTCAAACAAGTAATCAAGAATATTAATTTACCCAAGGTATTTGGTCCGAGGAACCAGGCATGATCAAGGTTCTGTTTAATATTCAAACAAGTGACCAACATGACACATAACTTTAACAAAAACATGGTAGAATTGACTTTCATTAATAATAATACTTTCGCAGGTTATTTACATTCTAAGGGTGTGGTACAACATTTTTGTCCAAGTCTTCTAGGAAGTATGCACCTATACCAGCTACCGAGGTGATACGGTATGGTCCTTCCCAATTAGGCCCTAACTTTCCCCATGCTGGGTTTTTTGCAGTACCCACAACCTTTCTTAATACCAAGTCCCTAGGGGCTAACGATCTTGAATTCACACTTGAGTCGTACCCTTGTTTAAGTTTCTGCTAATAATATGCTAATTGAACCATGACACTTTCTCTCCGTTCTTCAATTAAATCCAAGCTCTTTTTTAGTAGGTTGTCATTGCTATCTGGAGTGAATAAGTTTATTCTCAGCGTTGGGAATCCAGTCTCAAGAGGAATCACAGCCTCGGCTCCATAAGCCATTGAAAAGGGGGTTTTCCCTATGGACCTACGAGGAGTAGTCTGATACGTCCAAAGAACATGTGGCAGCTCTTCCGTCCTTTTACCCTTGGCATCATCCAACCTCTTCTTGAGTCCATTTACTATGACTTTATTGACAGTCTCGGCCTGTCCATTCCCTTGTGGATAAACCGGAGTTGAGATTTTCGATACCTAAATCACAACAGTACCTTCTGAAATCTTTGCTATTAAATTGAAGTCCATTTTCTGAGACGAAGATATGAGGAATCCCAAATCGAGTGACAATATTCTTTCACACAAACCTCTTGATATTCACGTCCCTAATACTTGCTAGTGGCTCCGCTTCAACCCACTTGGTGAAGTAGTCAGTGCCGACCAAAAGTCATCTCCTATTTCCTGCTGCTTTAGGGAATGGTCCTACAATATCCAAGCCTCATTAAGCAAACGGCCAGGGACTAGACAGAGGATTAAGGATGCCTCCTGGCTGATGAATGTTTGGAGCAAATTTCTGACATTAGTCACACTTCTTCACGTACTCTTGTGCTCCCTTTTGCATATTTGGCCACCAATATCCCTGAGTGAAGGCCCTGTGAGACAATGATCTGCCTCCCATATGACTTCCACAAATTCCTTCATGTAGCTCTTCCAGGAGTGGCTCTACTGCTTCAAGATGAATGCATAGCAAATACAGTCCAGAAAAAGAGCGCTTGTACAACTTTTGATCTTCGGACAACCAAAACTGAGGAGCTTTTCTCCGCACTTTATTGGTCTCCCCCTTCTCATCGGACAAGATGTCCTCCTTAAGGAACAACACAATAGGATCCATCCAACTAGGCCCTACCCTAATTTGATGAATCTGAGCCTTCCCTCTCTCCATCTCGGTGGGCCTACACAAATCCTCAATCAAGATAACCCGAGATAAGCTCTGCGTCGAGGAGGTTGCGAGAGTGGCAAGAGAGTCTGCATGCGTGTTTTTGTTTCTAGGGATTTGCTGTAAGGTGAAAGACCCAAACCTTGATTGCAGGTGCCTAACCTGAGTTAAATACTCTTGCATTCTTGAATCTCTGGCCTCCAATTCTTCATTCTTAATCAAGGCATCATTTTTCAAACCTTTACCATTTTGTTGGACATCATTCAATTTGGACAACCAAACACTTCAAAAGATCAATTTTAGCAATAACATTTGGTAGTTACCTCTACCCTTACAACTCTCTTACCTTTTAAAATACTTCCATGTAAATGCTAGCCATATGGTTTACACTACAAGCCAATACACCCTTTTCATTAATTAAAAAAAACTTTGTCATTTAAACAAGCTTTCTTTCACTAATTCAACTGAACCAGGCAGACCCATCTCCTTTTCTGCCTCTGCGGTTTGTTTGTATAGGGGTTTTGTTTTTTGTGTGAATCTAATCTAACACAGATATACAAGAATGACTTCATATGATCAGTTCATATGCCTAGAAACACACACACACTTGCTTAAGAAACTAAAAGAACACGAACTTACTCAAGGGCAGAAGAAGGCTTGTCATTTTGCTCATACAATGAAACTAGAACTGACCCCCCAAAAAAAAAGTCAGGTAAAAAGTTAACATGAAAGGAACCATAAATTCATAGTAATTTGCAAGAGAGAGAGAGAGAGAGAGAGAGAACCTTTGGTGAGAGCATCAAGAACTCCACTTGAATCCAAATATTTCCTAAATGCTTCTTTCTTTGCCTCTTTTTCCTAATGTCAAAGGAAATATGCCTTGATTACGTTGTGGTGACCAGGTCCAGTTGGATAATTTACCAGCTCCCCGAACTTCAACCGAAGGTCCAGTACCCCTTTGGCCTTCCCACTGGGGGTAACAACAGTATAGCTGATATGATTTTCACCCTTTGAATCACCATAATTATCCAGCAGTTCCTTCATGGGCACACGGACTCGGCCAATAACTTTGTCTCGGATGACCCTCTCGGTCTTGAGCTTCACCACAACGGTCTGCTGGGCTGCAGCAACATCGTTGATGGTGTGAACTTCATGGGAGTGTTCCACATGGGATTGCTGCATCCATTTTTGTCAATCGGTGTCTTCTGCTCAGAGGAGTTGCTAGAACCGTCAATAGAAACGGTGGCATACAAGCCCATCTTGTTGGAGAAACAACTCACTTTCTTCAACTTCAAGTCCTTGGCTGAAATACTAGAGATATCCAAAGTGTGGTGGCTCATCTTGAAGATTTAGATCAAGGAAATTTTGAAGAAGATTTGATGGAAATGGTGGAGGAAGAGGTATTTTAACTCGTTGGAATTGGTGGGGTGAGCGTTCTAGTGGAGGTTATATGTATAGAAATAGAAGCTCACATACAGACTCAGTGCGTGTACTACTCTTTCCCTTAACTAAGTAGAATGATATAGTTTTTTATTATAACCACGGTCAGTTCAAACTTAAGCATGCAATTGGATGAGGTTCAAAAAAATCAAATCCATCGTCTTAATCCTAAAATATTATACTTTTTCTTTTGAAAAATTATTTTTCTGGCTAACATTTAATAAATTTATATGTTTTTCTTTTTTCTCTCTATTTCACTTAGAAAAGTCTTTCATCATTTATTTTCAAAAAAATATTTTTATCTTCTCATAAAAAATTAAATAATTGATATATAAATACAAAAAAATCATATATATATATAATATTAAAGTAGAAGCTTAATTAAGAATTTAAATTAAATTATAATTGCAATCGAAATTCATACCAAAAGTGTCCTAATTACCCTATATAAATAAATCTCCTTTTCTTTCCTTTTTTTTTTTTTAATTTCTTATGGAATGAATACACACATATATATATTAATGTATTAGAAGAAAACATACTATAATTTTTATGATTAAAATTTTATGATATCATATCCACAAAACAGAACAAAATTTTTCATTTAGTTTGTTTCATTATTATATTTCTTTTATAATACATTTTATATATTAGGGCAAGAAAAATGCTATTTATTTTTTTTGAGAGAAAAAATTATTGATTTGTGGTTGAGACTTGAGAACCCTTTCTCTATTATTTTAATTTTCTTTTATCCGCCAAATGTTGCTATTTATGCCATTTAAGAAAACAATCTCTACATAATCAATATATTAAGGCCAAATTGAAAAATAAGGGACTATTGCTTTAAGCGAACTTGCTCTTTAATTTCTATTTAAAATTAATTTCTTGCCTTACATGTGTCTGCGCACGCATGTTCTTTTAGCACACATGTGTTCTTCATTGTTCATATTTCTTTCTAAATTGTGTGAAGTGGTTAGCAAAGTTAAAAAAATATCAACAACCTACTAACTTGTTTATAAAGTGATTGTATCTTATATTTACTCTTCTTGCTCTTGTTTCTACTACATCTATAACATGAACATTCTCAAAAATAAATTTTGTTAGAAGTATATGGCTAAATTATTAAATATATTATTTCTTAATAGTTTAAACTTTTTATTTCTTTGAGTTAAAGTATTGAATAAAAGAGATGGATGTGTGAAAAGTGAAAACTTACAAATATGATAAATGAATTTGCAGTAGTGATTGTAAAGCTCACTATTCTAAGAGATAGTGGGCCTATCACTATCTCTTAGAAAGTAGAAACAACACATAATTCAATTCCTATTATATAATTTATTGTTTAGTAAATGAATTGATCACCATTATTTCTTTTGTTTGCGAGTTTGTGAGAGAGAGAGGAGGGAGGCATTACTAAAACCAATGTCACCACAAAATTCACAACATTCTTACAACTACATTCAATTTGCCAACTACCTTGCACATGGGCCATTAAAAAAAAAAATTAATTAATTAATAGTGATAGGCCCAAGTGAAGGGTAGTAGCGAAATTGGGTATTGTAAATTCTTATGAATTTTGTGGTGATCCAAGCATTGTTGGCCATTCACATCCTCTGTTTTCAGTGAAGTCTACATTTTTTTTTTTGTTTATTTTTTAAACAAAGTGGATGTGGAAGTCTCCCTCTCCTTCCAGGAATCTCAAACTGAAAATTATTTAACTCAGGCTATTATGATTATTACTTTTGCAGAAATTCAATTAATTAATATTAAATCAATACAAAAGCATCCTCTGTGTTTTTAATGATTTCTTTAAGCATCAATCCTCTTGATCCTATATACAGTTAGCTTTTCACAAAATAGTATTAAGAGAAGAACGTTTGTAATTTAACAATCGCAGTTGGTATAAGAGGAGAATTTCAGATACTAACACTACAAAACAAAAGTGAAACACAAAAACCAGGATAATATCTTTGTCATAATCCAAATATAAATTGAATCGCAAACTAAATATCAATTCAAAAAAAAAAAAAAAATCAAAGAATTCACACAAAGCATTGCACAAGAGAAGAAAGAGGACCTTGAGTATGCAGATCACGTTGTCAAGATCGAGGAGACGAATAAGCTTGAACAATTGGTGGTACAAAACTTTCCTTGTGCTCTGTTTGAGAAGAGAAAAAACAGAGAGACAATAATTGAAGAGGAAAACTATTAGTATTAAGTTGGAGAGTTGAGGAAAGTTGTATGAAGTTTTGTGATTGGAATTGGATTTACTTGATTACTCAAGTACATTCCTGGTAACTACACTGTCCATGGACACTGTAAAGCGAATCAAAAGATTTGCACCGGCATTCTTGACTCATTGTCTATTAAAAACTTATCTAGTTTAGTGTGAAAAATACTAATCTATACTATACATAGAAATATAGAAACAGAGAGAATAGCAAATTTCTGGTATTTCTAATGGACACTTCTAAAGTTTGAATCTCCTTTCCCCACTTAAAATGTATATAACAAAAGGTCAAAGTTCTCCTCCAACTCATTACATTGTGATTCATAGAATCATCCACATTTTAACAAATCACATTACTTATTTAAAAAATCATGTGACTAATTAAAAGAATTTTCCTCCAAACCGGTTTTTAAATAATATTTCTATTAAAAAATATAAATTTATACCATATATAATAATATTCTTCTCAATATATATATATATATATATATATATGTATGTATGTATGTATGATAATAGAGAATTAGCAATTAATTTTATACTAATGTTTTATTGTGCCACATCAGTCACCTATTTTGAATTAATCATTTTTTCAATTTTCAACTCTCACAGCTTTCTCAAAAAAAAAAAAAAAAAAAAAAAAAAAAAAAAAAAAAAAACTCTCACAATCTTCACTTTACCATTGCTCTTCCTCCAACCCTTTACTTCTATTTTTTGGCTTTTCTTCTCATCTTACACTTTGTTTGGTAAAACAAAGGGGGAGAGAAGGGAAGGGAAAGGGGGGAAGAGAGGGGAGAGGAGAGGGAAGAGAAATGATGATTTTTTTTTTTTCCTTTCCCTTGTTTGGTTTGTAAGGGAGAAAGAAAAGGAAACACACCTTATTAGTGGGTCTCACCATAAGTACTCTCTCTTCTCTCTCCTTTTCCTGCTAATTTGGGAGGAAAGAATATGGGTGGGCCATGAAGGAATTTATTTCCTTTATTTTCCTTTCCTTCACACCAATTCTTCCTAACCAAACAAAGGAATTTATTTCCTTTCCTTCCTTTTCTTTTCTTCCCAAATCCCTCCTAACCAAACAAAGTGTTACTGTTACTCTTCCTCCAAACATTTACTAGGTACTAAGAATAAAAACTTCCTGCATATGTCATAATTCATATTGACGATTAATTATAATCGGATTCTCTTAACTGGGTTAAGCTAGCTACCACCTATTTGGAATCTTTTGCTCACTTGTTTGCGTTTCAAAATTTGATTGGGCTTCCTTAATGGCCCAAGTTTTGTTTAGGGAGCTGAATCCATTTTCACATCCACACAAATGATGAGAAAGGCATATATTGTGTCTTCCAATTATGCAACAGCCAAACCTGCAAAAGAAGAAGGAAAAAGCTAAACAAACCTCACAACTAGAGAGAATTAGATGTCGCCTAAAGGGGGGGGGGGGGGGGAGATATAGGTGTAATGAGCTGAAGGAAAAAATGACACTCCAACTTGTGTAATTAAGAACTCACAATGATGCATTACATATTTGCTGAATTCAACTTAATAACCAACAAACATAAATGAATGTGTTTTCAAGTGTGTGTGTGTGTTGTATTTTCTGGTCTGGAGTTAATCTCATCCCCTCACCTCACTTTAAAGCCCTCTTTGTTTTTATAATGATAATGGAGTCACTCAAAAACCCATTGCATTGAGTTATGTTCATCCTGAGAAGGATGAATTGGTGTTGGCTATTTACCTAGAATAACAACTTAGTTGATTGGGCTTCATAAAAAAAATGCTAACCCAGAAGAAAAACTCCCTTTTAAATTTTTTGAATTTAAGGGTTCATAGTAATCTTGCATTAACGTTAATTGTTTCTTGTCTAGTTAAATGGAAAAACAGTGTCGGCTAAGAGTTATAACGCAACAAACATTTTTTGATTTTATGAGTTCCTAAACTTACACATTACATCAATCATGGGTCCAATAATCTCACTATCATAGGTAGGGGTGTAATCGGTTCACTTTGGTCAGTTTTTTTAGTTTTGGCCAATTGAAACCGAAATTTTCGGTTTGTGAAATTCTCAACCGAAACTGATCGAAATAATTGGAAATCAATCGGTTTCGGTGGTATTTTGGTTTCGGTCGGTTTTCGGTTAAGCACATGGGGCTATTGATTTTTCCAAAACTCTAAGTCAACATCACAGTCACAAAAAGAAAATAACAACTCAACAGAAAATATAAACTCAACATCACATTGGTTTATTGATTTTTCAATAAGAAAATAACAACTCAACATCACAGTCACAGATTCACAAAAAATAGCATTGATTCAGTATTAAACAAAACCCAAAATACAAAAAAAAAAATAGGGTTATCAAGAAATTAAAAAGAGAGAAGGTCACCGTGAGAATGAAAAGATCAAGCCGCATGGGGAGGACGGCGTGGGGAGGTCGGCGTGTGAAGGCCGGCATATGGAGGTGGCAGCAGAGGCAGATTCGTGTGGAGTGGAGGCTGTGAGGTGTGACAGTGAATACATGTAGGCTGTAGGGTATGTGGAGTAGCTGTGGAGCCCAGCATGTGGAGTAGCCGTGGAGGCCAGCGTGGAGGCTGGAGTGTAGAAGCTGGTGGCAGATGTCGACTGATGGAGGCTGGTGTGTGTGAGAGGGAGTGATGGAGGCGTGAGGGAGATAAGGGAGATGAAGGCGTGTAAGTGAAAGTGGGGTAGGTAGGGTAAGGGTAGGGTTTTTATTTTCTTTATTTTCAATTAGTTTCTGTTTAACTTAATTAATTTAAGTTAATTAGTTTAATTTTAGTTAGTTAATCTAATTTATCTAATCGGCAGTGGGCTTCTTTCAAAAAAAAAAAAAAGATGGGCAGTGAGCTTGAGTAATTTTGGCAAGGCCAAGCCCATGTTTACAAACTTTATATTATATATTTAATATAAAATATAAGATAATAATATATTTCGGTTTGGTTTGGTCGGTTTGGTGCATTCAAATCTGCCACCGAAAACCGAACCTAAATTTTTGATTTTTTATATAATAAAATTGAAACCGAACCGAACCGAAATTTTTGCAATGGTTCGGTCGATTTGAAGCGATTTTTTCGGTTCGTCGGTTTTTTGCACACCCCTAGTCACAGGTGTTCCAAGTTCATTTGTGAGATCTTTAAATGGCCCAAGTGGATGCATGCTAATGACCGTTTTTAGTCTCCAATTCATATCTCCTTTTCTTTTGTGTATGGGCTTGGTCTACATTTTAATGAAGGAATTTATTTAATTTTAGCTTTTGATTAGTAGTGGACCCTTCCTCACTTGGTATCAATTCCGTGGGCTCAAGTTAGCCTCTTCGGCCCAATATATGGGCTATTGACTTGATCCATTGGTGAGCCTTGTTGTTCATTTCAGTGGGCTTTGGGCTGCTCACGTGGGACCAAAATTAGCCCATCTCCTCCTGCTTGTCTGATCTCTTTTAATAGGCAGGCTTGTGGGCTGTGAGTTATTTAGGTTGCATTCCATGGGTTCTAGGCTCGAATTTGCTAGAATATGATGCTTATGTTTCTGGGGTTAGTAGGCTAGGTCCATTTTTTGGAAGAATTTTTGTGCGAAAATTGTCTCCTAACACCACCCTATGGAAAAGGATCATACTTAAGAATCCCTAGGTTAGTAAGAGAGCTCGTAAATTGGGTGGGTTAGCTTTACGTGTGTTCCTACTCCTTATACAACTAATATTTCTACAATTGGTTGCTTTGAAATGTGCCAGTTTCACAACATCATCTTTGCAACTAGGTAGATGCAGAGATGATGATGAATCGAGAATGAATTTTCTATTCTGTCACCACCACCGTACTATATACAAGGAATGGTGGCCATGATAAATCTGTGTTTATGAGAGTATAACATATATTAATATTATTAGAATATTATTGTTCAAAAAAGCTATTCAAAGATAGAATTTAATGTGTGTTTTATGCATAAAAATGACCCAAAAAATAGGACACTTTTTTTTTTTGAGAGAGTAAAAAAAAAAAAAAAATTGAACAAAGTATAGAAAAAAAATAGGACACTTGAATTTGTCTTTTCACTACTTTTTTTCAATTTTTAAAATTAGAAGAAGTAGAGAAAAAAATTCATAAATAAATATGCAAAATTGAACAAAGTATCGTTAATTGATCAAAATTACTTAAGATATAAAAAATAATTAGACAATTCGAATAAAATTATGTGGATTTTCTAAAACACCATTGGTTTTTCTCGTTTTAATTGAGTGTTTTTTCTAATCTGGTATTTCTTTCACAATAGCCCAAATTTTTGTTTGATTTATTAGTTGACAGTTTAACCAATGGTTAGGTATGGTTCTAATAACTATGGTCTATATTGGGATTGTGTGTTTGTAGTTGGCTTATAACTGTTTGTCTTTGACCAAAATTCCTTTAATTGGATTGGCACCTACCCCTAGTCCCCATGTCGTGAATTTAACCCGCCTTGCCCCCACCCGAAACCGTTCATTGAAGTTTTTGTTCTAATAATATCACCCATTCACATTTACATCACTCACACGCATAGTAGAACCACAGTTGTTGAAACGCTGTTGCTATAGAGATAGAAGAGAGGTTAAGGTTCAAACTAATTTAATATACACTTCACCCCCCACTTGTCTCCTTCAAACATCAAATCCTACACGATTTCAAAAAGTTCTTGAATTTATTTGATTACAATATGACAATGTACCTCCTTTTATTATTTCACTGAATCTTTGTATATATCTTTGAATTTTCTTTGATAAAAAATAAATAACAATATTAACTAGTTATTGAAGATACCAACATATTTGGCTTATAGTTATTGAAAATTTTTCTAGCTTCATGAAAACTGGGTGTAAATGATGATGGACGTCCCACCACATATAAGCAATGCAAACAAACAAGTCTATCATTCAATACTGAAAATTTCACCAAGTTTTTATTTTTTTATTTTTTTACATTCCTCCCCCTATTTTTGTGTTGCGATTGTGGAAGGCTCAGTCAAGATGAAGTGATAATACTGTGATAAAGGATGCCAAAATTTTGATGAAAGTTTAGTGTTAACTTCTAAATTAATATTACTAAAGACAAGGAATATAAAGAGTAAAAGTAAAAAGTTGTGCCACGGTATCACCACACTTGTATCACTAATCTTCCACACCGAGTATGCTACAGTGAGCATATCCTAGCTGTTGCCGAGCCACGCTGCGATTTAGAGAACCTTCCATAATCAATATAAGGGTGGAGTAGTGTTATTATCTTCTTTTTTGTGTTAACTATGACTCGTTATCAAAAAACCGTGTAGTGGATTTTTGTTTTTTTGTTTTCCAAATCAACGTGGCACTCTAAGCTTCATAAAATAAAAGAAAAAAAAAATTGTGTCTACTGCCAGTCTCTTTTCCATATTTATCTGTTTACCTCCATGGTTTCCTCTTCTCAGATTCAGTTTTAACTCTTGTTGATACCCATTTTCGCAACATATTCTCTATAAGCCCAACTCAATCAAGCCCGATCTCATTATGGGCCCAATTCATGTATTATATTATTTTTTATTCTTTTAAGCATGGCCTAAGCCATGCAATATATGAGGGAAATTGAGGAAGTGTGGTTTGGAGGGTATGGGTCGGTTCCTTACGGACCTTTTGCATGAGCCCAACCCATGCGTGCTATCAAGTGGGCAAGGGACACTGGTAGCACTTCAGGCTCATGGAGGAGGTCTTGTACCCAAAAATTTCCACTTCAAAAGAGCTTTTATGCTCTGGGTGATTGTGCTCCTAATTTTCAACCCAGCTCCATTTTCCACACCAAAACACAGTTGACCCTAAACTAATTAGCTAGCCTATTGTATCCACCAAATGCAGCTATCAAAAGCCTACAATGACAAGGAAACAATAGCTAATGGAGTCAGCCACTTTATTTCTAAAATCATACTAAAAGCATGCTAAACTCTTCCCTAAACAAAAGCAACCCAAGCCAAAACACCAAATTAGTATCACGGGGGATAAAAGCCTCTTTCACTACTCAAAAACCAGTCATTAGCAACACCCTAAACTCTATATAAAACTTTCTCTTCAGCTCAAAAAAGAAACTAACTACGTTCTACCCACATACATGAAACTTCAGAGTAAAAGCTCATTCAGCCAGTCAACATTCTCACAATTCTGAACCTTAGGGGTGGAAATATGGGTATAGGGGAACCTTCCCTCTCTTTCTCACAACCTCTCTCAATTTCCTCTTCTCGGTGACTGTGGGTCGAAGTTTCAGACCTGTTATATTTTTATGCTTTTTCTGCACTTTTGTTATTAGCAATTTGATTCTCTCTTGTCAAAGCACCATTAGCCTTTGTTTTCTATGCATTGTGAATTTTGGGCTTGATTCTCCATAAATAAACACTTTTAAAGAACCCAAGGGGAGATTTGGGCCGTTTTCGCATTTTCGGCCTTGTCGCAAAAACGTCCCCGACAACTCTCAAACTCTCTCTCCTTCAAATATGGAAATATTGAAGCATCAATGGCGACCCTGAAGTATAATCTACCTCAAAGATTCCTTCTGACTCAAAGGAGGCCATGATTTCGAAGAAAGGGGGGCCATGTTCTATTTTCCTTAAGTACAGATTTGAAACACGCCCTAATATATATTTTTTTTTTTTGGTTAAATCTCGGCGCGGGGGGGGGGGGGGGGGGGGGGGGGCATGGCCACCCAAGGCCAATGTGTGGCTCCGTTCCTGTCTCATATGGACCTTTCTAATTATATACTAATTATATAACAATTATGCTTATATACAAATTCATGTGTGTAAATTTAGAAAAAAAAAAAAAAAAAAAATTCTTTTTTATAATTAAAAAAAAAATCAATTCAAATTTATTAAGCTAATTTACATGCATATGATACTTACGTATTAGTAACTAATTAACTTGTGATTTTTATTGCAATGTGTGAGGACAATGTTGAATCTAACGACAATTTATAATTCAAATAAGTCCTCAAACACAAAATTTTTCAAGTTATTATATAACATTTCTTGCCTTTACAAAGTTTTTCTTGCATTGCCACTTGAAAAATATGTCATGAAATGGCCAAAACTCTTAAATAAATTTTCCAGGTTAAGAAGCAAGTTGATGCTGTAAAGGTACCGTAGAGCATTCACATCAGCCTTCTCAAATGTTTAGCTAAACTAACCCAAAAAAATCTACTTTCTCTAGTTTAGCCATTCATGTTTTTTATGCACACACCTCAAACTCAATGAGTCGCGACTGGGTTTTTGTCATTTCCGCGACACATTTTCACGACTACTTCGCGAGTGGAAGTCCTAGTCGCAAGGTTACTTAGAAGATTTCGCGACTCTTTGGCGAGTAAGACTTCCAATTGCGAAAAATACTTAGAAAATTTTTCAAAAATTCTGGGTTTTTGTCATTTTTGTGACTCATTTTCACGACTACTTCGCGAGTCGAAGTCCAAGTCGCGAGGTTACTCAGAGGCGTTCGCAACTCACTGGCGAGTGGAAGTCCTAGTCACGAAAAAGACTTAAAGAAAAATTTTCAAAATCTTGCACAAGGGATTTTGGCGACTCAGTCGTGAGTCATGTGAGTCGCGAAAAACGCGTGTTTTGCACAAATAGGGTTAAATCTCAAATAGTTTTCAAAAAATTTTCAGTTTCCCTCGCATCACATGCAAACTTCTTTGTCTTCTCCGCCTCTCCCTTTCTCAAAACTGCCATTTTCACTCACCAAACCTCCATTTTCATCTTCAATCTTCACTCAATCTTCAAGAAAAAGTATGGGTTTTCACTTATTTTCACTCTATTTCAAGTTTATAGCCCTAGTTTTCTTGGATTTGTGGTTTATATTGAGATATTGATATATGGTTGATGAATATGGGTTTTTGATGTTTTTGTTGAGTTTGATATATGGGTTTTGTTGGGATTAATAGTATAATGCTTGTTTTACATGTTTATACTTCATGCTCATGCATTATGCTATGATTTGTATTGTGTTGTGCATACCATGTTGATGATAAAATGTCTTTTAGATGTTTTTGTGTGTATTTTTGGACTCCATTGAGTACAAAGATTTTGGGGATAATCAAATGATTATGTGTTTTCACACTTTGCCCCTTGCATGTTTTCATGCCCTAGATGCACACTTTTGCATATGATGCACAGAGGCAAGCTTGCTTGAGATGAGAAAGGCGGAAAGCAAAGAAAAAGAAGCAGAGCTGCAGAGGGATTTAAGGGAACGGTAAAACCAAAAATTTTAGGGATTTGAGTTGTTTTATTTGTTTTGATTTGTGATTGTTTTGTGGTTAATCTCTTAGACTGGATTTGTAGTTTATTTGATTGATTTTTGGTTTGTCTAGAGGATAATAATGTTATTTTTAGGCAATGATTTTGTTTAGAACCAATGTTTAACCGGATTTACCAAAATTTTTGTTTTTTGGTTAAAAGGATGTGCCAGATTTTTGTAATTCATCTTAAACTTCTTCTTTTTTTTTTCGCCCCTACTACCCCTTCTTTTCTAAAATTTTGGGGCCCCCCTTCCACTTGGGGGCCTTAGGCAATTGCCTAACTAGCCTAAGGGAAGGGCCGGCCCTAGTTGGGACTTTTACCTATGGAACAAATTGGATCAAGCTTGTTATGTTGTAGTCATAGTGATTATTTATACTTAATAAAAGAGAATACAATTTAAGCACCATGTGCTTGACAAGCTTAGGCTCGGTTTCACAGCCAAGAAACTGAGTAAAAGAAGAAAGTTCAAGTTTTTCACACGTGAAACGGAGCAAGGGAGGTTTGGGTCTGGGTTCACCACTATTGGAGCCTTCTCCACTGGTGCCACTAGGATGATTGGTTCGTGACTTGTGAGGTTTTAGTTTGTGGGAACTGATTTTTTTGCCGTGTGAGGTTTTGTTCTTAGATTTTAGGATCTTGGCTGAAATTGTATCGTTTAGGGGGAGGTTTTTGTTTTAAGTTTAACCTTGAAACTACGTAGTTTTTATGCATGCTAGCTCTTTGTTTGGTCATCACTAAAACGACGTAGTTTTGAGGCTGATTTGTCAAAAATAAAACACATCAACATGATGATGTGTCACTAACAACAAAAATTAACCATGGGGGGTGAATTGCTAACAGAACCAAACTTCAAGTTGTAAAATCAAGTTTTCGAAACTTTGGGGTGTAAAATCCAGTCAACCCCAAACTTTAGGGGTGTAATTTGCAATTTACCCAAATATAAAATATCTCATTGTCTATACTTCATCACACACATAAGAAACACAAACATGCCACACCAGTTCTCTTTTAATCCATCTTTCTCCATCATAAATGCCCTAGCTCTCAGGGAGCCAAAATTTGGAGTTAGGGGGCGGGTCTGTTTTTGGCTATGTGCGGTGGCTTCAACCTCTAACTCTACTACTACTTAGCCACTTGAGGGACCTTTTTTTTTTTTTTTTTGTGTGTGTGTGTGTGACTTTGATGTTGTTGCTGGTTAAGGACAAAATAATTTTATTTAGAATTTTTTAAAGGGCTGAGTTTTTGTTTTGGGTAAAAATGGTTGATTGAGCTTATTTTGTTTTAGATTTAGCTTGTATATTTTGCTTTAGATTTTAGATCTATAGACTTTTTTATGATCTTTACAAGGAGGAATGCTAGAGTTACAAATTGTTAATGTAGCGAGTGGTTATTGCTAAGTTAAAAAGTGGTGTAAGCGGTAGACCAAGTGCGAACCAATATGAATTTTCTACCTCAATAGTTTGTAAAAATGTTATAGAAAGTTTGTGGTAATAGCATTACTCTTAAAAAAATTAATGATATTATTAAAGGAGGACAAGTGTAATTTTATAGAACAAAATTGCTAAAATTAGCCCTCCCCCCACATTAAAGCTTGCCTCCATCCTTGCTAGCTCTCCTCAATCTGTCTCTCACCCCACCACACTGCATAATTTTTTTTGGTTGAAAATCTCACCTCTTAATCTCTCTTACAACAAGCAAATTAGAGCAAATCTCCTCCACTTTCAGAGAAAAGAGAGAGAGAAAGGCAGCGAAGGAGTGACAAAGAGAAACTTCCAGTGTGCAAAGAGAGAGAGAAAGGCAGAGAGGGAGTGAATGAGAGAAAGAAAGGTGGAGAGAGTGATGGTTTACCTTTTTTATTTTCTAGCGGGGAACAAAGCCTCGGCGGGTCTAGCAAGGCTACTCTCCAATATTAAAAATGTGGGACAAAATATTGAGACTAATGCGTGAGTTTTTTTTTGAGTTTTTAGCTAGATATTTAATGAAATATTTAAATAGCTACATTGATGTGAATGCTTTTATTTAATTAAAGTATGAAAATTCTAGATTATGCGTGAAAGAAAAAGAAAATGCTGATTGAAAAACCAAAAAAAAGAAAGATAAAAAGAGTCAGTTAGGATAAGATAATCTACCAATAAGTATAAGAATACATTCTTTTTCACAAATATAATAAAAGTTGGGTAAATAGTAATTAAGGGGGTCAGAGGTGCTTTGTCCCTCGGTGCTTTGGGCCTCTGGCTCTAGACATTTCTCTCCACCCCCTTCATCTTACTAATAAAATTTTTAAATTATGACTAAATTATACTTATGGGCCCTCCTTTACATTAAAAAAAAAAATGTACAAATACTCAATGAAATGATTGTTGTTCTTTTTCTTTTAATATACACTTTTTACCATATATAACTCGTTGACTTTAGGAGTCTTTAAGCATATATTTCCAAAAATATATAAATAAATCTTTTGTTCTTTCCTTTTTCTTCATATTTTTTGGATTTTTTTTTTTTTTTTTTTTTTTTTGTAGTAGTAGTAGAAGAAAAGTTTATGATGCATTTTACAATATCATCCATAAACAAAAATAAAGTTTTCATTTAGTTTTTGTCATTATTATATTACATTTTATATATTATGGCATCAAAAACAATATTTATTTTTAATTTGTCTGATAGAGTTTATTCAATTGTATACATTTATGTTTTTTAAACCTATTTTTATAGTCTAATGTGTAATATTTAATTTATTTAATAAAAAAAACCTTGATGTAAGATATTTAAAGAATATTTAAGAAATAATTACACGAGTTAATGAAAGAAAATATTTGCCTTAAATTATATAAAGCCAATATTATGAAATTTTCTTACGTAACAAAAAAGAATATATAATTTTAATAAATTATGGCCAATATTATGAAATTTTCTTACGTAACAAAAACGAATATATAATTTTAATAAATTATGGTAAAGGCATTTTTTTTGTGTGTGTGAGAGAGAATTAAAATAAAATAAAATAAAGGTATTTGGCTTAACCCCTTAAAAAAATTTATAATTTCTATGTTGATCATAGATGATGGACCCACATACAAGTAATGCAAACCAGTAAGTCTTATTAATACTAAAAAATTCACCAAAATTTCCAGATTCTTTCTCCTATTTTTGTGTTCTGATGAAATTTTGGTGTTCCTAAGCTTGCGTTGGGATGAAAAAAATTTGAGTTTGCTGAAAAAATGGTGGGTCCATAGTACTATTCATGTTTTTTTTTTACTATTTATAAGCCTCACTATACTTTTTGGTACTCTATTTATGGGTCTCACGGTATTATTTCAATTAATTTTTACCTTTATCTATGATACTTTTAACAATAAGCTTTCAGTTTCAACAAAATAAGCGGTATCCAAACACACTCTAAGAGTACCAAAAGCAAACAATGTAAAGTATAGTAATAAAAGGTTTGCAATTAATTGTATCATTAATCTTCGACATCAAATACGTTACAGACCACCACGCACCTTTATTACAATGGTTACTTCTATTCACAAGTATAATTGTATAAGTGCTTGTGTGGTGCGAAGGACAAATGTTTGGGGTTCAAATCTCATGGAGGGAGTTTCACACACATATACACTTCAATTATGTTGTAGTAGAATTTCTATCTTATATATAAAAAAATTAATTAAAAAAAAAAAAGTATGCCACGGTCCGCATATCCCAGTTGTTGCTGAGTCGCTGAGAACATTCCATAATCAAATATAATTTCTTGTATCATGGCCACACATGCAAGAGGCTTACGTACGGTTTATTACCTGTTAATAAGATTCTATCGGGTAGGTTCGAACGCTGACTTTCTCTTACCATTCTGGCAAAGCCTTAGTCTAACTTTCGAGTACGGGTGGCAAAGTAAGTTCAAACTTATTTGTCCATCCAAATCCACCCACTCTAATTGAACCAAAATTTACCCAATTATTAGTTGGATTAAATGGACATCAACCCAATTAGACCCAATGATTATTGGGTTTTAACTAAAAACCCATTGAACTTCATTTAACCCAAAAACAATATCCTCAAATTCAACACAGCCCTTCCCATAAAAAAAAAAAAAAAAAAAAAACATAGTTTTTAATAATAAAAAATTTGGACTAAACAAATGGAAATTAACCATCCTGTGATTTTCTCGGTAACCAAACAGAGTCCAGACATTTAAGAAATTTAAGAGAACATTTGAAACTCAAATATACAAATTCTCTTTCTCTTTTCCAGCATTTTCTCCCCAACCAAACAAAATAATATTGCCAGCCTTTGAAGTAAGCCGCTATTTCAAACCCGAGTAAAATCACAGACACCACAAGAACATTTTGATGCAGAAATAGAACCTGGTTATCACTGCCAGGTTCTCTTTCTCTTCCCCATTCCCTCCACCGAAACGTCGTCGTTCTCGTGCTCATGCTCGTTCTCGTTTTCGATTTCGTCGGAGTTGGTTCGGCCCGAAGCGAGACGACGGTGGATCAAGGTGGCGAGGCCGAACATTGTAGAGGCGATGGAGGTCAAGCAACCGGCGGCACAGTGGGCTTTGAGCATTAGGACCCAAGTGAGCTGCTTGGAGTTTTTGCGTCCTCAGTGGCCTTTGTCTCTGGTACGACCCGATCCCGGCGAGTCGGTTGTGATGAGAAAATCGTCTTCCATCGGACCCTCCAGCTCCACCATTGACCAATTCGGATTCTCCATCTTCACCACCACCGGCGTGCCACGGTGGCTCTCTTTCACCCACCATTGAAATGACGGTGCCATTCTTTCCTCTCTCTTTAAGGTCCGATCTCACACAATGAGACCTTTAAAAACACCAAAAACTCAAAACTACAAGCTTAGCACGTGCGATGAGACGAAGAAGAGTGAGGAGGTGAAGGTGGTGAAATTGGATGAGCAAGATCAGAAAGTCGAAGAGGAGGAGCAGAGTGAGTAAATCGACGAGAAAGTGACGAAAAGTGACGGAATTTTTTTTTTTTTTTTTTGGGTTAAAACGAAAAATTAAAATGTTGATGTGTCATTTAAAAAATGCAAACTAAAATATTTTGGTACTTTGGTCCTTTTCACTTTTTAGGAGTATTTTGGTAATTTTGATAATTGGGTAATTGGGGTTTACCCATTATAATTGGGCTGGGTTGGATTTGGGTTAGAAACAATTAATTAAATGGGTTTTAATGGGTGAATAAGTTTTATATACCCAACTCAATTATGTCCACTCAAAACCCACCCACCCATTTGACACCCTTACTTACGAGGCATTGACTTATAAATATCATTGCATTGCTGACTTTCTCTTACCATTCTGGCAAAGCCTTAGTCCAACTTGACTTTCTCTTACCATTCTGGCGAAGCCTTAGTCCAACTTACGAGGCATTGACTTCTAAATAACATTGCATTGCTGACTTTCTCTTACCATTCTGGCAAAGCCTTAATCCAACTTACGAGACATTGACTTATAAATAACATTGCATTGACTTGTTCTTATCATTCCTAACTATAGTTTTTATTATATGATGCTTCTGGAAAAATTCATCAAAATAAAAAGATATTATATATGATGCTTCCACGACAATGCAATTAATCACAATGAGGAATATCATGGACTTCTTCTTCTTCTTAGTGGATTGAGATCAGATACAATACTCTAATATTGCACTTTGATGTAATTTTTATGAAGGGTTGAGATTGATAATTGCAAAAAGTAACTTTCAATTTTAGCTATTGATTAAAAAAGTTAAGAAAAAAATTGAAGTAAGAAGTAATATGTAAGACATGATAGGGCGAATTGCACCCAGTGCACTAGATCCTAATCCCTCCCTAGCGTTTTAGATACCATTATAGTGAAGACCCTTAAGCGATCAAGCTTAGAGGCACATGCCCCCGTGAGGATCAATTATCAAACTTTGTTGAATATAAAAGTGCAACTACACTGTCCACAGACACTGCACCGAAATTCTTGGCTCATTGTCTATTAAAAACTTATCTAGATTCACAAGTTTATACCATACATAAAAATAATAACATTTTTTTTTTTTTTTTTGTTTCTAATTTACAGGTTCAAAGTTTGAATCTCCCTTTCACCTAAAATGTATATATCATAAGAAAAAAATTCTCCTACAATCCATTACATTGTGATTTATAAATAATTAAAAAAAAATTCAAATGTATTATATAAACTATTAATGTTTAATATATAGGTTTGTGAGTTTTAGGTCTATTTTACTTGTCTTGCTTGGTGCACATATTTGTATAGTACATTTGCCTCTTATATAAAGACACTATTGTATATGCTAGTACTTGAGAAATATAATAGAATCATTCAGTATTTCTAACATAAAGAAAAAATTTTCCTTCAACCCATTATATCGCGATTTATAAAAAAAAAATAATTAAAAAACAACAACACACCAATCACCCATTTTAAATTAATCATTAAAAAAAAAAAATTGGCTATTACAATCCCTGCTTTACAATTGCTCTTCCTCCCACCCTTTACTTCTCTTTTTTCGTTTTTCTTCTCTCCTTTATTTTGCATCTTACTTTACACTTCCTCCAACTCTTCTTTAGCAGATTTTTATCTTTTAAAAAAAAAAAAAAAACTTATTATAACTCTACTTCGAGTTAATGCATTTTTGTGTTATGTTTCTTAGTTCCCATCACAGGTCCTTTATATCTCTATCATGGCGTTAGTTTGATTTTATCTTAAGTTAATATTTAGTTGCTTAAAAGTATGAAATGTATTTAAATGTGCCGACTAACAATTTATCTTTATTTATAATGATTGTAGAAATATATAAAAATTGGCCAATTGACCAATTTGTTGTGCAACCTGGAGAGAAATTTTTATTCACATCCTTTACATAGGTTTGCTAACCTATCCTCCGTGGCTAGCAAGGTCTATCCCATTGCAATGAGATTAAAAAATAAAGGTCAACAATTCACAGCCTTCGCAGAAAGAGCCTAAGATTTGATAATAAACAAAAAGAGTACAAAATTCGGAAGTTACTTATCAACAACAAAAAAGTATTGGTTAAAAAAAGAAGAGCCTTAATTGGCTACATGTTATGGACATTTGAAGTTGTCAACTATATTAATTCTATTCATAATAAAGAGAATAAATTTTATACCAACTTTAATAGTTTAATGCAACTACAACCATCTAAAAAAGCATTAGAAATCTGTAATTGCTGTTGTGCTCATATTTATCAATATGGTGTAGTGTCGGATATATGCCATTTTCGGGAAAAATATTGAAGAATGTTAGCATTATTTTATGATACAGAATATAAATTCTTCAATAATAAGGATTGTCTGCGACTGTTTCCAATATCGGAGATATACTGCAGCCTTCTTCAACAATTTGGACTGATCGATCAGGAGCAAAGCCAATGCTAAATGCTGAAACTATGTATAGCATGCTGGTTGCAAATGCTAGGTTAATTGACAAATGAATTTCATCACTTACCTGGCTGTTGAATTTAACGCTTTTAGTTTCCGCAGATGTTGGTACAATGCTAGCTAGGGTCATCATTAATAGTGTTTTATGAACTTTGTACAGAATTATGAAGGAAAAACTTTATCCAGGTGATCAGAAGCTAAGCCAGTTATCTTTTAGCGGAACTTTTTAATAGTGTGCAAGATTTTGATGTCGCGGAAACTACAAGAAAACAAACAAATTGTTTTCTGAATGAAAAAAGAAACTAAACACGTTAGCTTCTGAATGAAGACCTCGAATCCACGAGGGGTCCCTTTGAATCTACAAGGTAATAAGGTCCTCGAATCCACCAAAGAGAAATAGATAAATGTATTTTTATGAATCTAAAAACTGAATCGCCTTAAAGGCTACAATATGTTTAAATAGTAAAAGAAAACTTAGGGCGGCTATGAAAACACCTTGAAATCCTAATCTGCACTAATCACATAATTAGGTGGCAAAATAGTGATTTTTGCCAAAAATAGCAAAATTTAGATAATTGTAGAAATTGAAAATACTGTCCCTAAGAGACATCCCAAAATAAACGGGACCTTATTATGATTTTTAAACTAAAAGTTATTAAGGATAAATAAATATTACTATAAATAGTAAAAACACAGTTTCCAGGGTCTTAACGAAGGAATTTGCCTAAAATTGCATACACCATAGTTGTCAGTATGGTATGATACATATCGTATCATGTGTAAAAAGTTCCGTATTATATCGGCGTATCGTAAATGCTCATGATTCATACGATATAGTGTGTGTATTCTATGAATCGTATCGTATCGTAAAATCGTACATATCGTATGATACATAGACAAATACTTTAAAATGATTTTTTTGTTAAAAATTGTACTTTTATTTGAATCTAACAAGTTGTTAGACTTGTTTTAAACAAAAAATATCAGGTTACTTAATTGAACCTAATAAAATAACATATTCATAAGGCTTTTTTCCCTCTCTTTCTTCTACAAAATTTGGACTACACAGTACACACTTACACTTTAATATTTACAAATTTATTTTCTATACTATGAATAAGATATTAATTGAAAATATTTTTATTTTTTATTTTTTCATTATTGTTATAAGTCCAAGAAACTAGAATGCCAAGAATAATTTTTTTAATTATTAAAATAAAAAGAACAAGAAAAGATAGTAAATGTTAATAACGAAAAAGAAAATTGCAAAATGATAAACGTGATAATAGCATTGACTTAGATAGGATTGATTAGCCAATATGATGAAAATAAATTAATTTTTGGGTCATTTGTAATATATTATCACTTTTGAATTTAAGCAATTTGAATGTGTATGTTATAAACACATGCTAGTTTGATTTATTTAGTTGGCTTGTTAAATATTATTACATAAGTGATGAATAAATTAGTCATTAACTGAATATATTCAAAATATAAAATAAATATACCCTTTATATATGTATATCTATAATTTTTTTTTAAATTTTATTAAGTGTTTGTATATCTTACGATACACGATACGAAAAAATCGAAATCGATTCACAATACGATTCACGTTTTGACAACTATGGCATACACTAATATATATATATATATATACACACACACACGCACATATTAATGCAAAAAGAGGATTTGTAATATATTAATGTGTGTGTGTGTGTACATGGATGGCAGTGGGGCGGGGTCGAAGGATGGGGTCTTCGTCCCCGCCCCGCATGGTTTTGTCTTGTCCCATCTCCGCCCCACCCCGCATGACGAGGAAAACTTTCTCACCCCATTCTCGCCCCTTGGGGCCCCGCAAAGCCCCGCTCCACCCCGTAAAACTCTACTTTCTGTTAATTTACCCTACAACTAGCACAATTTTTTTAATGAAACTTATTTCATTAATAAAAATATACTTGAAATTACAACTAAATTTATCCAATCAAATCAAATAAATTTTTAGAAAACATTGAATAATATATCCAAGTGTTTAACAAGACAATCACACAAAAAAAAAAGAAGAAGTTAATATTGATAAAGGCAGAGAACCATATTAGGTAAAATAAAATAAGTTAATATTGATATGTTTGTTTAAATAGTAGGGTTTTAAGGTATGAAAAATTTACAATTATAACTCTTAACAATACGGGGCGGGGTGGGACGGGGTTGGTCTAAAAAGTCTAAACTCATCCCCGCCCGGCCTCGTGGTGCGGGGTTAAAATCTTGCCCCATTCCCATCCCACTACCTTTACGGGGTGGGAAAAACCTGCGCGGGGTGAAACGGAGAGGGGTGGGACAAAATTGTCATATATATATATATAAAAGTTTGTCTGAACTATTTGTTCCCATTCAAAACGTTAAAAGTTGATGTAAAATAAGTTGTGTAAGAGATTCATTACCCAATATT
>JARYZH020000339.1:41864-316390 GCA_030021035.2 Notholithocarpus densiflorus
ATATATATATATATAAAAGTTTGTCTGAACTATTTGTTCCCATTCAAAACGTTAAAAGTTGATGTAAAATAAGTTGTGTAAGAGATTCATTACCCAATATTTAAATCTTAAACTTTATAACTTCATTAGTTTTAAAAGGGACCACAAATTTATAAATTCGGACAATTAAACCCTCTACTCAAACCTCTAAATCAAAGTTTAATTTGTAATAATTTTAAACTTTAGGGTTTTAGTATGAAATATAAGGTTTGATTTAAAATAACTTAAAGCACACGCTATAAGTGACTTAAAGCGATGGTCGTCTCTCTAGACCAAGCCTAATACTACTATATATACAGTACCATTTCTCAAAGCCAGAATAAACTCTAAATTTGTCTCCAAAGCTCTTACTTGTTTTAGCTAAAGTCCTACTTGTTTGAAGAAGATGGAGGGGTACAGTCCTTTGGAAATTACAATTAAGTCAGCCACGGACTTGGAGAACGTGAATCATTCCTTGAAAATGGAAGTGTGCGCCGTGGTTTCGATTTGCCGCGGTGAAAATTATAATCTAGTTTCCACAGAGCAAAGAACACCGGTGGACACAGACGGTCATTCAAACCCGGAATGGAACTTCTTCGCTAAGTTCAACATCGACATAGCTGCAGCACAGCAGAACCAGCTCACCCTCGTCATCAAGCTAAAGTCGGTTAACTTATCGAAACCAAATGGTGGAGACGACATTGGTGAAGTCAATGTACCCATCAAGAATCTTCTGTACACTTTTGGCCACGCAGAAGAAAATGACAAAGATGTGAGTTACCCTGTCAAAACCATGGCTGGGGAGCTCAAAGGAGAACTAAAATTTTCGTACAAGTTGGTGAAGCCAAGTTCTAGGGAGTATCAACATGTTGTTCCAGATCCAGGTTATAATGGATTTTTACACTCTGTGTATACAGCTCCGCCGCACGCAGCTCAGCCACCACATCCACTGTATGGGCCCACAGTTCCGCCTCCATATCCACCGTATGGCCTCGCAGTTCCGAGACCATATCCACCTTATGGGCCCGCAGCTCCATATCCACCATATGCGCCAGCAGCTCCATCTCCATATCCACCATATGCGCTAGCAGCTCCATCACCATATCCACCGTATGGCCATGCAGCTCCGCCTCCATATCCAGTACCGTATGGCCAAGCAGTTCCGCCTCCATATCCACCGTATGGCCAAGCAGCTCCGCCTCCATATCCACCGTATGGCCAAGCAGCTCCGCCTCCATATCCAGTAGCGCATGAACAAACAGCTCCGCAGATGCAGCCACAGAACAAGCCTAACTTACTGGCACAGTTGGGAATAGGATTCGCAACTGCAGTGTTGAGTGGGGTTGCCCAGGTGGGAATCGGTGCTCTTTTCTCTGGGTAGATAGCTTGATATCTAACTTACTGGCTGCCCTTCATAGTCAGTGCAGAAAATATTACTGCTATCTAACGGGTGCATATGCATATTTTTATAAGAGAGGTGTTATATCACAACATTTTTATAATATTTTTACACCAAATTATTTGTTGTTAGTTGTTATTGGTTCTAATTTAAACCTACTTTTAAAATTATTTTTTTACTTCACCAATAACAATCCGTAATAACCTACCACATAAAATTTATTGTAAAAATGTTGTGAAATTTCTCTTTTTATAAGAATGGAGCTTATGTTTATTAGGCTGTCCAATTAAGTTTAAATAAATAATTGTAATAAATTTAGTGAAATGATAAAAATGTAAGTTTGTGGACACCTCCCATAAATTTAAATCTATGATAAATGTGAATGCTTTGTAACCCGAAAGTTTCTACAAAATCAGACACTTTTCAAGCCATAACGGAAAGGGTCTTTTTATTTTTATTTAGATAAAATTTTAGTATATAAGTAAAGTTTGCAAATTAGTGTTAATGATTGAAATTTTTCTCCACTTGCTTATGTTTGCTAAGATATATTTGGTGAAATTTTTTCTTTTAATAATTAAGAAAATGAGCTCATAGGTGAGTATACTGCCTTGACCCACTTCAACCATACTTTATAACTGACATGAAGAATCCACACAATTAATGGGCAGTATCAATTCCTGATCTCTTAACCAAGGGAGTAAATACCGTACTAGAGGTCGTTTGGAATTGATTATTGGAACAAAATATTTCAGTACCGGTTCGTATCGGCGTACCGTTTCGAGATTACCGCTAATAATAATAATAATTTTCTTAGAGCCTATACCTTTTATGTTGTTTAGTACTTATAGAATTTGTTAATACATTTTAAAAATAGCTAAATTTTCATTTATAACCCATGTAATTTATTAAGTAGAGTAAATTAAAATTAAATGCCAGAGTTGACACTTACCCATCTAAGCAATTGACCCAAAAAAAAAAAAAAAAAAAAAAGTAACTAAAAATTTGAAAGAGAAAAATAAGCATTCAGCGAAAAAAAAAAAAAAAACATTAAAGAGAAGAGATAAGGACCAACGAGTCACGTGGGTTTGGAAAAAGCAAATAAAATAAAAGCCTTTTATGCTTTTGGCGGAGAAACCAAGAGAAAATGAGGTGAGCAGCATCACAGCTTGACTAGTACAAGTACATAATCAAAGTAAAACGTAAAACATTCAAAGCCTGTGTACTGTGTAGAGAAAGAATACAAGCGGAGCAGACGAAGGGAGATTACAGTGGCTCAAAAGAAGATCTAAGTGGCTAAAACGAAGAATAAGATGATTTTGTTGATGATCTGGCAAGCAGATGCTTCAATGATTGCCACTAGTTGCTGTAAGTATAAAGTTTTTTCAAAAAAACCCATTTAAATTTGTTCCGGCCGGAAATGCAAATACCGCCGGAACAGCCGAGACGAGCCGGTATACCCCGGTATTTGGAGCGGTACGATTCAGCCTTGTTTCGGTACCGGAACGGAATATTCTGGCGATACCGGCCGGTACAGTACGAAATCGTATTCCTTGCTCTTAACCTCAAAATCACAAAGCTGAAAGTTGAAGGGCTTTCTATTACTAAAGCACCTCCTTAGATGGAATTTTATTTTATTGTTATTGTTGAAATTTTTATGTGTGATGGATATTTTTTGTGATCTAAGAATTATATATATATATATATATATTTAGCCTCTAATATCTGTTTTAGAAATAAATATTGTAAACCTAACACGTTATAGTTAAACTCATTGTTATTGATTCCGTTTTGTTCTCGAGTCAGATTTCGGGCCATTTCGAGTCATTCCGGACAATTCCGGCCGAGATGTGAATTTCGGCCGGAATAGGATTTGGCTGTTTATAAAAAAAAGAGAAAAAAGAAAAAGAAAAAAAAAGTTTTTTTTTTTTTTTTGTTCATTCCTTCTCCCTCTGTCATAATTTTTTATTTTCTTATGATTTGTTTTGTAGTTAAGAACTTAGGAGTTATTATTTGATATTTAGTTATTGACTTGTAAATTTTCTTATTGTGTGATGTTATATTGATGTTTAAGACTTAAGAGTTAAGACTTAAAACTAAATTATTTGTATTATTTGATATTTAGTTATTTATTTATTAGAATTGACAATTTTATGTTCTATGAGAATATATATAAATTATTTTTTAGAAACACCGAAACACCCTGAAACGGTACGCCGAAATCACCGATACCGAAATATTCAATTCCACTGGATAAACCGAAATGGGGTCCGAAACGATATTCATAACATTGGTTAAACTTAAACTTTTGTGCTCTTGTACTTCTCATTGGCGTTTTTGTTTTTTTGTTTTTTTTGTTTTTTTGTTTTTTTTTTAACTTAAAAATTAGGTGTCTTGCTTGTGGAATTTTTTTTCATCTATATAAGTTATTGTGATTGAATAATTTATTTGAAGTGCCAATTAATTTTGAGGGAGAAAAAAAGAAAGAAAACAGTCAATTGCAATGGTAGTATTTATTGTCTTTTTTCCAACATAATACTACGTTGTTCTTCTTTAATTTTTTTTTCCACTTTTTTTATTTTAAATTTCTCAGTATTCCTCTCGTCTTTAAATAGAGAAACGTCTTTGAAACACCAACATCACTAGTTGTGGAAACACATTAATCGGTAAATTGATACTCTGTTATTTGACACAAGCTGTATTATTATTATTTTTTTGAAGAGAGAACTTATATTTCATTAACACAAGAAAGTGAGTACAATAGAGGCCAAAAGCTAACATAATCATCCTAGGCTTGATTGAATCAAGTGAATTAAGAAGGGTGGGATAACACCCTTCTAGAGATTGGAGGCTTGATTACATTTAGCAAATTGGGCTAACTCATGAGAAGCCCTGTTATAATCCCTTTTCACGTGTTGGAACAAACAGCAGGAGAAAAAAGACCTTGCAGACTAAATGCTTTGAACCAGATGACCCATAATACCACCATTGTAGGCTTGAGAAACTGCTGATATGATCGAGGAAGCATCAAATTCAAAAATAACCTTTGAAATATTCATCTCCTAAGCCAAGAGTACACCGTGCTCAGCAAAAACTACGTCCACTCGACGGGGTAATGCAAGGGCAGAGCTTTACAAAGAGCAGCGACTACCCCACCCATCTTGTCACGTATGATCACCCCAACACTAGAAATTCCACTGCCATCAATGGAAGAAGCACCATCTACATTTACTTTGAAATAGCCTGACGGGGGAGCAACCCAGCCACTTTGAGGAGACTGCAGAGGGGGAAAGTCCCACGAGGAGGCCTCCTTGAACTCCTTAACCATGTTCTTAGCCATTTCCCAGATTTGCACAGGTGGCAGACCATTCTCACCATGGATAAGTTGGTTTCTGTTGTACCAAACCGACCAGGAGATGGCAAAGAAAAATTCAAGGTGCTTGGCAATCGGGGAAGAGCAAATTTGGAGCACTAAATCATTGAAGTCTTTCGCATTTAGCAGCAAATCAATGGGGCAGTCTTGCCAAAGGGACCACACTGAGAGTGCAAAATCACAAGAGATTAAAGCATGAATAAGGCTTTCGGGCTCCTCATCACAGATTGGGCAAACATAGGAAGTTTGTATACCTTTTGCAGCCACATTTGTAATCACAGGAAGGCCATTCACACAAGCACGCAAAGAGAAAATCTTAATTTTTTCTGGGAGCTTTAGAGACCAAATTTTCCTCCAAATCCAAGCATTTGGATCTCCAGAGGAGCATTCCCCTTCATCCCTTGTGTCAAGGAGTTTGATTGCGACAAAATAGGCACTCTTAACTGTGAAATCATCCCTCTTATTCCCCATTCAAATGAGTTTGTCCTCAGGTAGACTGTAACTTAGGAGAATTTTTAAAATCATATTAGCCTCAAATGGGAAGAAGAGAGCACGGACAGCCCCTGCTTTCCACCATTTAGTCACCGGATCAATGAGGGAAGAGACCATTGGATAGTCCTCAAAAGGGCGGGGAGGGGAGATGACTTTGTAAGTTGAGGGGTTTGGGAGCCATTTGTCATCCCAAATGTGGATTAGACGTCCATTTCCCACTCTTCATCTTGTTCCACTTCGTAAAATTTCTAGGCTGTTGAAAATACTCCACCAGGTGTAGGAGGGGCTACTGCCTAAATTTGTATGGAGAAGATCACTAAAGGGGAAATATTTCGACTTAAGGATGCGAGTTGCCAAGGAGCTCGGATTTGTGAGGATTCTCCAAGCTTGTTTTGCGAGCAAGGCAAGATTAAAGGCCTGCAAGTTTCTAAAACCCATTCCCTCTTGTGACTTTGGCTTGCACATTGTTTTCCAACCAACTCAGGCCATTTTGGTCTCCTGATGTTTCTACCCCCACCAAAAACTCCTCATCAATTTTTCAAGATCTTCACATAAACTCTTTGGAAGTTGGAAGCAGCTTATTGTGTAGGTGGGAATGGCTTAGGCCACTGCTTTGATAAGAACTTCCTTATCCCCCATTGAGAGCAATTTACCTTTCTAGCCAGCTAGTTTCTTGCATACCTTCTCCTTAATCTCCGCAAAGACAAGCTTCTTGGATGTACTAATGATAGAGAGGAAGGCCAAGGTACTTTGTATGATTTGAGTCTTGCATTGACCCAAGAATGTTTATAATCTCATCTTTGAGCTCTTGGGAAGTATTTGGGCTGAAAGAGATAGAAGATTTGTTGGTGTTAATCTTCTGCCCCGAAACTAACTCATACAAACTAAGAATTTCTTTCAGCTTGTTGCACTCATTGCCATAGGCTTTACAGAAAAGGAGGCTGTCGTCTGCGAAGAAAAGGTGGGTGATTTTTGGAGCCCCCCTACAAATGGAAATGCCATTTAGCTGATTGTTCCTTGCCGCATCATGAATGAGGGCAGAGAAACCTTCGACACAAGCTGTATTATTGTTGGAAGGCCTAGGAGTTTTATGATTTTTTTTTTCCCTAAACTGCAAACTACATTTATAAAGTTTAGGGTTCTTTAGATTGTACTTTTTTACATTAGCAACCCTTTTGTTAGTTTTTTTTTTTTTTTTTTTCTTCTTCCTGACGTGTCTGTTAAGTACCACGTAAGCTTATGAAATGTATTAATTATAAAACCAATTGAAATTAACACGTGGATTTACCTATTCTATATCAGATAAAATAGCTTTAAATTTTAAATAATTAAAATAAAAACCTTTTTTTAAATAATTAAAATAAGAACTAAATTTTTTTTAAAAAATAATAGTTAAACTTGTTGCTAATAGCAGGATAAATAAACAAAAGTGAGGCTTGAGTTTGAGAGTTGGAGAGTTGGTTGAGGACTTTAATCGAACAAGTGGAGGTGGGTTAGAGCTTCCTTCTTTTTTGTACTGTTTGACATACCGTTTAGCTTCTTTATAAGCTTTTAGTTTGAGTGTGTAACAATTGGGAGGTTCACTTGTTTTGGACACAGTTGTGCTATGTTTTCTTGCTAATAAAATCTTAAGCTATTTGTGAAAATGTTTGTAAACTGTTGTAAGATTTTGTCATGCTTGTAGACTTTTTTTAATTCGCTCTATTTGTTTTAAATTATCTTTTATGAATAGAAAACTCTATTAAAAATAAGGATTATTATATAGATTTTTTTTTTTGCTGAACTTTTTTGGAAAACGATCTCTCTCTCTCTGTCTCTCTCTCTCGATAGTATCTAATCTCTAATATGAGGTTTCAACTGTCTCAAAGCTCCTCAATGGTTTAGGTTAGTCTAGATGGTTTCTACAACTACCGAGGAAGTGACATCCCATCAGGATTGTTAGGTTCTAAGACTTTAGGAACTAATGTATTAAAACTTCAATTTGTAATATGTTGGCAAACCATGATCAAAACATAGAATCTAAGTTTAGACTTGCTCAAAGTGCATTTAATTGTAAAATTGGAATTGAGTGATTGCAGAATTTATTAGACAAAATTTGCAAGGCTCGATCGATCGAAAATTAGGCTTGATCGATCGAATCAGGTGCAGATTTATTTTTCTGCAGAATTTTCAATTTAGCCCAAGCCCGTTTGACTTGTAGGGTTAAGTGTTTTACTTCAAGTATAAAAAAAAAACCCTAGCCACGTTTTAAGGTCTTTGGAGTGTTGTATGTTGAATCTTTTGTGAGATCTAGATGTGTTTACCTTCATACACACACTTAGGGTTATCAAGATCAAGAATTCATGTCAAGTGCTTGATGATCTTTTCAGTTGCTGCATAAAGAACTTTCAAGAAGATCCAAAACCTTTGAGTGGAGTCTCAAAGTCACAAGTATGAGAACTTGTGGTTGCGGCAGATCAAGGAAAGAAGTAGTTTGTGGACTTGGAGTTGTCACGTGATTGTGGTAGTAAGTTTTCTACACGAGGTAGCAATAGGATGTTAATGGTCTAAGTCTTATTGTACAAACTTCAATTCTTTCATAGTGGATCTGTTTTTACCTTGAGGATAGCTAGGTTAAATCCTCCCTAAGTTTTTTTACCGGTTAAGTTTTCTTGGGTTATCATATCGTTGTGTTCTTTATTTTTCTGCATTATTTACATGATATGATTTAATTGTGCTAACCTAGAACTGGATAATTTGTCTAAGTAATCACTTGGCTAAATAACTAAGTTAAACAACTTGTGTTAAAGGGTCTAAAAACGTACATGGATGTTATGTAAAAAAATTATTTCAACCTCATGGTTATATGTTAGATAAAGGACAATAGTTTTTTTTTTCTTTCCCCCTTTTTTTGCCTACCTGGATTATCTTTGGCTACCACACATATAATTATAAAAATTATACAAACTTTTTATAATTTTTTGTAATATTTATGTGCTATACTACTATTATTTATATATATGTGTATTTTATAATTCGAAAGTTACAATAGAAAAGGAATTTAATTAAGGATGTCTCCAGGTGTGAACCAATTGAACTACAAAATTCTTGGCTATACTATTTTATCTTGATTATGTATTGGTTTACACAATATATATGTTATAAATTTTCTGAATTATACAAGAAATGTTAGTGATTTTTTGTGTATATCAAACATCATAAAACATTCTTAACTCATTTTTAAGGTCAATACCAAACACTAGAAAATTGGATGATTTTCTAGAAAATATCTTTTCAAAAAATGATCTATTTTCTAGAAAACATTTATAACAAAACAAACAAAGCATCAATATGAGTTCTACAATCACAAAAATATCTCACGACAATTTCATAGCATTCCGAGTTGTCATTCCATGTTTTCTATATCATTCCATCCAAATTTAATTTGATTAAGTAGATTTAAGTTGAAACTATTAGGGTTTCACCCAAATACGTAGATTTAGCTTCTTTTTTCAACAAACAAATTACCCCTTGTGATTCATAATAAAATAACCCATGTGGTTTGACCCAATAACAATTTAGTCCCACAAGTTCTTTAAATTGTCACATTTTGACCCCCAAAATTTAGGGACACTGTAGATGAAGCCTAACAACTTTGTTTTATCTAAATTTAGAGTCAACTGTAACCATTGAAATTTTGTGAACAAAATTGTGATCCTTTAAATTCTAATTTTCCTATAATTTATATGGAGCAATCAAATGGGCTATTTATTGGGAAAGAGAGCTATCCCTGTTAGCTTCTTTTTTCTTTTCTTTTTTTCAAATGAACAAATACACCAGCTTTCTTTTTAAAAGAATCTTCTTCCTTTTTACTGTCAAACTTTTCTGTTAATAATTGAAAATACGGGATGCTAAAGCTCTCCATATTCGGTCGTGAGTGGAGCTTTATATATTGTTAGAGATATATTAGTCCATTAGTATAAACTCAAGCCTAATTCTACTTTGAGTGCAAATCAAGTCTCCTAATTGTATTAGAAGTCTATTAGTCTAGGGTTTAATCTACTATATATACACATGTTATAGTTCATTATAACACAAGATTTGTACTATACTCTAATATATTATTGATGTAACCCTTCTGTGTTTCCTTCATGAATGTAAACCGTTAAGCACGTAACTCTCGTGTGTTATTATATTCTACACCTCTTGTGCGTCATTGTGTTTTACACTTTATGCTTTTACTTCTGCATCTATACTAGCATATTCAACATGGTAAATCAATACCAATATTTAACATGGTATCAGAGCCACCTTTCTGTGGCCATGGTTTTCAATACTTACAGTGTGTTTAAGAGCAATTTTGTCTTCCTTGGTGTTTCTTTGCTATGTTCATCTTCTTTGACTTTCCACCACTGCCATCAAAAGTCTCTGGTATAGTCACGCCACCATTAGAAGTTGCATCAATACTGTAAGACCATTGCCTTCCTAAAACCACCGTCACAGAGCCAAACTTTATTCAAGCGATCTTCCAACCTTATCAAATCTCAAGGTTTCATCAATCTTTCATTTTGAGTTTGAGAGGGGTGTTAGAGATATATTAGCCCATTAGCATAGGCCCAAGCCTAATTCAATTTTGTGTGCAAGCTAAGTCTCCTAATTATACTAGAAGTTTATTAATCTAGGGTTTATTCTACTATATATACACATGTAATGATTTATTATAACACATTATTTGTGCTATACTTTAATATATTATTAATGTAGCCCTTTTGGATTTCCTCCGTGTATGCAGGCCTACTTCCGCTTCTGCATCCATATTAGCGTATTAAACGTGGCGTATCAATACTAATATTTAACACACACACATATATAGATTTTTTTTTTCCTAAAACCCACTTTATATTAGTTATTAGATGTTTTGAGGTGCCTAATTCAATTGTTTTTAAATTTTTTTTTTTTTTTTTTTTTAGTACTTACAATGGAGGTGAAAGGATTTGAATGTCTTAATTGAAAAGATAAAAAATTGTCAATTGCGTTATAAGGTTCTTAGCCCAAAAAAAAAAAAAATTAAAAAAAATAAAAACATTTTAATGGTATACAAAAGAACACATTTTTCTTTTTTCTTTTCTTTTCTTTTCTTTTTATTTTATTTTATAAGAAACTCATAAGATATGTTCATTTAACTCAAATCAAACTAAGATACATAGTGAGGGATTTCAACTGCAAGAAAACTTGGGGATTCCTCAACCCCTGTTACAATTCAAGTCTTCTATTAATTTCGCATGCATGATGGGCAAGGAAACTCATAATACTGATTGAAGATTGTTTGTTCTAGCACAAGACCAAAGTTTTGTCATTACTGTGATTTTAGTTGATAATACGTACGTGCGATATACAGAAAATTTTAATATTATATGATTTTTTTTGTATTTATTTTTTTAGTCTAAATATGAAATTCAATAATTATAATAATTAATAATTTAATAGTTATTTATTATACTTGTTTTGTTTGTATATAAAATGATATATTTTAGCCCTGAACTTGAATTATGATTTATATTTTGTTCATAGAAACACGATTATAATTTAGGTCTACGGCTAGATTATGTTTATATATGAAACTATATATTTTATTATTTATAAAAAAACATGATATACTAAGATTTTAATAGAAAGTTTAAATATAGATTTTAATTTAATTTTAATTAAAAATATACTAGAAATAATGTGTTAAATTTTAAGGTACAATAACCTAGAAAACGTGTAATGGGCTCGTAATTACCACTTCTTTGGAATAGGTTCAAATAGATGAAGTTGGATTTTAATGTACCATGGAGAAAATATATTTGTGATTTGTGAATGAGGAATCCAAAGGAAAGCCGGTGCAGCCGTGCAGGTTCTCTCTGTTTTTTTCTCCCTACCTGCAATCAATCCTCTATTACAAGGACTAAAAAAGTTAGAAAATAAATAACTATTTTAACTTTTGGTCTTATTTAAGATGACTTTTCAAACAAAACATCATCCCATCTCATGAAAACTTTTGATGAGCAGGCATTCAGCGGACATTTTAGGCCACATGATGCAACCCAAGGACGGAACTGTGCCAAAGAAATTTACTAGTGCCCCATTTCCTGTAGTAATTTTTATTGTTTTCTTTTACACTGCTAATTATTTAAAAAATGATCTTTGTTTGATTTTATCATGTCTTTTGGCTCCTTTGAAAAACTTTTGGTTTTATTGTACAAGTACAACACAAATACGACGAGGAAATTAAATTATGTCTAATATCTGCGTTCTCCTAATCTCCTTGTTCAAATTTTCTTAAGGAATGAAGGAATAAATATTGTTGGTTATCCTTCTTGTTAAATATGTTTTAAGGACTAGTTGGTTCTTATAATTTTCAGCATCTAATTATAACTTATAAGCCTGAAAAATAACTAGTTCGATGGCCATATACCATTTTAATTTCAACTCTCAGACCTCTTGGCTGTTGTTAACTTTGTCCTTCAGAGAACAGCAGGCCTTTGCAGGTTATGCATTATGGGCTTGTGGAGGTTGACACCAACTCCTATATGAATAGCCAGAATTACTTGCTCTCATTCAATGGACACAGCTACTCTCTGTCATAGGCTAGTCTTTTGAACACTCTTTTGAGGACATTAACTAAGTATAATTTAGGGTTTTCACCACAATACAAAATGAAGATGGAAACACAAAATGAATATTAAAAAAAATATAATTTGCATGTATACTTTTATACACCGATTCTATGTATGTCTACCACCTATGTCATCAGTATTACATCTTGTAATTTTAATTTTAAATTCAACTATATATGGATGAGAGACATACAAAAGTTGTATATAAGAGATGTGCGAATAATATTCTCCAAGATAACATACTACAGGTTTGTACTAATGATTTGCCAAAAACCAAACAAAGAAAAAGTTTATACCAATGGATGCATTAAAGACAATTAACCGGATTGGCATCCCACCTATCCCTAATCCCCAAGTCGTGAATTCGATCAACACCCCCGTCAAAATAAATAAATAAATAAAATTTGTCTAGTAAGAAAAGTTCTTTTTCTAATATTATCACTAATTGTCTCATTCACATAAGAGAGTTCTTTGTTTTAACAATACATTGACAGCCAGTTCTCACCCATAGTCAGAACTCGGAAGTACCACATGCAGTACGTAGTTGACGCATTGTTATTTCAATAAAACAATGGTAGAAGATAGGTTAATTTTAAACTTTTTAATATACACCTCACCCCCACTTGCTTAGCATATGGCCCAATTATGAAGCTTGAAAATGTCTGGGAAGATAAAATTGTTGGACAATTTCGCTAGGCAATGAGAAGAACTGGAGGAGTCTTTTGTTTAAAGTGAATTTACGATGAAATAAAAATATTTGCTATTTAATAAGAGCCATGATAAGGTTTCTTCTATATTCTATTTTACACGTTCAGAACATATATATGAAGCGGGGATTACAATCAATATAATAGTGTTGTAAAATAATTTGTTTATGTAAGAACAAAATAAAAAGAGAAGAAAAATAGACATAGTAAATTTACATGATTTGATAATATGTCTACGTTCATCCATAAGCAGTGATAGAGAGAATGTTTCACTCTCACAAGACTCAAACTGTAAATTTTTATTTCTCTATAAAAATAAAAATAAAAATAAAGAAGTTCCTATTGTATTTGAACTTTAATATTACAACATGGGATTAATTATGCCGTGGTGAATTTGACAAAAGTGACTTTAACAATCAGTACGACAAATGCTCGTGTAACAAATTATTTACCCTCAACGTAAGGTTTTGTTTGTTTGTTCAAATTTAGTAACGTTGCTTTGATTGGTAAGCTGTAGGGTATGGTCAATTACTTGTAAAGTGGTTGTAATCAACAAAAAATTGATGTCAAAACATTCTTTAATATAAAATTGATATTTAATTTGACTAACCTCTGATATCGACTTATATAACCGTAAAAAACATAAATAATATTAATTTTCACACCACGATGTAATATAGTTATATATTATTTTTTTGAAAAAATTTCAATTTATGGCGTTTGATCTTGATGATTAATAGCGGTTTTAGGAATTTTTTTTAAGGTAGTCACCAAGAAATTTAAATTATACAAAATCTAATAAAATGATAACTTGAATATGTGCTATAACTGTGGGTCAAGTTGCTAAGGAGAGAAAAATTATTGTGACTGTGAAGTAAAAAAGAGTATAACTATCGTCACAATAAAAAAGAACTCACAACCACAATATGTTTTTAGTACCATTTTTTTAGAAAAGGAATGAAATTATATATTATCTTATTGAATAGGTTGAATGAGCTACAAATTTGAATGATTAGTGATTTTTATCTTTTTGTTTTATAATAGACTTTTTGTTGAATAATTTGTTCACTTGTTGTTGTTTGGTCTTGTCTTGTTTTTGTTTGGTTATGTTTGTTGTTATTTGGGCTAATATTTATTGTTGTTATTTAAGCTTTTTTCTTTTATTTATAAATGGGATTAAAGATCATATTTGGGGGCAGAATTAATTTTGCAGTAATGTTATGTCCACAACATTTTTAATAAATCTTATACAAAAAGCTGTTATTGGTGGGTAAAAAAATAATATTAGTATTGGGGTCAAATTAGAATCAATAACAACTTACCAATAATATCAGTCAGGGTGTTCAACATTTTTATTAGGATAGTCACAATAAATTAGTTTAACTTGTAATATATATATATTTTTTTTGGAAGTGTATATATACATTTTTTTGCAAGTCAGGATGGTCATAAGACCACCTTGGCTTGCATATGGAGCCATCAATGTTGATGATAGAGCTTTATCATCAGATTAAGACATCAATTGTTTTTTTATGTAAGCAAAAATTGAACCTCAAATTTCCTATTCAATAATCAAGACTTTACCAGTTGAGTTAACTGAAATCTATAATTAACCGTTTCTCAAAAAAAAAAATCTATAATTAACCATTTTTATTTTTAGGCGAAAATGCACTTTTGGTTCTTACATTTTGGGCCGATTCTCGATTTGGTCCCTAAATTGATTTCACTCCTAGGTCAGTCTCTGATTTCAGAAAATTGTTTTTATTTTGGTTCCTGCCGTCAACCCAGTAACAGAAAAAGCATACGTGGCAAACGGAATGCACTGTTTGCTAACCTAGCTAATAAAATAATAATAAAAAACCATGTCAGCATGCCATGTCATTGTCTAATTTCAAAAAAAAAAAATTAATTTATCAATTTGAAAAAAATTAAAAATACATAATTTCAGATTTGAACGTGAATACACAAGAAATCAAGAACACAAAATTCCTGGGCATTCAACATCTTTCCTAGAAAATTTCACCAAACACTGAAAAAATTCACATCTAAAAAACCGATGCCTAAGATTTTCATCACAACATTTTCTTTCCACCCAAAACCAGAAATTTTCTTATGAAACAAACACACACACAAACCCAGCCAATTCGGCTCACAATAACAACAAACCCAACCAACCTCATAAATTTTCCTTGAACAATCATCAACATTTTCCCCAGAAAATCAAGATTTCTTTCAAACCAAACACTAAAATAACTCACATTTAATAAACCGATGCTTAAAATACATACATACAAAATCCCTATCCTCCTCCAACAAATCAAACCCATAAACCTAGAAAAATCATCAAATCCACATGAAAAAAGACAAACCCAGAAATTTAAACTAAACAAAGCAACAAGTGAACAGATCAAAAACCCACTGATCAAGCCACATCAAGCCACTGATCCTGCAATCCGAAACCCACATGAACAGATCAGACCACCAATCACCACCGTTGCCGTCGATTAGTCCATCAAGCCATCGCAACCCACTCCAACAGCAAACCCATCCAACAATCTAGCCCTACCCACCACCGGACCAAACACCACTTCACAACGACTACTACCGATCTCAGCCCATCTCTCTCTCTAAACCTAGATCAAACCCAAATCCCAATAAAGAGAAAGCCAAAAGAGAGAGATCTTGATTCGAGGAAAAGCCGAAAGAGAGAGAGCGAGCTTCAGACCAGATTTTTGCAGAAAGAGAGAGGGAGAAGAAGCTTAATCTGCTCACCGTTGGTCTACTTTGTGAGCTCCGGCGTGTGGTGGAGAAGAAGGCTGAGTGAGCTCCGGCCATGGACAGTGGAGAGTGAGAGATTCTATCCATGGAGCGTGAAGAGAGTGAGAGAAATTAGTGTAGGGATTTTTTTTTTTTAGAGAAATTAGTCTTGTTTTTAGTGTAGGGATTTTTTTAAAGCTGATGAGGTTAAAGAAAAATTAAAACAAAATAAAAAAGAATTAAAAAGATAATGTTTTTTTATTTTTTAAGAATTGATTTTAGTTTAAATTAGATTTAAGGTTTTTCTAAAAAATTTAATTTTTTTTTTAATTTTCTGAGTTTGCATTTTTTTTTTTAATATAAATGCTGATGTGGCATTTAAAAAATGTTAAATATAATTTTTTTATTATTATTTTATTAGCTAGGTCAACAAACAGTGCTTTCCGTTTGTCACATATGCTTTTTCTGTTACTAGGTTGAGGGTAGGGACCAAAATAAAAACGATTTTCTGAAATCAGGGACTGATTTAAGAGTGAAATTAATTTAGGGACCAAATCAAAAATCGACCCAAAATATAAGGACCAAAAGTACATTTTTTACCTTATTTTTATTGACGTGCGTGTCTAGGGTTAGAGTTCTCACGCATCAGCAAACGGCAAACAGACTTCGGTTCAGTTGTAGTCGCTGAACTGAGGCCGTACGTAAGTAGCTGCCACTGCAACAGCCATTGGATTTGAGACAATCTCCTAAATAATTAAAAGAAACAATATTAAAAGAAACAATACTTTTTGGAACCATTATATACTTTAGGTCAGTCAATGTGTATTGCGTGCATATATAGTCTATTTCTTACTTTTTAAAGACAATATTAGTATATATATTATATTAGATAAACTCAGTATACGTCCAAAACAAGAAGAAAAGTCCCAAATTAAGTGATGTCTACTGCTTAAACTCTATAGGTATTCTTTTTTATTAAACACATGCAACCATAGTTTAGTGATATTAACCATGGTAAAACAAGAATTTTCTCCTCTCTTTTTTACCCTTAAAATCTGGTGCAAGATATCCACCATTGTTCCACCGGAGCTCCGGCTCTGTCCTTATTACATTGTACAATTAAAGCATATAAAAATAATATTTATTGTAATCTTCAATTTATTTAATAAAAAAACCTTTAATTATTTAAAATTTTATAAAAATATTTTAAAGGATAGTTACACATGAGAAAGAAAGAAAATATTTGCCTCAAATTATATAAAACCTACTTTATGAAATTGTCTTATGTAAGAAAAAAAATACATATTATTTAATAATTAATAAAGTTAGAATCATGTTTTAATTTAAGTATAAAAATACTTAAGGCAAACAATGTAAAGGCAACACCGTAAAGAATAGAAGTAAAATAAGGTTTGTATCACCACATACTGGTATTATTACTAATTTTCAACACCAAGTATGCTAGAGTGCGCATATCCTAGCTGTCGCTGATTCACTCTACGATTAAGGCTGCGTTTGGTTCGATGTAAATTGAATTTCGAGTGTAAAATGAATACAGGGAAAAATGAATTCCCGTAAGGAAATTAAAATCCGGACATTTGGGTGTGCAATGAAAAATAGTCCGAAAAACGATTTTTAATGTTTGGTAACATTCTGAAAATGTTATTTTCCTACAAATTTTTAACATTTTCTCAGCCATTTTCTCAGCTTCCAAACAAATTTTATATCAGAAAATCCACCACCACCCACACACCAGCACCCATAGAAAATCCACCACTATCCACACAAAACCCACCACCACACAACACAGAAACCACCAAAACGCCACCACCCACACCACCACAACAACAACAAAAAAATCAGAGATCAAAGAGAGAAAGCAGATCGGCGACGAGATCGACCCAGAGGAGGAGATAGATCGGCGAGTGGCGGACGACGAGATCAACCCAGAGGAGGAGATTATCTGACCCAGAGGAGGACGAGGCAATCTAGAGGGCGGCGACGACGATTAGACCCGATTAAAAAATCAAAACAAAAATCAAAACTGAGAACTCGATGAGAGAGTGATCGCAAATTGAGGGAAAGGGAGAGGGAGATCGAGAAAGAGAGAGATCGGTCATGGGTGGGTTATGGGCGACGAGACCGGTCAAGCGGCGTGATCTCGCCGGCGCGTCTGGGGTTGGGGCGCGATCTAGCTCTCTCTCTCTCTCTCTCTCTCTCTCTCTCTCTCTCTCTCTCTCTCATTTGGCAAATGACCCTTTGGCTACCTAATTTTTAGGGAAATCAATGTTTTTTTTTGTTGTTTTTTTGTGGTGCGGTTGCAATGAATATATTCAATTACGTTGGATTGCAAATGTGTTTATTAAATTCAGTCAACCCACTTGTTTTTCTTTTTAACAATTACCTTTATTTATTATTTAGATGTTGAAACCGATCGTCTTTTAATTGATTTGTTTTTTTCTTCTTTCGAACATAGTGGTTTCAGACTCAAACCGTCATAATTGTAGAAATTAACTGTGGATTAGATATTTTTTATTTTATTTTTTTATTACTATTATTTCTATTTTCTTGCAGATTTATATATTAATTAGATCATTTTTCTTGGTAAAATCTCTGAATGTTTAATAAGGGATTTGAGGTTCATTCTCCACTTATACCAAAAACAGATTGGTGTATTGGTCTGATGATAAAGAGCTATCATCAAAAGCAAATGTGTTCAAAATCTCTTAAAAAAAAAAATACTAAAAATAATAAAATAGAAAAATGAACTTGTGAAAACCCATATGAAATACTAGTTTTTTTTTTTTTTTACATTCAAAATACTAGTTAATTTTTCCTCAGAAAAAAAAAAAAAAAAATACTGGTTAATTTTTTGAAAGCTATATATTATCCTTAATACATTCAGCTAAATTGACTACCGATTCTTCTCCAAACAATTTTGACTACTGATAATTTCACATTACATCATGGATAAATTATAATAATAAATTAACACACTAATTTGAGATTAATTTACAATCATCCACCATCTAAGTTTTTGTCCAATTTATCAATTAGCAAAAAGATAAATCTTAAATAAAAAATGTTCGTTACAGAATTTTCATCATTCATAAAACATATTGCAAATGATCTCCTAGTTTAATATTGATTGTTCAATTAAAACTTTAAACATTTTAAGTGTTTCAATTTTCATTTTCAACAAGTTATTACGAACTAAAGTAACAAAAATTAAAATAAATTATACCTAAAATTTATTTCGATACTAAAAGACATATATGTCACTGGATATCTCTTTTTTTGGGGAATTTAAGCAGTATCTAGTGCTGAAATGAACTCATAAAATGGTGGCATTTTTATTAAATTTTGATTATCTGTTAGGATTTCTTAAGTTGTTTCATCAGTCCTTTTTTTTTTTTTTTTTTTTTTTTTTTGTGTTTCCAAATTAGGGCGTTTAAAGCCTTTCGTGGATTTCCATTAATTTTTTTTTTTGAGCAAAAATATAGTTGTATTTACTATTTAGGACAAAAAAAAAAAAAAAAAAAAGACTTTATGAAACTATACCTACCTATTAAAATAAGCTATAACAAAAAAAAGCTTTTTATTTTTCCTTTTATTTATTTATTAGCAAAACGCTAAAGCCATTTAAACCAAGAAAAGCCAAGTCAAACACGTGCAGATAAGCCTATTAAGAATTAGGTTTCAAATACTTGGTTTAAAAGATCCAGTTAAAGTTTAACGGACAAATTGTTATTTTCTCTTAAATTAAGGAATGGAATTTTATTTATTTACCAAACAGATACAAGAAAGTGGGTTTTAATTAGTCCAACTAATAAAATTTTTTATTATATAAAATAAGAGATTTAGAATTCAAACTTTCCTTACACCAAAATTAATTGATCTCTTAGTTCTCATCCAAAAAAAAAAAATGATCTCTTAATTTGATAATAAAACACAATCATCGTGAAGCAAACATTATAGATTGAAATTCTATTATATATAAATTTTTTTTTTAAAAGGGCTTAAAAGAAGTTTTGCCCTAACCTTTGACCGCCAAACTTTTTTATCACAAGGCCGAAAGATTATAGATGCTTTATACATTTTTGCACGTTAATTAAAAAAGAGATTATCTCGATGAAATTGTGAATTAGGCCTCATGAAATTAATTGAAAATGTGAAGGGGATCTAATAGCGAAGTGGAAACATGTTTTAAGCATCGTCAAGGTAGATGGGTATATCAGCGGTTTCTGAAAAACTTCATTGATAGTGATAGATTATGTTTGAGTGAGAACTGGGTTGGGAAGAGGGGCTGAATGAGAGCTCATAATGGGACCCATTGGCATCAAAAGGAAAAAAAAGTTGCACTAGGCAAAGTCAAAATGCACCCCTAATCCTTGCTAATTTGAAATTAAAATGGGTGGCTTTTGATTCACTAAGATTACATCAATCTTTGATTGGTTGGAAGAGCATTATTAGCTACTCTTAATTTTCAACCTTGTTACAGTGTTATAAATCAGATTGTCAAACACGTGGATATGTATGTTTTACAATTTGTTATGATATGAAGATAGGCTTAGCCCTAAGATGATTAGGATGGACGGTAATTGATCAGTATGAATTGTTGCATATTGGATTCTTATAGAATATTATTTCCTTGAAATATACTCAATTACTCATCACTCTGAATAATTATAGCCTACTTCGTATTTTTGGTAAATATTTAATTATAGTCTTCTTCGTCCGGTGTGTACTCCTCTTCCTCTTTCCCGTCAACTTTCTCATGATGCATAAATTCTTGTTTGTTGTCATCATTGTCGTCATCATCATTATTATCAACATCGATCAAATTTTTTTTTAAAAAAATTTGAATTCAAATATACAGCATATGATAAATATACATTTAGTCATATAACAGGTTCAATTCACCACATTATTGGTATATGAGATTTTTAGAGTGTGTCATGGATAAGGAGTGGAAAAACTGTAGCACAACTTTTTTATATAAAATAAAAATTCTTACTTCTTGTCATCATCACCATTATCATTATCATTAACATCAACATTGATTAACAATTTCTCATTTAAATTCAAATCTGCAACATATGATAAATACATTTGGTCATATGGTATGATGTGGGTGAACAAATAAGCATTGGAATATGACTGATATAAGATTAAAATCTATAATTTCTATACAATGTATAATATTGAAATTTTAGAAATTAATCTTACTAATTGATTAAGTCTCTCAGTCGCTAAGAAAGTAGGGTCTCTTGCTTCACTTAGGCTGTAGAAGTTTAGTCCCTTCTTCGAAAGAGAGTTTTGTTTGTTTTATCTATTCTCAAAGAGTATCAAGAATACTCTTCGAGCTAGTGGTAAATTTTTCGTGGGGTACAGGAAATAGTTCTCTTTTTCTCTCCTTGGAAATTGGAAATCTTCATTGAGAATTAGGAGGGGACAATGGAACAACTGACTAGGAGCTAGAACAATCTGTCATTATCGAAAAAAAAAAAAAAAACGGAATGGCTTCATCCTTCTAGAAGACCATAAAAGGGGTGAATTTTTTATTGCTGCAAAATTCTTTACTACACGCTTCCTCCAAATAGAGGGAGTAGCTCGAACCTTCAGGCAATTGTGGAGGACTACTAATGGATTCAGAATCAGGAACCAAGGCAACAATATAGTGATGTTCTTGTTTGATAATCTCTCGGATGTGGATAAGATCCTAAAAGGCCAACCATGGAGTTTTGATAAGCATTTGATAGTCATGCAAAGGTATACAAGAGATACCCTAGTACAAGAGCTAGAGTTTAAGAAGATTCCATTTTGGGTGCAAGTCCACGACATTCCTACTAGCTTTCAGACTAGAAAAGTGGCAAAAAGTTTATGTGATACTGTGGGCGACATTCAAAAATCCAATGGAGCGGTGGATGAGGATAGAGGTAGTTTCTTTCGAGTAAGGGTAACAATTGATTTTACCCTTCCTTTGTGTAGAGGCAAGGTCATTACTCTACCTAGTGGTGAGAAACGATAGGTCAAGTTCAAATATGAGCGTCTACCTAGCTTGTGTTATTGGTGTAGGTGTCTGACTCACGACGATAGGGATTGCGACCTATGGATCCAAAGTAATGGTACGCTAACTTTGGATAAATAGCAGTTTGGTCCTTCATTGAGAGCACCACCTTATACTTCGGCGGGGAAGGATGTTATTTACGTCCCAAGGTACTACGAGAGTAAAGAAGAAAGGGCGAAGGCATAAAGCAGGGGCATTGGTGGTAGTCTGAATGTGGTTCATCAGAATCCAGGCAACTCGTCTCTGATGAAAACTGAACCGATCAGGGAAGAGGAGGGGAGGAATGACAGGAGGACTGAGGAGGCAGTTACGAAATTAAATGCTCAACAAATTTTAGGGGGTGAAATTGATTCGATGGAAATTATGAGGGAAAGTCATTCAATGCTGACACACCAGGAAGCAATTAAGGTTAACGAAAAGAGTTTTAATTTGGGTAGTTGTCCCCAAATTGCTGAATTTGATACGGAATTTAACTGTTAATCTTGGAGAAGAATAACATGTTATTGGTTTCAACCCTAGCCGCCTCTCATCAAACTAATCACGTGATATCTAACTCATGTCATGAGCAAAACATACCAACGGCTGAGATTAATGTGCATCCAACAAACATTAGGTCATGGAAGAGAATTATGCGCCAAAGTAACCCTAATGGAGTTGCAGACACTCTTGACTTGGAAAATAAGAGAAAAGCAAGCACGTGCATGGCGCCTACCACAGACTTTCCTTGTAAACAATTGCAAGTGTTGGACTACGAAGGTTTATCAGAATTAATGGTGGAGGCTGCGGTGCAGCCTCGCTAAAAGCCATGAGTCTCATAGTGTGGAACTGTCGCGGGCTTGGGAACCTAGTGACAGAGAATGAGCTTGGTGATTTAACCCGGGCAAAAGATCCCTCTGTCATGTTCATTGCCGAGACATGGATGGATGAAGCAAGGCTAAAAAAAAAAATAAAACGAAGATTACAGTTTGATCATATGTTCTTTGTACCTCAGATTCATCGGGGGGGGGGGGGGGGGGACTGGTGTTATATTGGAAGGAAACAATGAATCTGAAAGTAGAGACTGCTTCAAAAAACCACATTGATTGTATTATTGGGAAAGGCAGCGAAGGTGTGTTGGAACCAAAAGTTGAATGAATTAGTTTAGAATCAAAATTAGTAACTGTGACAGAAACTACTGACCATCATCATCAGCAAATTCCAGGAAGCACTGAAGTTCTAAAGCCTGCTTATAGTACAACATCCTTCTCACTGACACAAACATATTGATAGAAGTGCATAGTATAAGTTGAAATATATATACAATTATGGTTAAGGACAGACCACAAAACTCATCATTATCAAACCTGTTCTAGCAAGTGTCTGCCCCCTGTAAGATACCCAATGACGAATTAACTCCATCTTTTCTTTGTGGTTGAATTTCAATATTGAGTAAAATAGAAGAGAAGAAAAAAATAAGAAAAATTAAAAGATATAAAAATAAACACTAAATTATCCAAATTATACTATATAATGGAATACTATTTTATTTTTATCTACTATCTTTAATTTTTTATAATGTGTTAGGACATATGTGTTTCACATGATAAGAACATATGTCATGATTTTATGTAATTGACTAATCCTTTGACAAAATGCACTTTACTATTTGGGTAGATTTAGGATGTGTTTAATACTTCAAGAAACCATATTTCAAGATCAAGTGTTAAAGCCTTCAAGTCTGTCCAAGAAAACAAGCTGAAAGTGCAGAGTTATTAAAGCTCGATAGCTAGCATGTGTCGAGATTTAAAGAAGCTGTTTCAGCCCCGTGGCTCGACAGCTAGCTCGACAGATGCTCGACAGCTTCTATCTGTCGAGGTTTATGAAAACATAATTTCTGATCTGTTTTTCTTGAGATCCGTGGATGTGTCTTTGGGCCTTCTTTTCTCCTAACCCTAGACATATAAAAGGATTGTTTTAAGGGCCGTCAAATAGTTTTACAAGTTGCACAAGTATTGAGCAAACTCTGTTCAAGTAATTTGTAATCGAAGACGAAGTTCTTACCCTAGTTCATCTCTTTCTCTTGAAGAAGTTGCTGTGTATGTGCACCGTAGGGTTTTGTAACCAAGCATCTTCTTGATCTTCATTGTGTGGATGAACTGAAAAACTTTGCAGCTAACAACCTTCTTAGTTGGTGATTGAAGTCGCGCACTGGAATCCGCGCATTGGTTAGTCACGTACTTGGGAGCGTGCATCAAAAGGGGGAATTGTTACTACAGAACAAGTCCAATTGGGTATTGGGGTAAGGGTTCAACTGTAGGTTGGTAAGGTACTTGGGATTCCTTTACTTGTAACTGATTATTGTGATAATAGTGGAGTTTCGGGAGTGGTGACCTGAAAATCACCCGGTGGGGTTTTTGCCATTAGGTTTTCCCCATTCGTAAACAAATCACCGTGTTATTTATTTTCCGCTGCATATCTAGTTATTTGGTGATTTGTTTGTGCTACCACGCGTTTTGCATAATAAATTGATTAATTAATAACTTGACTAATTAATTAATAAATTTCAATCACAAGGGGTCAATCCGTTTATGGCCTATCAAGTGGTATCAGAGCAAGCACACTCTGATTAGGTATTAATATTTGCTGTGTTGATCCATTGACTCCTGTTTATCATGGATAGAGGACAGTCGTTAATTATACCTCCTTTATTTTATGGCACTAACTATGCATACTGGAAAGTATGCATGAGAGTTTTCTTGCAGTCTTTAGATGAGAAGGTGTGACAAGCTGTTGAGATAGGCTGGACCAAGCCAAAGGAAGCGCTGGCCGATTGGGATGAAGCCAAGATCAAGGCGGCAAACTTCAATAGCAGGGTATTGAATGCTTTATTCAGTGCGGTCACCAATGAGGAGTTCAAGAAGATATCCTCTACTGAAACTGCTAAGGAGGCATGGACTATCCTCCAGACAACCTATGAGGGAACCAAGGCTGTCAAGGATTCGAATCTACAGAGGCTCATTACAAGCTTCAAAGAGATTAAGATGGAGGAGGATGAGTCGTTCGATGAGTTCTATGCCAAGCTCAAGGATATAGTGAACTCAACCTTCAATCTTGGGGAAACCATTCCTGAACCCAAGATTGTAAGGAAAGTGCTCAGATCTCTATCCGAGAGATTCCATGCCAAAATCACGGCGATAGAGGAATCAAAGGATATTGACAAGATTCCTTTGACTGAGCTGGTTGGAAACTTGCAGACCTACAAGCTAGGGTTAACAAGAATAGGCAAGTCGGGTAAAGGCAAGAGCATGGCTTTGAAGGCCAAGAGCAGTGACACAGATGAGTCTTCCGACGATGAAGATTCCAAGATGAAGTCCTACATCACTAGGCAGTTCAAGAAATTCATGAAGAATGCCAATGGAAAGGGCTTCGACAAGGACCGTAGGCAATCTAGTTCTTCTCAGTTCAAGAGTCAAGATAAAGGGAAGAAGGATGCTAGGGATGGTGGTTAGTACACTGTTCCCGCAGGACCAAAGTGCTTTGGGTGTCAAGGCTTTGGTCATATGAAAAATGAGTGTCCTACATATCTCAAGAGCATTGGGAAAAGCAAGACACTTGCTGCTACTTTGAGCGACACCGAGCCTGAGGATGATTCCGACAATGAGGATGACAGAATCTTGAATGCCTTCACTGCCACTGTTAATCCTACTGATGGGATTGTTGAAGATATGGTTGAAGAAGAGGAACTGGAGGAATCCAAGTTTGAGAAAATGGATGATCAAGATGACATCCATACAGCCTATGAGAAACTGTATAAGCTTTCTGAGAAGCATGAGAAACTTTATAGGCTGGCCACCAAGAAGCTCAGTGATGTGGAACTTGATCGTGAAGAGCTGTCCACAAAGTGTGATGAGGCTAATCAAACTATTGGAGCACTGACTTCACTGCCACTATTAATCCTACTGATGGGATTGTTGAAAAAGAGGAACTGGAGGAATCCAAGTTTGAGAAGATGGATGATCAAGATGATATCCATACAGCCTATGAGAAACTGTATAAGCTTTCTGAGAAACATGAGAAACTTTATAGGCTGGCCACCAAGAAGCTCAGTGATGTGGAACTTGATAGTGAAGAGCTGTCCACAAAGTTTGATGAGGCTAGTCAAACTATTGGAGCATTGAGGTTCGAGAACAATTTCTTGGCTGAGAAGATTAAGAAGCTTGAAACGGAGCTGTTTCAAGTTAGAGCTCAATTGGAGAGGGCTTCAAGTGCAAAGCTTGATGAGATGCTCAATCTTCAGAAATCTGCTTCTGATCGAACAGGTTTGGGGTATGGTCTCTCTTCCTCTAATATTTCTTCTACTAGTGCTACTATTTTTGTTCCTCCTAGCAATAATGTTGAAATTGAGAACAATAATGTTAAAACTGATTTAGCTAGTGAGAACTTAGACAAAGGTAAATCTATCTTAGGAGCACCTCCTAAGCAAGATAAGAAGGAATCTAAGAACCCTAAGGCTAAAAAGGCGAGCTCCTAGAAGCTTAAACAGAAGAAGCAGCATCTCTGTCATCATTGTGGAGTTGCCGGTCATACTCAACCAAATTGCTATAAGTGGCTAGCCACTCAACAGAGCAACGGCATGATAGCATCTGGAAGCCAGAATCAGCTTCATTCCTCTCTTGCTCCCCTTGGAGATCTTCTCAAAGCCCTCATGTTCCTTTCGAACTTGAACAATTTCAATTCTTCCCCTTCATCGCCGGTTCAAGGGTTTGCTAGACGGAAAGGTTCTTCCAAGGTGTGGAAGGAAAAGGGCTCCAAGTGATTCTATCACTTTTTTTTTTCTCTCCCCTCTTCTTGTTTTTGTTTGCATTACTTGTGTGTTTTACTTTCAGGTTTTGAGTCAGTCTAGTTTTTTCTGTTTTGTTTTGTTTTGTTTTTCATATAAAAATAAAAAAAAAAAAATTTGAAAAATCAGAAAAATACAAAAACAGTGTGTGTTTTGTTTACATTGGTACTTGTGTACCTTGAATGGCCATTGAAACAAAGTTTTTCTAAACTTTGTATCTCTTGTAGCTTAGATGAGCATCTCTATGCACAACTAAGCAAGTGAGCTTTGTGGCTCTTGTTTGTGATGAGTAAGATTAAGTTATCTCTTGTACTTAACACTCGTATCACTCTTTTTGACGGGAAGGATTAGAAAATCCTAAGAGAAAGGCATAAATAATTATCTCACCACTATTGTCCGCTAATCATAATTTGACACCTGTATGCTTCGGCATAGCAAAAGTGCAGTATCAATGACATTTGTGTGCTTCGGCATAGCAAAATTGGAATGTCAAATGCTTACCATCATTGGGTATTTTCTTTTCTCTCTCTTATATGCCCATGCATGATTTGCTAAAATAAATATATGCAAAGAAAATGAAAAGCAAAAAGATCAAAAATGCTTTAAATATGATTGCAAGCGTGTATTCTAGGAGTTATAGGATGTACCTCGAAGGTGATAATCCTTGTCAAACAGTTATGATTGTGTGTGAGTTAAAGTGATTTTCTCATATCTCAAATCATCATAACATGTATACACTTATGCAATCTTGCAATGTTTTTCACACACGACACACAATATTCTTTGCTACTCTTGATACATGTGTAGGTACAATGTGATTTGGGCATCACAAGGTTTTACATGTGTTAATATATGCTCACTAAATTGTCTTGACTTGTTTTTGAAAAATAAAATCAGTTAGACTTGTTTAGTGTGTGTGTATGTTTGGGATCCATGAGCTTAAAATCTTTGTTGAGAGATGATTTTGAGAGGTCTATATGGTGTTTGGATCATTGGTTGAGTTGCATGATGGATTGCATTCATGTCTGTGTTTTTCACTTCTCGAAAAACTGTTTTTAAAAGTTAGCTCGACACCTCCTTGACACCTGGCTGTCTGTCAAGCTTTTTAAGGTCTTTTCTTATCGCAATCTCGATAGCTGTCTCGACAGCTGGAGGATCGAACGAGAAATCTCCTGGATCCTCGATAGCTTCTCAATAGCTGGTGGATCGATCAAGCTTCTGTTCTTGTATCTTTACTGTGTTCCTTGACACCTTCTCGATACTTGTATCTGTCGAAGACCATTTTCTCGACACCTTCCTCAACAGATGTCTCGACACCTCTTGACACCTCTATCTGTTGAGAATTACTAAGGAGCTATATATTCGTTCTTCGCGATTCGGTTCTCATTTCTTCTATCTCTCTCAATTTGTTCACACCTATTCATCTCCCAAACACTTTCTCTCTCACTCCAAACCTCTTCCTAAGGTGTTTTTTAAGCTTTTTCAAGTTTTCCTTCACTTGGTAAGCTTCTAATCTCCTTCATTTTCATGCATTTCATGTTTTGAAACCTAGGTTTTGGGGTTTTTGAAAAATTTTGGGGTTTTTCAAAATTGATGAGTTATTGTTGAAATTTTGGGATGGATTTTCACTTAAATGAGTTTAAAATCTCATGCATTGCATCGCATTAGCATAATAACAGTATTATCATGCATTTTAGATGTGTGCAATTGATTATGTGCTGGTAGGATTGGATTGGGCTGAGCCCATGAAGCAATTTATTTTGCATGTCACATGTTCATGCATTTTCCATGCATACGTACTCCATTTTCAATATACTTGTTATATTTGAATTGTTTTGGAGCTTTTCAAATTGTCTCCTTCTTTCTCTCCCTCTCTTTCTGTTTACATTAGTCGTGTCTATGGCACCTAAGCGTAAGTCAGCTCCATCCCAGAACCCTTTGCGTTCTAGGGCATCGTCTTCTGATCCTACTTCGTCTCATCTTCGATTCCATGATGAGGATGCCCGAAAGGACTTCTCAGAGAACTTTTCTCGACGAGGTGTTCATTCGGAACGCCGAGTCATTTTGGCAAACTTCGCCGACACTGACCTTCCCACTGTCATTCACAGTTGGGGATGGGAGTCACTGTGTGACGTCCCGGTCACTTGTCCGACCGTGCTGATCCAGGAGTTTTACTCCAACATGCATGGTTTCGATTTTTCAGTACCTCTCTTTTCTACTCGCGTTCGAGGTACGCGCATCATTGTCACACCGCAGCTTGTTGCGGATGTGCTTCATGTCCCTAGGGTAGAGTCTCCTGACTACCTTGGTTATGAGCGTCTACGGACTGTGTCCAAAGACGAGATGATTTCTGCGCTTTGTGAGCGCCCTTCTGATTGGGGTGAGCGTCAGTTCACACCATGTAAGGCCTTTGCTAAAGGTCCTAGATTCATGAACATGGTGATGACTTTTGTTTTGCACCCACTCTCTCACTATAACTCTATCACAGAGCCTCGTGCTCGATTTTTGCTTTCCTTGTTAGAGCATCTCACTATAAATTTTCCTTCACATTTCATTCTTTCTATCTTAGATGTGTATAGGGATACGGCTACCCGTGATAAGCTCATTTTCCCTTCGGCTATCACGGGGATTCTATGCCATTTTTCTGTTCCTTTTCCCTCTTCCGACCATTTTTCTATCATGTGTGCCATAGACTACGCTACCGTTAAACGTAGCGAGGCGCAGTTTTGGTCTCGGTAGTTGGATTTGGCAGATCCTTCCTCCCGTTCCGCTCCATCCCATTCTGCTCCATCTACATCTGCTCCCTCCTCTTCTTCGGGCAATGTGTCACTTGGAGACATCATAGCGCAACTGCAGCACATGGATGCTCGCCTTGATACACTTTCTACAGAGATGTATCAGGTGAATGTTTGTGTCGGTTGTATTGCACGACGACAGGCGACCATGGGTGTTTTTGCTCTAAAGGCTTCTCCTCCACCACCTCTAGTGGATTCTAAGTCTAAGGATGATGATGGTGATGACGATGATGCTTCGGATGATGATGATAGAGATGCTAGCTCTACCGATGAGATGTATACTTGACACTCTTACCCGTTATCACTCGTGACAAAAAGGGGGAGTAGTTTTGTATGAGAGTAGTCATACTTAAGGGGAGAGTTTGTATAGGACATTTTTGCTAGGGGGAGTGTTGTTGAGTGCTGAGAGATGTAGTGAGGATTTTATGTATCTTTTCTTTTCTTTCTTTTATAGATACATTGTTTTTGTACATTAGGTCTTGTGACCATATTTATGACATACATTGTACTTATTTCTCTCTATATGTTGATGTATGTTGTTTTTTTCACCTACCTCTTACATGTGTTGTTTCTTTTCTCTCTTTATACACATGCTTCTTATACTTGTATGCAATATATTATTTCTGCTTCACACTAAGATGCCTTGATGAGTTTGGAAGTGAGCTATAAGGAGGAATCTGTACCAGCGTGTACCAGTAGTTGTATCATTCACATTCAACGGGAAATGAAGATGAGTGGGTAATAATATCATGAAATTCCTTCAAACATATATAGCATGAAAGGATTACAACCAATATGACAAAGACTCATAGCGAATTATGTACTTCCGTACTTCCTTTCCACGGTTTCCTTAATTACTTCTGAGTTCACCAACAAAAAGTTCATAAATTTAAAACTGATACGTGTTTACTGTTTTCATGCTTGGTCTGCGTTGATGACTAGGGTTTATTTATCTATTTATTTAATGGGTTCTGCTGATGTGTATGCCGTGAAGCTAACCTCTTTTATCCCAGCTATTTCTACTAGCTATTTTGAATTTTTGATGAATGATGAAGTCGTTTTATACCCAAAAAGACATATATTTCCACACCACAATGACTGGTAGTTATGTTATTTAGGTTTGACATTTCTTTGTGAATTTTATTGCGGTGAGAGTCTAGGTTAGTTAGACTAATGCATCAGCAAACGAAGAACACCTTCAGTTGTAGTCGCTGAGCTGAGTGGGCATACGTAACCGTCACTGCAACAGCCGTAGATACCTCCTACCTCGTCGGAACTGAGCGCGAAACGCAAACCATATAAAAGAAACGTTATTGGTCAAGGCACAACTTGTGAGTTACGATGGAAAAGATAAGCCCCACGCTACCAAGTTCAAGAGCATCATGGGACATCACCAAATCCCTGAACATACCAAATATTCATTTGAAAAAAAGAAAAAAAAAACTAAGTTCTTTTTGTGAGTTCAAAAATATAGAGACTTTGTGCCATATATATATGGTAGAAAAGGTCTTATATACGCACCTAACAGTCAATGTATTGCGTGCAGATTCTATCCAAAAACAGGTAGAGCTCAATTAGTCCAAGCTCATGCAAGCATTTTTCAGATTCTTGGTCGGCACATAGTCTTTTTCTTACTTTTTTAGATAATATATTAGTATATTACCTAAACTCAGTACGTCCAAAATCCAAATCAGAAGGAAAGTACCAAATTAAGTCACGTCTACGTTAATGAAAACGGCCAACCAACTTCAAGCCATTTAAATAAAGATAAAGATTTAAATTCTTTTATCTTTTGGGGATTAATAAGGACTTAAACTCTACAAGTATTCTTTATAAAACCTAAATAAATTTGAAAATGAAAAATTCTTAGTTTACAAGTATTCTTTATAAAACCTAAATAAATTTGAAAATGAAAAATTCTTAGTTTACATTATTAGTACAATATAAACTTATAATTACCCATCACAATTTCCAATTATGTACAATTCTATTTTCTCCAAATCAGATTCTTTTACAAATCAAAGAATAGGTAACTTCATATTAAACACAACCCTCGTTTAGTCGCTTATATAGTGGTTTTAATCTTGCTCTCTCTCTTTTTTTGGGTCCTAAAATCTAGAGCAATATATACACCATCTTTCCACCAGGGCACCACCTCCGTCGGCATACCCATTGCTTCACTTTGTTTGTGCTTAGTATTTTTACCTTTACAATTAACCAACATATATAAGAAACTTGAAGACCCTTTTCTTTCACCAAACAACCAATTAAGATCGCCACGTTCTACACCCCCACCCCCCCAAACCCAGTGCAAATCCAAAATAACAACTTAATTTGTCCAAACTGACAAGCTTTTAATTAATAGCCCCTAAACCAAACCACATATGTCACAATATTTATTTTTAATAATATAGAAGCTACAAATTACTTATAGAAATGCCAGCAGCGGTAGTGTTGGTGCACGGCAAGGGTGGATATCTTGCATCACTTTTTTTTCCCCCATTATTGGAATCTTGTTTCGCCAAGATTAGTTGGGCTAAATTATTAGCTAGCTAGGATCATGTTTAATGTGGTATTACCTACTTTTTCACTTTTAAAAAAAAATTATGATTTATAATTGGAGGGTATAAATATATAAGGTTTTACAAAGAATCCTTGCAGAATTTTAAACCTAAAATTAAATCCTAAATTAACTATTAACCCCCCAACAAAAAAATTTAACTCACAAAAACGTCAAAATTGTATTACATAGAGGAAAAGGAAAATGATTATTAAAAAAAAAGAAAAAAAGAAAACAAATCCCCCAACATCTCAAACCAACAAGTCCAATATCTATTCCATATGAAATTGTTAGTATCATTCCCCTTCACACATATCAGGGATTCAATACCCAGAAAATTACTTGAGAACATCCAAAATAATAAAACAGAATGGATAAATAGTGTGAAACTCTTTCTAATTAATTAAATAAAAAAAAGATTAAATTGTGTACAAACCCTAGAAAATAAGTTTTATTCAAAGGTCAAAACAAAAATTACAAAGATGAATTTTACAGAGCTTAGAAAAGCTGAAGTACTGTATCCCGTCTCTCAAATATAACATCCAAAAGAAATTACAAAACACAAACCCATACTTCTATTTCATAATTAACCAACAATCAAATAATTAACAACCTTCGGAACAGAAATTACAAACACAACCATACTTTTATTTTCATACCCAACAATATTACAACCTTCCAAATAGAAACTACAAAGTTTTAACTTCACCCAAACCTAATATGGAGGTTTCAGATGGGAAGACTAGAGAGGAAAGTGGCATAATGTATTGATCGTTAGGATATTTCAACCATATTTCCTTTCTCCTCGCCCTCCATCCAAACCCTCAGAAATTCAAAGGTACAATCATAAGAAAGACCTACATATATACAATCAAAATATAAAAACAAAACCCCGAAACATAAAGCATCACCCAAAACATAAAATAAACCTAGGGACTAGAATCAGAAATTGAAACCATTAATTAGCATCATCAAACAAAGTATTAGTGACTGCACCCCTGAACACACCTACGGCCAGCGCTTCAATCGCGGCTGTCACAATACCAGAAATGATAGGACTCTTTGGCTGTGCAGCCGGAGCAGTGTATGGTATATATGGACCATATGGTGCAGGAACAAAAGCTGGGTACCCGCCACAAAAAGCTGGTGCAGGTGGGTATCCACAGCCATAAGCCGGTGCAGGTGGGTATGTGTATCCGCCGCCATAACCAGGTGGAGGTGGGTATGTGTATCCGCCACCATAAGCAGGTGCAGGTGGAGGTGGATATCCGCCATAAGCAGGTGCAGGTTGGTGTTGATATGCACCCACAACCCCATGACCAGGCCCAGTTGGATAAGCCATCAGTTCCAGTCGAAGATTTGGATCAAAGAAAATTTCAAAGATGGAAAGATTCGATGGGAATGAAGGACGAGGTGTTTTTGTGATCAAAGAAATTAAAGAACTCGTTAGGATTTGTTCTGTGAAAGTTCAGGTGGAGACTGGGGGATATATATAGAGTTGAAGTAAGAGCGAGAGAGCACGAGCATGGCAAACTTGGTGCCCAAACGTTATCTATTACGACATTATGTGTACTCTTTAGTCTTTACCAACGATATTGCTAAACATTGGTCAAAAAGTAATATTATATATGGCTTTGCATATTTCTCCCCACTTCCTTCACTTGAAATTATACTTATTGGCCCTCCCTCATATGTATTTTTTTTTTTAAATGTACAAACACTCAATTAAAGGATTATTGTGCTTTTTCTTTTAATATTTATTTTTTTGTCATATATAATTTGTTAATTTTAGAAGAATTTAAAGTATATAGTCTCAAAATATATAAGTAAATCTTTTTTTCTTTCCCAACTTTTTTTTTTTTTTTCATTTTGTATTTATAGAGTTAGGGATGTGGGAATGAATGATTTTTTTTTTTTTTTTTTTTTTTTTTTGTGTATTAGAATAAAATGTGTTATGATTTTTATGATTAAAAGCTTGTAACATGTTCTACTTTATCATCCATAATTAAACAAAAAAAAAAAAAAAAAAAAAAATTCAAGTAGTTTTTTTTATTATCATGTCTCTTATATTACATTGTACATATTAAGGCATATAAAATAATATTTATTGTAATCTTTAACTCATTTAATAATATTTATAAAAAAACCTTGATTTAAAAATTCAAAGAATAATTACACATGAGTTAAAGAAAGAATATGTTTGCCTCAAATTATATAAAACCAACTTTATAAAGTTTTTCTTATGTAAGAATAAATAATACGTTCCCTCTCAAAAAAATAATAATAATAATAATACATTACTTAATGAATAATGTTAGAGGCATTTATACTTATATATGTGTGTGTGAATCTAAAAATTATTAATTCATTTAGCTTAGACCCTGGAAAAGAAAATATATAAAATTAGCTTCACCATTGGGTGTAAATGATGAAGCCATTATAGCCACATATAAGTAATGCAAACCAATAAACTAGAAATTTGACTAATATTTTCACATTCTAACAAGTTGTATCACCACACTGCTATGAGCTATTACTAATCTTCGACACCAAGTATCTTAGCTGTTGCTGAGTCACTAAGAGCATTCCACATGAGCACATGCGAGGCCTACGCACGGTTATTTATATTATTATTATTATTATTATTATTATTAAGATTCAAACACTACCTAGAATCTTGGTTTCAAAAAAAAAAAAAAAAAAACACTACCTAGAATCTTCCTAACTGTCCCAAAATCCCGAGAGTCTGACTCTCGTGCCAATCACCAGTTAGTCTAGCCCGCGATGTTTGAATAATTAATTAATTATAAAAAGAAAAACTAAACTGTATCGTTTAGTTTTGACGGTTGTGAATCAAGAAAAATTATCCTTGGTTTGGATTACCAAACAAGTTATAAGCTTTATATTTTCTAAATAATTGTAAATTATGCTGGATTAATTAGGATATGAAGTTGAGTACCACCGCGCACTTTTAGCGCGATAGTCATTTTACAAGTGTTTGTGGCGTATGGAGAGTAAGTGTCGGGGTTCAAATTTTCAAGAGTGAGTTTCACACATATGTACTTAGATTATACTAGAGTAAAATTCTATTTCAAATTAAAAAAAAAAAAAAAAAAAAATTAGAAGATGAAGTCGAGTGATCCTGTGAGACAAGGTGGAGAGATGAACACACATGTCATGATTTTATGTAATTGGCTAATCTTTTGACAAAATGCACTTTACTTGTATTTGGGTAGATTTAGGATGTGTTTAATACTTCAAGAAACCATGTTTTAAGATCAAGTATTGAAGCCTTCAAGTCTGTCCAAGAAAACAAGCTGAAAGTGCAAAGTTATTAAAGCTCGACAGCTAGCATGTGTCGAGGTTTAAAGAAGCTGTTTCAGCCCCGTGAGTCGACAGCTAGCTCGACAGATGCTCAACAGCTTCTATCTGTCGAGGTTTATGAAAACAGAATTTCTGATATGTTTTTCTTGAGATCCGTGGATGTGTCTTTAGGCCTTCTTTTCTCTTAACCCTAGACATATAAAATGATTGTTTTAAGGGCCGTCAAATAGTTTTACAAGTTACACAAGCATTGAGCAAACTCTGTTCAAGCAATTTGTAATCGGAGACGAAGTTCTTACCCTAGTTCATCTCTTTCTCTTGAAGAAGTTGCTGTGTATGTGCGCCGTAGGGTTTTGTAATCAAGCATCTTCTTGATCTTCATCGTGTGGATGAACTGAAGAACTTTGCAGCCAACAACCTTCTTAGTTGGTGATTGAAGTCGCGTACTAGGATCCGCGCATTGGTTAGTCACGTACTTGGGAGTCGTGCATCAAAAGGGGGAACTGTCACTATAGAACAAGTCGAATTGGGTATTGGGGTAAGGGTTCAACTGTAAGTTGGTAAGGTACTTGAGATTCTTTTACTTGTAACCGCTTGTTGTGATAATAGTGGAGTTTCAAGAGTGGTGACCTGAAAATCACCCGGTGGGGTTTTTGCCGTTAAGTTTTCCCCATTCGTAAACAAATCACCGTGTTATTTATTTTTCGTTGCATATCTAGTTATTTGGTGATTTGTTTGTGCTACCACACGTTTTGCATGATAAATTGATTAATTAATAACTTGACTAATTAATTAATTAATTTCAATCACAAGGGGTCAATCCGTTTGTGGCCTATCATAATGTAATCGGATAAAATTTAACAATCAAAGAGCAAAATAATAATAATAATAACTTAAAACATATAACTAAATTGTATCAACCTAAATTAGAGTTCTTAAAAACACAAAAATTTATCAACCTAAAGCAGAGATGCAATAAAAAATAAAAATCTACCAAAACATTGAGAGAGAGAGAGAGAGAGAGAGAGAGAGAGCCTTTTTTGTGAGAGAAAACTATGCAAAGAATGGAAAAGAGTGACAAATTTATAAGAGTGAAGGGATAAGAAGAGACAAATAAAGGAAGATGAAGGGAAAGATTAATAACAATATTAAAGTAGAGGGTAGTGGGGAGATGAAAATGTAAGGGAAGAAGAAAGGTTGAAGAAAGTGTAAATATTTAAAAAATGAGTGTAAAAAAAATTATAGGAAAATTGGAAATAAAAAAGAAATATATATAGGTGTTAAAACTGACAAACATGAATATGTAAAGTCAATAATCTATTTATATATTTTTTTTTTTTTTGTAAAAAAAAAGGAATAAATAATAAATAATAATTATGTGACGAATGATGTAGTGATGAGGTGGCGCAATAGTAGTTCAGCAGCAATAAATGCCACGCTTCAGCTTTTAGTAATATATAGATTAGTCACAAAATAATATAAAAGGAAGGCTAACTATGAAAATATGATTGTACTTTATTGTATATATTTCATGCACATCAAATACCCCCAAACCTACATTTTGCTAGTCCTCGAGCAAAACAAATAAAGAGTAAAACAAAACAAAGAAAAAGGAAATCCTAACTAATCCACTTTCATTGGAATTTTCGATTGCATTTAGCATATGCAACAAGCTTTCAAACCCCTAGCTTACACTAGTGGACGAGTTGTAGTCTCGTGAGGGTTTGCAGGGAATATACCCACAAAATTTTGAGAATGAATACTAAAATAAACAAAACAAACAAAATCAAACAAAATTTTTTTTTTATTGCCTTTTGCAAAGAGGATTAGTTCAAGTTCAAAAACACTACAAATGCTAAAGAAATTTCTCATGCCATCAAAACTCAATGTGAGTGAAAAGTGGTAGCCAACCCAAACATACTCTTAGTTTTAGAATAAACTTGACTCGAATCTCTATTTGAAAGTATGCTTCAACTCAAATCTTTCCGGTGTTATCACTCAACAAATGAAATCACTCTGAAATGGGGTGTAACACTCTCAACAATATATGTGAGCAGAATAATGTAAGCAAAATCAAACACCTCACATATAAATCACATGAAAAATGATTAATCAAGAAAGAACAAGTAGTCTCATGAAAGGATGCCAAAAAGAATTTATACCACACTTTTTATTCAGTAATATCAATATCTGAACTACACAATCTTCAAGATCAAATAAGGACTTTATTAGGACGTAATGTAGGGTAAAAGCAAAGGGAATGAAATAGAAATGGGTAAAGGTAAATATAAGAAGTGTTTTCAAGATTAATCGGAACATCAACTCTTTTTGGAATTTCCATTCAACTATTTTTTTTTTCACCTCTTCTTCTTCAAACAGTACTCCTTCCTTCCATTTCACTTCTCAAAATTTGATGAGAACCCTTTTTATTTTCTTCTTTTTGACACTTTTCCTTTCTTCTTTTTTTCTTTTTTTTTTTCCTTTGAATTTTTTTTTTCTTCTTCTTTGAATTCTCGCACAAACCACCACATTGAAACAAACTGATCAAATTCCATCTTGAAACACTATGGATAAGGGCTTTAAGAAGGAAAGGCTAATTAAAAGGCTCAACGGGGTGACTAGCGATAATGCATCAAGAAAGAAAAAGAAAAACACATATATGACTCAAAGTAGACAAAAATGGCCTAATCTCATCTCTCAAAGACTAGTATAGTTCATTCAATATCAATGACTTCAAAAGATTCAAGTGTGGCATAAAATTAGATTTTTTTTCTTGGCCAAAAGAAAGAACAATGAGACTACAACAAGGGAAACATGTTAAGCACTTCCAAATGAACTTTAAGATTAGAAACAATAAATAACCCTCTAAAAATAATGATTGGCTCAAAACTCACAGGGGTTACAGTCTCCATATTGTTATCATCAAGATTTTCTAATCACTTTTATCCTTCAACAACAAGTTGTGTCTGAGTGGCTACGTGCATGTGCAATGAATTGAGCATGAAAGCAATGAAATTCTTTAAGCAAGAGTAGTATAACAAACTCAAAACATAAACCTCAAGCTAGGCAAAAGATTATTATTATTATTTTTTTTAACACAACTAGACAAAACAAAACAAAAAGATAGAAATCTATATACATCCCCCCCAAACCTAAACCAAACATTGTCCTCAATGTTAAAAATGATACTCTCAAATATATGTCTTGAATGAAAAGAGAGCAAAATATTAATATACAACATGAGAACCAAGTAGAAACAAGTAAGGTAAGGAGAAGAAGGAAACGTACCTTGATCAAGCTGATTGTTATAAATTTTAAGTTCTGTCAAATATTAGCTAGAACAAAAGAAAATAAAACTAAACAAGAAAATAAACACAAATATTAATCTAAAAGCAGAAAATAAACAAGAAAAAAAAAATATTTTGTGTGGAAAGATTTAACACAACTGGAGATCAATCCTGATAAATAGGACCATCCAAACCTCAATAACACCATGGAGATAAATAATGCATATTATGAATGGACTAGTCCAATGAGATTGTAATTTACCTTGGTCAAAAACATGTTGGGAGGCTTTAGCAATCTCTTCCAAGTGAATTCTATGCATAACCACAAAAGGACTAATATCCTTAATATCAGCAATTGTCCAACCTATAGCTTCCTTATACTTTTGAAGTATACTTACCAATTGATGTTCCCAAACGTCATCCAACTTTGGTGGTTTTATAGTAGATGGGAGTGGGGATGGAGAAAATGGAGTAGGGACTACTTTTGGTTGCCAGCTATCAGTACTTAAGAGAGGAACAAAATCCAATAATGTATTGACCTCCTCAATTGATTTTTCAATATCCAAATTGCAATAAAAAAGGGTTAAGCAAGCCTTTAGGGGATCCTCACAACTTGATTGTATGAAAGAATCATGGACTTGGCTCCCAATCATGTTAACCTCACATATATCCTCATTGTCTAGTACTTGCTTACTTATGTCAAAGATATTAAGCTCAACAGTCATATTCCCAAAAGAAATCTTTATCACACCACTTCGACAATTGATCAAAGCATTGGATGTGGCTAAGAAAGGGCGACCCAAAATGACATGGATTTGTGTACTGGCATTCAGAGTAGGCTCAGTGTCTAACACAACAAAATCAACAGGAAAGTAGAATGCATCCACCTTAATCAACACATCCTCAACAATACCTCTAGGGATTTTCACAGATCTATCAGTTAATTGAAGTGTCATGGTTGTGGGTTTTAACTCCCCCAAACCTAGCTGTAAATAAATTGAATATGGCATTAGGTTCACACTTGCCCCCAAATCTAACAAAGCTCGCTCAATGAGACGATCTCCAATCTTGCATGAAATTGTAGGAGATCCAGGGTCCTTACATTTCACTGGATATTTATTCTGAATGATTGAACTGACTTGCTCTGTCAAAAATGCCTTTTTAGGGACATTTGTCTTTCTCTTCATTGTCACAAGATCTTTTAGAAACTTGGCATAAGCAGGAACTTGCTCAATTGCATCAAGAAAGGGAATGTTTATTTGCACTTGCTTAAAAACCTCTAAAATATCTCCAAATTGTGCACTTTTCTAAGGACTGATTAACCTTTGAGGAAATGGAGCTTTAGGAACAAACCTCTTATCAAGGGGGGAACTAAGATCCTGAATTGGAGTGGCGGGTGGGTTGTCCTTCTTTTCTCCATGATCATCATGTGAACTATGAGTTCCTTTTTCCTTCAACACAATATTTTCATCATCCTCCACTTCTGGCATTTTCACTTGATTATCAACTTGCTTACCAGACCTAAGGGTAGTAATAGACTGAACATGTTCTTGTCCATGAGTAGAACTAGAAGAACCATTGATGGCATACTGTCCTTTTGGGTTAGGTATAAGTTGACTAGGAAACTTTCTTTTTTCCCTCTCTCCAACTTGGGTTGCTAACTGGCCAACTTGATTTTCCAACTTTGAAATAGCTTGAGTATTCAAATGGGTGGAACTTTTCATCTCTTGAATGGCTTGGCTAGTTGATTGCATGAAAGTTTTAAGAGACTCCTCCAAAGATGGTTGTTGTCTTGGTGGTGCCACAAACTGAGGTGTTGATTGAGGAATGGGAGGATATGCTTGAGTAGGTGGATGAAATTGACTTTGTTGATGCACTTGTTGTCCACCTACATTTGTGGGGAAATGGTTATGCCTCCAAGAGAAATTAGGATGATTTTGCCAATTTGAATTGTATGTCTCTGAAAATGGACTAACAAGTGGCCTTCCATAATTATTCAGTGCATTTGCTTGCTCAGTATAGTATTCAGGGTAACCAACTCTGGAAGGACACATTTGTGTTGTATGCATAGGACTTGCACAAATAGAGCATGTTTCACTTTGAACTTGATTGACAGAATTCATCCCTCTACCTAAAGCTAAAGCTTCAACCTTACGAGTGAGATTGTCCAACCTAGCTTTTATGTCTAAATCTTCACTTACTTCATACAATCCTCCTTTCTTAATTGCAGGGGCAAATCTCTCTTTACGGTTGGAAAAATCCCATTGTTGTGAACTTTCAAAAAAATTCTTAAGAAATTTGTATGCCTCATCATCTACAAGACTAAAAAATCCACCACCATTCATGGACTCAATCATGTTACAATTTGTCTGAGTCAAACCATTATAAAAATATTGTACTAGTCTCCATGTTTCAAAACCATGATGAGGACACTTTAAGATCAAGTCCTTAAATCTCTCCCAACTCTCATAAAATTTATCTTGTTCATCTTGATAAAAATCTGCAATTTCTCTCCTCAAAGCATTGGTCTTGGCCATTGGGAAAAATTTAGAGAGGAATTTTGTGACCAACAGTTCCCATGAAGTGATAGATCCAGGTGACAAAGAATTAAGCCATGCTTTTGCCTTATCCTTCAAGGAAAAAGGGAATAAACCAATGTTATTAATACCGTTTCGGAGCCCGTTTCGGTTTGTCCAGTGGAATGGAATATTTCGGTACCGGCCGATTTCGGCATACCGTTTCAGGGTGTTTCGGGGTTCTTAAAAAATAATTTATATATATTCTTGTAGAACACAAAATTGTCAATTCTAATAAATAAATAACTAAATATCAAATAATACAAATCATTTAGTCTTAACTCTTAAGTCTTAAACATCAATATAACGTCAATTTAACATAACACAATAAGAACATTTAACATTAATTTAACATAATATTACTCCTCCTCCTCATCATCATCCATGAGAAAAGGATCAAATTCATCATCAAAAGAACTCCCACAAGAACTACTAGCACCCATTGGAAGATTTGTCAAGCCATGTTCATTGTTGTTGTCATCATCATCATCGTCATCAACATCAATAGTTTCAAGTTCAGCATCCTCTTCCACATTCACTAGGGGTGTTGGTTCATTAAGACAATCCCAATTTATGTCATCTGGATTAAGAAGTGCAGGTTCTTCAGCCACCCAATCTCCCATCAAGTCAATGTTATCCAAGCTTATAGGATCCAATGCATACTTATTCCTTTGAATGTTCCTACCAATGAGAATATTAAACATTAGTAACATTTTATAAATTATAATTATTTGAAAGTACATTTCATTTACATATGAGTAACGATTATAAATTTACCTTTCTCGAAGCCTCAAATTATAATGGACAAAGACCAAATCATTTACTCGTTTATGTTCCAATCTATTTCTCTTCTTTGAGTGAACATATTCAAATGTGCTCCAATTTCTCTCACAACCAGTTGCACTACAACATTGACTTAGCACACGAATGGCAAATGATTGTAAGTCTGGAGCTCCAAGTCCAAATTGCTCCCACCATGAAACTACAATAACAAATAAAAAGGTAAAATAAGCATTGCTCATGTAATCTTACAATAACAACTATAAAGGATAAATAGACATATTGAAAGGAAATACTATTAAATTATTAATGTTTACCTGGATTTAGTCTCTCTCGTTGGCGGATTGCTAGTGATGTGCCAAAGTCACCAATTGACTTTTTGTACTCATCAAGTTGTGAACTTATTTTGTCTTGAATGTCAGGATCGGGAACCAACCTCATTAGAGTGCTTAGCAACCCTCTTTGAACTTCATTTTGCCTTTTAAATGAAGGCCTAAAGTAAATTGCAGGGTTAAGAAAGCAACCTGCTGCATGCAGAGGACTATGAAGTTGTTTGTCCCATCTAGCATCAATAACTCTAATATAATGTCCATACAAAGAAACTTTGTTCTTCAACCTTCTTTTTATTTCCTCTTTTGCTTTGTCCATTGCTTCATAAAGGTACCCCATAGCAGGTTTCTCATCCCCATCAACAAGACGAAGTACTCTAACTAAAGGCTCACTAACTTTCACTATGTTCTTGCATTGAGACCAAAACGAATAATCTTCCAAAACAATTTTACTTATCTCCTTCCCAACAGCAGTCTTAGCATGGGGGCATGAAAGCCATTTATCACAAGTGAACATTTGTCTAAGCTCTTTTTTGAACCTTAGCATGCTCTGTAGACTTAAGAAGTTAGTGGCAAACCTTGTAATTGCAGGACGACATAACTCTCTTCCATTTGTAAAATCTTGCCTCATCAAGTCTAAAACAACTCCATGGTTGTAAATGAACTTTGTTATCTTTTTTGCCTTCTTAATTGCTTCATCAACAAGAGGGAACCACTTAGGATTAGCAATATTCTCCAACATCAAGTCTATGCAATGAGCTGCACAAGGAGACCAAAATAAAGTACCATACTTCTGCTGTAATTTTTTTCCAGCTTTTTTATAGGCAGAAGCATTATCTGTAATCAATTGCACAATATATTCCACACCAATTTCTTGAACAACAGAATCAAATATATTGAACAAAGTTTCAGCATCCTTTGTAAGGCCTGAAGTGTCAATAGATTTCAAGAACATGGCACCCCTTGGACAATACACCAAAAAATTCATTATTGGTTGTTGTTTTTGATTTGTCCACCCATCAGACATCACTGAACAGCCATATACTTTCCAATCATTTTTTATATCTAACAAAAAATCATTAACTTCATGGACAGCATTTTTCAAAAGGGGTCCCCTCAACTCATAAAAAGAAGGCCCCTTAAATCCCGGCCCAATCGCAGCAATGGAATCTATCATAGGTTGATAATAGGGTGACTGAGATGCATAAAAGGGTACATTAGAATGATACCACCATCTTGCCACATTCATTTTTGCATTATCAATCATTGCTTTTGTAGCCAAAGCACTTCTTATAGAGGGTTGAGCACCAGGGGTTGTTCTAGGAGCAAAATAACTCTTAATTTTCTTCTTTCCTCTTATTTGACCCATATCAGTGTCAACATCCTTTCCCCTAGATTTTCGTTTACCTAATGTTTGAGGGGGACTCTTTTCAACAACCCTAACCTCATCATCCTCCTCCTCCTCCTCCTCATCAACATCATATGGGTTCCCAATTTCTAATTGAATCCTCTTTTTAGTTTCTTTAGATTTTTTCAAGTCTTCAATCATTTGTTTCATTTGAAACCTAATATCAGATGAAACCTTTTTACATGGTTCAACTTGACCCCTAATCCCAGCAAGATGATACTTAAGTCTAGTAATACCACCCCCTTTAATCAACTTATTACAATGCAAACATATAGTGTTATTTTTTGCGTTAGGCACTGCACGGGCATGAGCCCAAGCGGGATCCTCTGATCTTGCAGGGGCAGAGGCCACAGAAGCAGAAGAAGTACCTGCACGGGCATGAGCCCATGCGGGATCCTCTGAACTATGATGAGCCATAGTTTACTGTTCAATGAAATGAAATGAAATTCAATCAAATGCATGAAGTTAATGAAGTTAATGAACAAACAAATCACATATCTTAAGAAAAAAAACAAAACACGATGGCTGTTCAATCACATATCTTAACAAACAAATCACATATCTTAGTAAGTTCTTAAATCTTAACCACAAAACAAATCATAAGAAAAAAAAATTTATGATTTGGCTGAAGATTGAATCCGAGAGAGTGAGAGTAGAGAAAGAATACCTGATTTGGTTGTTCAATCCGAGAGAGTGAGAGCGTCAGAGACAGATGAGTATGAGTCTATGAGAGACTGAGAGAGCACAGCACAACACACTTAGCAGTTAGCACAGAAACTCCACAGGGAGCACGACGGCAGTGAGTGAGGGATTTGAGAGTGAGGGATTTGAGAGTGAAAGAATGAAAGAAAAGAATAGATTTGAGAATCTGAGATTAGGTCTTTTAGTAAAGTCCAAAACGCTGTCGTTTGGACCTTTATTGTTGGTTTTTTTTTTTTTTTTTTTTTTTAAATAATAGGCCAAACCTGTACCGGCCGAAATTTGAGTACCGGCCGAAATTTGCCGAAATTTACCGGAATGACCGGAATGGCCCGAAACTGACCGAAATCTGACCCGAGGTGGAACGGGGGGTATTCCGGTACCGGTTTGCATACCGGTACGAAAAATTTCGGCCGTTCCGGCCGGAACGGAACGGTATTAATAACAATGGAATAAACGCAAGCGAACAGAGTCATCAGTGAAATTCTAGAAATTACAAGTAGCACAAATCTCAAGAAAATCATTCACATGCATATAAGGATCTTCTCTATCCAATTCATGAAAAGTAGGAAGAAGGTGGATTATCTGTGGCTTCAACTCAAAATGTGCAGCAGTGGTTGCAGGCAATACTATGCAAGATGGAGGGTTGGTGGTTATGGGTGAGAACAACTCCCCAAGAGTTTTTGAATCATCTCCTGTTTCTCTCATTGTGGATGGATAATTAAAACTAACAAGACGATTTTCTTTATCACGTATCCAAGTTCTCATACACCACAAAGAAATAAAAATAAATTCTTTTTTTGTTTTGTTTTTTGTTTTTTGTTTTTTTTTTTTTTTTTGTAAAAAAAAAAATTTAACTACACTAGTAGAAGGAAAAATTCAATTAAGATCTAATTTATTTTCCTAACCAAGTCCCAGGCGACAGCGCCAAAAATTTGTTGTGAAATTTTAAAATACTCGCAAGTGTACGAACCGTACCGAAGTATAGTTTGACAAGAATGAGGTCGAACCCACAGGGACTTGAATGAATGTAGGAAAATAAATTAAACCTTAACCAAATTAATCCTAATATAGTTTAATAAAAAAAATGATTGTTTTGAAATTAAATAAACTAAGCAAATAATTAACCTAAGCAAAGATATAATATAAAGCAGTAAAGAGATAATAAACCAAGCATTCAATTAATTAAGACAAATTCTAAATCATGAGAAAAACATAATTGAACTCATATCTAGAATCTCATCTTAGTCAATTGATATGAAGCAAGAACAATTTAAATTATTAAAGAACAACTATTGTGGGAAAAATCAAATCACATAAATATTACTAATAATCCTTAACAAGGTTTCATCATCAACCCTAATTATAAATTTAGCTACTCATAGTAATTGAAAGAAAACACAAAAATAAAGTACTAAACATTAAACTAGAAAAATAATTAAAACTAACTGTCATGGAAGAAAACTAAAGAGGTAGCCACAGCCGTAGCTCTCTATACGTTCAGCCCTCAGCCGTCCTAGCACTAGCCTACCGACCAAACCATTAGAAATCACTCCCCTACCAACCAAACCATTTCTCCCTTACTATCCACTTGGGATCCCACGGGCTTGGACCATGGGTTACAAAGATAATACTTGGTTTTGCTGGATTTTTAATGGCTTTTGTTGGAAATATGAACATACATCTTGTTGCATATCCTCTGGTCTGACTGGGATCCTTCTTCTTGCTGCATATCCTCTGGTCCGATTAGGATCCTTCCTCTGGCCTGACCGAGATCCTCTTCATTTTTCATTATTATTTTTTCTTTTTCCTTCTTTTTGGGACTTTGGGCCTTCATGGTCTTTCTTAACTTCATGAATTGGGCCTTTTTTTGTTAAGGCACATGGTCTTTCCTCACTTTTCATGGAATGGACTTTCTTGTGAAATTTTGGCCCTCAACACTCTCCAATTCACTTCTTCTTTTCTATATTTAATCTAGCTTTTGATTTGGTTTGGAACATGGTTGTCAAAATCCCGATCTGGATCCTACGATCTTACGATTTTACGATCTCACCTGCCCAAAACGATCTAGATCTTTCAAGGATCTTTCGATCGTTCAAGATCGATAGGATCGTACGATTCTGACGATTCTAAACGATCTTAGTATTTTGTAATCTTCTTTAACTTGACAGAATGCTCAATTGGACCTAAATGAAAAATAAAATCTCAATAGACCAAAATTTTCCACTCTAATGTAGAGAGGTGTCAATTGGACCCAAATAAAAAATATCATAATAAAGTGTCACATTTTGAGGTTTTTGGCCTCTTTAAATGATACTTACAAATGGATGTAGTGATATATGGTAATTATATCAATAAATGTATAATTTATGTGATTATTTAACATACCAATGTGTATTTTTTTGTTTTTTTCTCAAATAATGTAGGATCTTACGATCCACGATCCGATTCTACGATCTACGATCCCACCTACCTCCCACGATCCTACATAGAATCCCGATTTTGACAACCTTAGTTTGGACCCTTGCTTAATTGGTATATTTTCTGTGGGCCCAAGTTGACCACTCTTCATTAGGTGGCCTTTCATATTGTTGCCTGTGTTGATGTGCTTCGGTGTTGACTTTGTAGATCTCAATCTAGCCATTCCTATGTATTGTTCAAGTACGTGGGCTTGGGTTGTCTTTGTGTACCCAGTTTAAATTTGCTCAAAATGCTTATTTCGTGCCGAATTTATGGGCAATTGAATTGATCCGTTTGTGAGCTTTGTTGTCCATGTCAGTGATATAGTGTCATTGTATGGGCATACTCGCGGGCCGTGAGTTCTTTGGGCTGAATTAGGGGTTTATGGGCTTAATTTTCTAGAATATGAAGCTTGTGGGCCTTGGGATCTGTTTCTGAGCTGTTTCCATTTCGAAACGAGAATTTTCACGGGCCCAAAGATTTGTATAAATTGTCCCTCTAACACAACCCTTTAAAAAAGGACCATACTTAAGAACCACGAGGTTAGTAGGAGAACTAGTAAATTGGATTAGTTTTTACGTTTGTTCCTATTCCTGAATATAACTAATATTTCTAAGTCTACAATTGGTTGCTTTCAAATGGGCCAGTTTCACAACATCATCTTATTAACATAGTACATGATGATGGGAATGAGAATGAACTGTCTTTTCTGTCAACACCAGCGTAAAAAACATATATAAATCTTTTTTTTTTTTTTTTAATACAAGATAGAATTTCTACTCTAACCTAATCTAAGTGTATATATGTGTGAAATTTCCTCCTAGAGACTTGAACTCCGACTCTTACCCCCCACACCCCACAAGCATTTATACTTGTGGAGTGACCATCGCACCAAGAGTGCGCAGTGATTATATAAATCTTTGTTTATGCGAGTATGACAAATATTAAAATTAATAGAATGTTATTGTTCAAAATATTGATTCAAAGATTGTGTTAGGGGTCCGAGGGTGGCACCACTACTAGGCCATGCCCGAGGGCCATATAGGCCCAATAGGTAAATAAGAGAGTGTCAGCCTGGCCAAGGGAGGAGGGCCGGGCGAGGGCCCCTCGCACTCCAAGGAAGGAGAGATGAACTACACCCCTGCCTAGGAATTTGGACCGAGGTGGGCAGTCGTGGAAGGTACTGGAAGGGAGAGAAATGGAGGCGTGTTGAGGAAGCCTCCATCACCTCCGCATTAAATGCATTGCACCAACTAGGACAGTCGCATTTAATGAAAGATGTGACACCTGAATAGTGCCTGGACAACCTATAGCTCACCCTGCACTTCCTCCAAATGAGAGATGAGACAAGTATCTAGAGGAGATTCACCACCCTCCAGGTGGAAGGCTAGGATGAAAGGCAAATTGCTATAAAATGAGGGGAGGCCCCATCGAACAGTGATGGAGATCTAGAAATAGGGAGAAATCACATGAACTTGTACTATTTAAAGGTGTATCAAAACTTTCTCGACTGACCGAGAAAACATCAATACACACCCTTTCACTCAATTCTCTGTTTGTTGTTCTTGGTCATTTTTACCAACTTCAGCTGGTGAGTCAAGGAGCCCAAGTAATGGTTCGCTCCACCCATCTCTAAACAATTAATTGTAGTGGGCTTTGCCCTAAAGCCCAGGTCCTTCGACCCTGGGCCTTTGTGCTAATTTTTTGCTCCACATAGATTGAATTTAATGTGTTTATACAAAAAAATGACTAAAAAACAAGACACTTGAATCTATCTTTGCACAACTTATTTTAATTTAAAAATTAAGAGATCTAAAGAAAACACTCATAAATAAATGTGCAAAATCAAAGAAAAGTATGATTATTTGATCAAAATTACTTAAGATTAAAAACTTAGACAGCTCTTTTCTCTAAAAAAAAATTAGATGACATGAATATTTTTTGATGACATGAATAAAACCGTGCAATTTTATTCAAGTGTTTTTGTTAATATGGTATTTTTTTTCATAGTGGCCCAAAAGAGCACTGCTACAACCTATGGGTACTAGAACTTTTACTACATTGTGCTTGTAAGTTAATGTGTCACCAATTATGACAAAAAAAATTCAAACATTCACTAATGCAATGATTGAAGTCTACTAATTACAATCATTGTCACATCAGTTTATAAGTTTTATGTAGTAAAATTTGTAATACTTTTAACATTTTCCGACTCAAAATTTTGTTCAGTTCATTAGTTTGACAATTTAACATTCGTTTCGGTTCGGTTCTAATAACTATGTCTATAGGAATTGTGTGTTTGCAGTTGGCTTACAACTGCTTGTCTGGAACAATAGACTCATGATTGGCACCCCCCTATTTCCAGTCCCCATGTCATGAATTCAACACCCCCTCAAAATAGTTAGATAAATAAAACTTGTCCTGCAAGGAAGTTAAGCTCTTTTTCTAATATTATCACTCATTCAAGTATTAAAAAAAAATTACCCAATTTGTCCAAATCTTATCTGAGACTTGTGAGTGATTTGTTTCAAAAATACATTGACCCATACCAAATGTCAGCAGAATCGAACCACAATTCATACCCATAGTTTTTTTTTTTTTTTTGAGAATGAATTCATACCCATAGTTAGAACCACAATTGTTTACATTATTGCTATTTCAATAACAATGGTAGCACTTAGAAGAGAGTTTAATTTTAAACTTTTTAATACCCCACTTGTCTCTTCAAACATCAAGTCTCACCCGAATCCAATTTCCAGAATTTTTTTTTTTTTTTTTTTATCACAATATACCTCCGGCTCCTTTTATTCTTTTACCAAAACTTTGTATTTATTTTTGAATATTCTTTGATAAATAAATAAATAATGTGTCAATCGGGTCATAGGTTCATATAGTTATTTAGTATTTTCGTGTTCAAAGAGAGACTAGCAAGTCTAATTGTCCATAATATGCATTAGTAAATATTAATTTTTCCAGATGACCTTTTTATACGGACAATTATGTCGATCAACAAATATTTTGAATTAAAAGATGCTTCAAAATTTAGATAGAGTTTTTAAAATCTTTAATGGTATTAAATTATTTTCAATTTTTTTATTTTTTTACTTTTTTTTTTTAAATTCTCTTTCACATCTATATATCTATATATATATATAATAATAAGTGAAACTGAGAGAAACTCAAATTAAAATTTCAAATTAGAGTTTCAATTTTGCGCCATGTGTCCTAAATTAATTATTCTTAAAGAGTTTTATTTTTTAATTTAAGAATCAAATGTAGGACCATATCATAAATATTCATCTAAGTGAGTTATTAAGTACAAAAACTAAAAAGTTTATAATAAATAAATCGTAAAAAAAAAGTGTTTTACAATAATTTTTTTAAAAAAAACATTGACAATTTACATTTTATACCTAATAATATCCATACAAATTTTTTTTTGTTGAAAAGCCATACAAAATTTTTTAAAAAGTTAACAAAATATAAAAATGACTATCAATAGTATTTAAATTATATATATATGAATTATATCATTCTTCTTATTGTATATTTTTAAGTGTATTTATGCATATGTATAGGGTTACAAACTAATTTTAATAAAGGGTAATTACTAGTTACACAATACAGTAGTCTTAGCTCTTGCATGTATCCAAATCCGGAAATTAAGGGATAAATAAATAAATAAGCAAAATGTGTAGTGTGAAGCTTCTTGATGACGTCACTGTCCATGAGTCAATGACAACGTAGGTGTGATATTGTTACCTTCTTCTTTTTTTGATAAAAAGGTGTGATATTGTTACCTATGTCACTGATTTCACTGGAATTGTAGGATGACGTGGAAGGATTACGTGTTACATGAATGCTATGTATCCAAATCCAATGGGTCCTCCATCCAAAAAAATAAACAATTGCTTTCTGTTTTAATGATTTAGTCAAACCTTTTAATAAAGAAAGAAAAAAAGACAGACAACAACAAAAACACAAAAGGTTAAAACTTAAAAAGCTCCGATGATTCCACATGCTCACAGTTAGAATTAAGTAGTTTTTTTGTGGATTTTCTTTTTTGAGAAACAGAATTTAATAAGTTTGTAGTTTTGTTTATGTAGCATCCTTTAAGTAAACACTAACATAAATTATAAACTAAAGAGTAATTAATAATTGAAATAAACCCTATGTGGATTGCATTAAGTCTCTTAATGGAGACATAATTCACATCAAAATGACAAAAAATGACTTCAATGATTCCATTTGGATTGCTAACCACCAAACACGTTTGGTTGAATACAAGCTAAAATCAGATCATGCAAATCAAAGTTCGACACCTTCTTTAACATAACAAAGACGCTTAAACATATAAACGTACGGTTTATAAAAATTATGTACTATCATGATATATATGTTTATTTACCGGCCAACGGGGGCTTGGCTCAGTTGGTAAGGCTCGGACGCTTCGTTTAACCCACCTAGATTTGAGTCCCGCTGCCACCAGGAGTCCGTTGGTAGGCATCCATAATCTGAATCATGCGCCCTGCCTGGGGGCTAGCGTAACCTAGCAAACCCCTATTTTCTTTTACCAAAAATTTTTTTTTTTTCATTTACCGAAGCATGATCATATTAATTAATAATTTTCAAGAAACTTGTAATTTAACTAATTGACACTTGACTCTTCTTTGTAATACGTTCGAGGTTCAAATCTTTCCTCTTCTATTTTAATTATCAAAAAATATATATTAATACATGCTTAGTCTGTAAATGGCTATCTTCTCCAAAAAAAGAAAGAAAGAAAGAAAAAAAAAAACAATAAATGGCTATCATTTCTTAATTATTTACAAGTAATTAGTATGTATTCTCTAAGTACGATGATGTAGTACTCTTCTATCTCACATTCATTGCAAATCCTACTAATTAAACTTAACAGTTAAAGTGCTGCTTCTTCAACTGGCAACCCTTTATATAACACTTTCTTTCTTTCATGCACAACTGGGTTTTAATTTACTGTCTCTCTTAAGTTTTTCCATCATTTTTTGTAGATTAAATTGACCCCTCAACAGATTCACTTACCCTTTATATATCATAAAGTATATATAATTTTTTTCCCTTCTTGATATTAGTTTTTGATTCATATATATGGTTTACTGGCTTCTCTATGTAGCATTGCAAGAGCTGGGAATGCTTATCAACAAACAAGTTAATTTGTTTTAAACTCAAGTGGAATGAAGCAGAATATCATATATATATAATGATGATTGTTTCTGCCAAGTGAACCAAATGGGATGTGGTTTTCAAAAAAGATCCATTTAGGTAATATAGAAGTTTTAGTTTAAAAGAGATTTCTTCTATTTTCCTCTGTGTGGTAATCCTATAAAACGTTAAACTGAGAGTTCGAAAACTCCAACTATTTAATGTTGTGTTAATTTTGATTCTATTGTGTCGTTCCTTGAATTATATTCAACCTTGAGGACGGAAAAGTTATGAGTGCTATTCTTATTAGAAGTTTAAGGCAAGCTTTTCAATTTTTTGAGAAATGAGGGTGAATCATGAATTAGATTCTTGATATGCTTATAATTATTTATGTACTATATATTAAGCAACAGAATTAATTCAACCTTCTTGAACTAATTATTTTTATGGGAATTCTCTATTCTCTATTTTCCTTATGTTTCTTAAGGCTATTTTATTGGTTTTGACTTGTATAAGTATAGTTATCTTTGTTTGCATATGGCTCAATTATTAAGCTTGAAAATGTTTGGGTAGATAAAGTTGCTGGACAATTTCGCTTGGCAATGAGAAGAACTAATTAAAGGAATATCGATCTTTGTTTAGAGTGAAATAAAAATATATGCTATTTTATAGGAGCCATGATAAGGCTTCTGTTGGAGCATTTTAACATTATATAATTAAAATTGATTTATATTACAATATAAATGTAAAGATGTGGAAGTTAATATAGAAGATGAGAAGTTAGTGAAAATGTTTAATCCCACATTAAAAAGAAGAGAGACTATTTTATTCTTTTTAATTGTGGTGATTAGTGAGTTAATATGAATTGACTTAGATATTGGGTTAAATACGTGCGTAAGGGGAAGCTGAAGGGAGGGGATGTCAAAAATGGAAATGAATCAACCTCTTGAATCCTCCTACTTGACAGCTCATTCAGAATAAATACTATATCCGCTGGTGAGTAAATGGCACGAATTAATACTCCATTTTTATTATGGAAAATGAAGAGCCATTAACCCACTTAATGGATTATCCGTTTGGGCCTTTTCATTCTTTAAAAACTCCTTATCTCATCCATCAATTGTGTAACTCCAGCCCATCAGATTAATATCCAGCAATTAATCTTGTAACACCCACTACATTAGAATAATGGACCTAATTAATCAGATTAATTTGGGTAGTAATTTTGTGAGGCCCATTAAGCCTATAAATAGACTCATTCAACCCATTAAGCTTATAAATACACTAAAAAAATAGAGAAGTTCTTAGCAAGGAATGGTGTTCTTTCCGGTGGAGTTTTGGGCTTGAACACTTTGTGCAGATGTTATAGCTATACGGCCTCTTGAATCAGCCTCTTGGATCCTCCTACTTGACAACCCATTCAGAATAAATACCATATCCGTTGGTAAGTAAATGGCCCGAATTAATACTTCATTTTTATTATGGAAAATGAAGAGCCAATAACGCACTTAATGGACTATCCGTTTGGGCCTTTTCATTTTTCAAAAACTTCTTATCTCATCCATCAATTGTGTAACTCCAGCCCATCAGATTAATATCCAACAATTAATCTTGTAACACCCACTACATCAGAATAATGGACCTAATTAATCAAATTAATTTGGGTAGTAATTTTGTGAGGTCCATTAAGCCTATAAATAGACTCATTCAGACCTAATCCAAGTTACTGCAATATACACTAAAAAAATAGAAAGGTTCTTGGCAAGGAATGATGTTCTTTCTGATGGAGTTTTGGGCTTGAACACTTTGTGCAGAGGTTGTTCTAACTATACGACACTTGTTAGGCTGTTGTATTTTGGGGGAGACAAGTCAGAGAAGGTCTACACCAATTACAAAATTTAGCCAACCAAGGGCTTGAATCTCCTTAAAGAGAACGAGTGTCATGCCTCAGATCAAATAGTGTTGTGTATTTTCTTTCTCTTCAAATTAATAATATTTAGAGGTATTATTCAGTTTCTCTTTGTGTTATTTAAATTATTATTGTGTTTGCACCATCAATTTTAAGGAGACTCAATCAAAGAGACTACACAAGAGAAACCAAATGAGACTATTGGAGATCTCAACAAGCCCTTTCGCTTCAAGAGAGCCCACTTTAAGAGGTGGAAAAGAAAGGTCCTCTTCTACTTGAGTCTTCTCAAAGTCGCCTACATCCTCACTGACAGGAATCCATCAAAGGTTTCTATCGATGAGATGAGTGAGGAAGAATATAATCTGCATCAAGAAAAAATAGATAAGTATACAAAAGATGAATACAATTGTCGCTCTTATCTTTTAAATTATCTTGTCGATCATTTCTATGATTATTATGATACAACTTATAATTCTGCCAAGAAAATTTGAAAAGCTTTACAGAGCAAGTATGATACCGAAGGCTGGCGCAAAGAAGATTGCTGCTAGTAGATTTTTCCATTACCAAATGGTGGATAGAAAATCGGTGGTGGATCAAGCACAAGACTTCCAAATGATCGTGGCTAAATTGAGATCCAAAGGCATAAAGATTGTAGATAATCTGATGGTAGCTGGCATAGTTGATAAACTACCACAATCTTGGAGGGAATTCCAAAAGACTTTGCTGCACAAACAAAAGGAGACATCCTTGGAGACTTTGATCACACGCATCGTGTGGAGGAGGCTAAAGGACAAGATGCACTCATGACACAAGAGAGCAATGGTAATTCCACCACAAAGGTAAACCTTATTTCAACCAATAATAATATGCCCAAAAATTATTTTCCTAGAAATGGTCAATTGAAGCCTAAAAAGAGAGCCTTTAAAAATAATAATAGATCTCAAGGAAGGGGAAACCCGAATAAATATTACAATAAGAACCAAGGACCCCCTTCACAAGATCAATTTAATAGATCTTGTTTTGTTTGTGGCAAGAGTGGGCATATTTCTCGATTTTGCAAATTTCGGAAATGTGAATCTGTTTCGCAAGCTAACATAACTGAAGGGCCTTTAGTGGCTATGATTACAAATATCAATATGGTGCAATATGTTGAAGGGTGGTGGGTAGATTCTGGTGCTAATAGGTATGTCTGCTATGACAGAAATTGGTTCAAGTTGTACACTCCTTTTGAAGAAGAAAAAACTATTATGCTTGGTGACTAGCAAAACCAAGGTTCTTGGGAGTGGTGAGGTGGATTTGAAATTCACTTCTGGACGTGTGCTAACATTGAAAGATGTACTTTACACTCCGTCCATGCAGGAGAATTTGATGTCAAGTTTTTTGTTTAACAAGGCTGGCTTCAAGCAAACTATAGAATCTGATAATTATATAATCACTAAAACGGGATTATTTGTGGGCAAGGGTTATGCTTGTGATGAAATCTTTAAATTGAATGTTTAGAATAATAAAGCATCTACCAGTTCAGTTTATATACTTTCTTCTATTAATTTTTGGCATGCTCATTTGTGTCATATAAATAGTAGATATGTGGGAATCATGAGTTGTTTAGGATTAATTCCAAGACTGTCGAAAGATTTTGAAAATGTGAAACTTGTAGTCAAGCTAAGATTATAAAAAAGCCTCATAAAAGTGTTGTAAGAAATACTGAATTGCTTGAGTTAATTCACTCCGATTTATGTGAATTTGAGGGAATTTTAACTCGTGGGGGATATAGATATATTATCACTTTTATTGATGATTTCTCAAAATATACAACTGTTTATTTGTTGAAAAATAAAAGTGATGCTTTTGAAAAATTTCAAGATTTTTTAAAAGAAGTTGAAAATCAATTCGGTAGAAAAATAAAAAGAATAAGAAGTGATAGAGGCCGTGAGTATGAATCAAGTGCATTCAACTCATTTGTTCAGTCTTTGGCAATTATCCATGAAACTACTGCACCATATTCACCTGCTTCTAATGGTATGGCTGAAAGAAAAAATAGAACTCTAATTGAGTTAACAAATGCCATGGTAATTGAATTTGGTGCACTTTTACATTTTTAAGGTGAAGTTATTTTATTTACATGTCAGGTTTTGAATAGAGTGCCACATAAAAAGTCACATACTACACCTTTTGAGATGTGGAAATGACATAAGCCAAATTTGGGATATTTGAGAGTATGGGGTTGTCTTGCTTATGTAAGGCTTACTAACCCCAAAATACCTAAATTAGGTATAAGAGCTACTACTTGTGCTTTTCTTGATTATGTGATTAATAGTGCAGCCAATAGATTTTTTGATCTTGAAAAAAAAAAAAATTTTGAATCTGGTGATGCAATTTTTCATGAAGAAAAATTTCCTTTTAAATTGAAAAATAGTGGGGGTGAAGAAAATATTTTGTCACAACCTAATTCTTCTACTTCTCATTTACAAAATCAAGAAAATTTTGAAATGGAACCTAGAAGAAGTAAAAGAGCTAAAGTTGAAAATGATTTTGGTCCTGATTATTATGTCTTTAGCATTGAGGAAAATCCCCAAAATTTAAAAGAATTTTAACATCACCTGATGCTATATTTTGGAAAGAGACTGTAAATGATGAGATGGAATCTCTAATTTCTAATAGAACTTGGAAATTAGTAGATCTTCCACCAGGTTGTAAAACCATAGGATGTAAATGGGTCCCTAGAAAAAAGTTAAAACCGGATGGGTCAATAGATAAGTTTAAAGCTAGACTTGTTGCAAAAGGCTTTAAACAAAAGGCCGATCTTGATTTCTTTGATACATTTTCTCCGGTAACAAGAATTACATCAATTAGGTTGTTAATTGCTATTGCTGCAATTTTTTATTTGAAAATTCATCAAATGGATGTAAAAAATACTTTTCTAAATGGGGACCTAGAAAAAGAGATTTATATGGACCAACCCGAAGGCTTTGTAGAGCCTGGACAAGATCGCAAGGTATGTAAGCTAACTAAATCCCTATATGGCTTTAAAAAAGCACCTAAATAGTGGCATGAAAAGTTTGATTCCTGCATGATTGAGATTAGTTATAAATCAAATGATTGTGATAAATTGTTGACACCCCATTTTGCAACTTGCATTTAACCTCACATGGAGGGTAAAAGGATAATTTCACCTTAGAAATATGCATCTTGATTCTGGTTATTAGATCTTTAATCTCATTTCACCAAAATGATCTTGAGGTTGTAACGATCAAATTGATTGGTCATAAGCCCTAATCGGACCATCAGAGTAAAAGTTATCATCAAATCAAGTTTTAATGGCCGAGATGCACTATCACAAATTGAGTCTGACTATATGTGATTATGAACAATTGATTCCAATTGGCTATAATTAGAGTAAATTGCAAATTACACTCCTGAAGTTTAGAGTTGATTGGATTTTACACCCTAAAGTTCCAGAAACTTGATTTTACACCCTGACGTTTGGTTCTGTTAGCAATTCACCCCCCACAGTTAGTTTTTGGTGTTAAGTGACATATCATCATGCTGATGTGTTTTATTTTTGCCAAATCAACCTCAAAACTACGTCGTTTTAATGATGACCAAGTGAATAGCTGGCACAATCAAAACTACGTCGTTTCAGACCTAAACTTAAAACACAAACTGTAGCTTAAACGGCAGGCCAAACTCAAAAATTAAAAAAAAAAAAAAAAAAAAAAAAACCACAAAGAAGGCAGACCTCATACCTCCCTAACCCAAACCCCACGATCCCAGGCCTCTCTAACCCAAACCCATCAGCTCGTCTCATGAACCTTGGCAGGCGGTGAAGGCTCCAGGCTCACCTCAGACCACCATATGTTTCATTTGTGCTCACAAAGGGGCTATTCCATCAAATCAAAATTCACGAATTGTGAATGGAGTTGATCTATGACTATGTTCATTGAATTTATGAAAATGCTTAAAATTTTTTTTGGGAATCTGGAGATCTCTGTGCTATACTTGACCAGTAGTGACGAAATAAGGAATGCTATTATGCTTGCACACACAGCCTTCCTTCGTAGTTCGCACTCGTTGATTACAACAGCGAGCCCTTTTTTTATAGCCCGGTTTTAAGTTTCAACAAAAGCTAAACCCAGCTCTCATTTCATTGGCGCATGGAATAAAAAGCAAGTGGATCAAGGTTTCCAGTCATAGACTTATAGTACCAAGTAAATATACCCCAGAATCTTGTTTCATCACTGTATAGAAGCTAACCAACAAAGGTGGAGGTCATTTTTGTTTGTGGCCTAGTGATTTCGTGAATGAAGATCTTGCAAGCACAACCTTGTTTGTGGCTTACAACCTTGTTTGTGGCCTGCCTTAAGCTATAGTTTGTGTTTTAAGTTTAGGCCTGAACGACGTAGTTTTGATTGTGCCAACTATTCACTTGGTTATCACTAAAATGACATAGTTTTGAGGCTAATTTGGCAAAGATAAAACACATCAGCATAATGATGTGTCACTTAACACCAAAAACTAATTGTCGGGGGTGAATTGCTAACGGAACCAAACTTCAGGGTGTAAAATCAAGTTTCTTGAACTTTGGGGTGTAAAATCCAATCAACCCCAAACTTCAGGGGTGTAATTTGCAATTTACCCTTATAATTATAATCAATTCGAGATTAATGACGTGTCATAATTCGATTGGCTAGGAATACATCTTATGGTAATGTTGCACAAACTTAATTAATTACATAGTCAAGCAATAATTATTAAATGAGTAATTTGTGCAATTATCTTTTAATTAGGGTAAATTTGGAACTAATTAAGTCTGAAATGGGAGTGATTGAAGCCTATTAATGTTAATTGAGAACTAATTTGGGACCTATTAATCTTAATTGTGCTGAAATTATTTTCTAACAAATGACCTATGCTTACCATTTCATTGATATCTCTCATAATATTTTGAATCTATAAATGAGATTAATTTTCCCAGAAACTAGACATCCAGGGCTTCAATTTAAGAACAAGAATGAGACAATTCCGATCAAAATTGAGTAAGGTATGATTTTTTTGAAGTTAGCTCTACAGGCTATTACAGTAGTTACGGGAAAATCGAATTTTACTTACTCCTCACTCCCACCAATCTCTACATTTAATGCACTAGATTTCCCCAAATGCTAAAATAAGGGTTCATGATTCCTTGTCAATCCTCATTAAATGACCTTCCGTTCATATTTTCTCCACCACTACTATATAAACCCCCTCTCCTCTATTCCAAAACAAAAAAGCTCACTCTCTTCTCCACTCTTGAGTTCTACTAAAGTAGAGTAGTCTTGTCATATCTTGGTCTTCTTGAGACTCAAGGTATTGAGTGAGACTTACTCTCCCTCTCCTAACTCTTCTTTTCCTCTACACTTAGGACCTCTACCAAGTGTCTCCTCCTCCACCGTATGGATCTTACATGAAGGTATAATCCATTTCACTAACTTGTTTTTTTATGTTGCCATGGTGAGAATTTAATATTAAAGCAAGATAGTAATTATTTAAATTCCCTTGAATATGTTTTCTCATGTGTTCTTCACTTGGTGTTGATTGTTCATCACATGTTCATGCATAATACTAGCTTTGATCTTAAATCTACATCAAAAATATGAAAAAAGATGTTTGTTTCATAATTCTTTCAAATCCTTGAATCTAGGATATCGCCATCCACACATATTCACTAGAATTTATTTCTCAACCAAATGCAATGCTTAATAAATTGAATTAGGGTTTATCACATGCACACACATTAAATTCAACATGCAAATTGATTGATAACATATTGGATGATGTGTTATGAATATTGGCCACCATAGTCTAGAAGACCGGTTTCACCGGGCAAGGTAGGTGCCTAACATCTTCCCATCTTGTAACATAGCCTCCGAGCTTAGATTAAGGATTAGTAGATCAAATGCTTATCCATGTAATTTTCAATTTTTAGATTGTAACTAGGAAACAAAGCTATGTACTTTATCTTAGATTGTATCTAGGACCAAAGCCATGTAATTTCTTATGATCAATGTAAATTCAATTGCAAATCAATAAAATGAGAAATTTTTCAATTTTGGTTTTCTTATTTATTCCAATAATTAAATAAGTGGCAACTCCATTGTAAAACCCTTAATTTAAAGGGAAAAATATAACTAGTCGAACCTCCATTTTGAGAGGCAATAACACGACTCCACCCATTCACGTGGGTTTGGCCCAACATCCAAAAAAGGGGGCCGGAGGCGCGGTCTCTCATATAAATGTATCTATTCTAAATCGTGGAATAATTTTCATGTTATTATTAGGCATGAAAATTACAAAAACATGTGATGGGATATTTCTTGATCAATCAAATTATGTTGAGAAAATAAAATTTTCATGATCACAAAAGCGTAGCTACTCCTTTTGATTTAAGTGTTCATTTATTTCCTATGAATAAAGTGATGAGATTTTTAATCAAAAAGATTATGCTAGTATCATTGGTAGTTTGCATTATGCTACTGATTGTATTAGACCTAACATTGCATATGCAGTAGGAGTGCTTAGCAGATTTACTAGCAAGCTTAGTAGAGATCATTGGCTAGCTATTGAGCGAGTCATGAGATATTTAATTTGTACCAAAAGCTATGCCTTATTTTATAAAAAATACCCTGCTGTAATTGAAGCTTTTAGTGATGCCGATTGAAATACTTTGTCAGGTGATTCTCTCTCTACCACTAGTTACATTTTTACCTTAGGTAGTGGTGCTATTTGTTGGAAATCTAAAAAGCAAACAATAATTGCTAATTCAACAATGGAAGCTGAATTAATAGCATTAGCTTCAGCTAGTGAAGAGGCAAATTGGCTTAGAGATTTGTTATATGAAATTCCACTTTGAGAAAAGCCAATTCCACCTATATTAATTCATTGTGATAGCACAACCGCAATTGGTAGAGTTAAAAACGTTATTACAACGGTAAATCTAGACCTATAAGAAGAAAGTACAGTACCGTGCGATCTTATTTGAGTAGTGGCATCATAACTATGGATTATATTAAATCTAATGATAATCTTGCAGATCCATTTACCAAGGTCTTGGCAAAAGATAGAATCTGGAATACATCGAGGGGGATGGGACTAAGGTCCATAGATTCATGAGCTATGTATGAGGATACCCAACCCAAGGACTAGAGATCCTGAGAATTGGGTTCAATGGGAAAAACAAATTATACGATGGTCGTAAGAAATGCACTATTTATTTCTTTAATTATTTATTTTGTAAATAATTTTTTAATTTTTCATCCCTATGATGTAAGTGCATTTATCCTGTAATGTGGAGAGGTTGAGTAAAAACTCTTAATGAAATTTATAACTTGTATGAGTGGGGTGTCAGAATTACAGGAGCACCCTTGACAAAATTTCACCTATGTGAGTGTGGAGGTGGGGCCACTCCTTATGAGATTTGGACTTAATTTTAAATAAACTCATGAAATTGGGACAGCACACGACCGTAAAGTGCTAGCTATAAAAGTTCATGTTAACACCTGGGTTGTTGTGTGTAAGCAGTGACGCTTAATTTCCCCAAAGCAGTCCTAATTCAAGTTGGAGACCACTATGACTCTGGAGTTGAGATAATTGTTTTACTAAATGAAGGTTCAATGCAGAGCACACCATCATGATGCATAGTGACCCGTCTTTGCTTGGTAATCTCTCTTAAACTAAAAAATTTAATATTAAAATGAGTGGGGGATTGTTGGAGTATTTTAATATTATATAATTGAAATTGATTTATATTACAACATAAATGTAAAGATGTGGGAGTTAATATGGAAAATGAGGAGTTAGTGAAAATATTTAATCTCACATTGAAAAGAAGAGAGATTATTTTATTCTTTTTAATTGTGGTGATTAATAAGCTAATATAAATTGACTTAGATATTGACTAGATACGTACGCAAGGGGGAGATGAAGGGAGGAGGTGTCAAAAATCAAAATGAATCAGCCTTTTGGATCCTCCTACTTGACAGTCCATTCGGAATAAATACCATATCTGCTGGTAAGTAAATGGCCCAAATTAATACTCCATTTTTATTATGGAAAATGAAGAGCCATTAAACCACTTAATGGATTATCTGTTTGGGCCTTTTCATTCTTCAAAAACTTCTTATCTCATTCATTAATTGTGTAACTCTAGCTCATCAAATTAATATCCAGCAATTAATCTTATAACACTCACTACATCAGAATAATGGACCTAATTAATCAGATTAATTTGGGTAGTAATTTCGTGAGGCCCATTGAGCTTATAAATAAATTCATTCAGATCCAATCCAAGTTACTGCAATATATACTAAAAAAATAGAGAGGTTCTTGGCAAGGAAGGCTGTTCTTTCTTGTGGAGATTTGAGTTTGAACACTTTGTGTAGAGGTTGTTCTAACCATACGATACTTGTTGGGATGTTGTATCTTGGGGGAGACAAGCCAGAAAAGGTCTGCACCGGTTACAAAATTTAGCCAACCAAGGGCTTGAACCTCCTTAAAGAGAGAGAGTACCGCGTCACAGTCCAAATAGTGTTGTGTATTTTCTTTCTCTTCAGATTATAATATTCAGAAGTATTATACAGTTTCTTTTTGTGTTATTTCCATTATTTTGTGTTTGCACCATCAACTTCTTCTATATTCTATTTTACATGTTCACAACATATGTATGAAGTGAGGATTACTATCAATATAATATATAAAAGTGTTGTGAAATAATTTGTTTATACGAGATTATCAAAGAAGAGAGAAAAGAAAAATAGACATTGAAAATTTACGTGATTTTAAAATATGTCTACGTTCACAAGCGAGGATAGAGAAAAAGTTTTACCATATAATAAGATATTACAATAGTAGCATAAAAACACTCTCACAAAACCTAAACCTCAAATACTTATCTCTTTAAAAAAAAAATTGTATTTGAACTTTAATATTTCAACATTGAGTTAATAATTGTGCGGTGATGTACCAAAACCAAAACCAATAGTTCACAGGTCTTTAAAAGGAAGCATGACTGCCCCAACAATTTCAAGAATTTGAGAATGTAAATTTATAATGCAAAATTTTATATTAAGAATGACCACATAATGCAGTTAATCTTAGGGTTTTTTTTTTCTTTGATCTTTGATGAATCATTAAAGAATTTATTAATGGGGAATAGAGAATACAAAACAAGACCAACTACAGAAATACGAGACAGTGAAGTTTAGGCTAAAGCATACAATAGAGATTATTTAAGACCAGAACTCGCCCCAAGAGACTAGATTTTTACAAATTAAAACAAGAGACAGACATGTAAGAACAGATTACAAAAACTTTTACACCAAAACAGAAAACCTCATAATGATATTTGGAATTTACCCCCCCCCCCCCCCATTTATAGGCTTATAGCAAAAATATTGTTTAGAAATGATATTTAGAATTTGATTCGGGACTCTAATATATCTCTAACATCCTTCTTAATTCTTCTCAAATTTTGCCCTTTAGACCACAATGACCAATTATGTATATTGGCATTTATCTGGAACCAAACATAAGACACAATGGCCCAATGAGCAAGCTAACAAATAGATGATCTCAGGATTTTCCCTCTCAAGTTGGTAATACCCTAGCTCATTAGATCATGCCAGTTGCACTTAGCCTCTGAAACTAAGCAATACCCAATGACAGTGTCCCAGACTCAATGGCAAAACAACATTCTAAGAAAATATGATCTCTACTCTCAATGCAGTCTCTACAAAACACACACAAGCAGCCCCTAGTATAGCCCCACTGAGCTAATTTTTCTATAGTTGTTAGTTTGTTTTGATTCACAACCAACTTGTAAAGGAAGCCATGGGATAGCAAGGTTAAACCACGACATTCTCCACCATTCCACCGTATCTGCCTTAGCTCTAAGTTCATTGCCGGTGGCTGCACAAGAGTAGCAGCCTGATCTAGAAGCAGACCACCTAACTTTTATTATCTGGGTCTTTAATCTCAATCAACACAACTGGCTTTGTATGGTAACTGTCTTCAGACCTTGCAGGTTTCCAAATATGTGCTTCGTTCTTAAAAACAGAATCCACTTTAGCCTCAAAATTACGTGTTGCATCATGGATAACCCTAATGCCATACAACATGAAAAGGATAGCCTCACTTGTTAGTTTAAGGATTGCTCTCCAGCCCCATGTACATATGGGACATTTATAGTCCAAAACACGAGCCTTTATACTTGGTTTATCCATAAATATGACAGACTAAGCGGAAAAGAGAACTACTGCCATGCGGTAAAATCTAGCACTCCTCTCATTGCTTTGGAAGGCATAGAAATTTCTACAATCTTGGTATTTGAAGTAAAACTACTGCAGAGCTGCCCAAGTTATAAACACTAAAATTAATTGAAAGAAATTGAACTCCTGTATGGTTATCAATTCAAGACTTGCCTAAAACATCAATTATGGGGAATCCAAGAAATGGAACATAAAAAATCATTTGATACTACTCTCAACAAAAGAATTTCAAACAGTTGTCATACATATGCAATGGCTATGATTCACCCACTAATCACAATAGTGTAAAGACCTCATCTTCCAGTTTACAAGAAGCATTTTACCGCTCATATTCACCCAGCCCTCTATTGAACTAGAACAATTTAAATTATTATTAAGAACAACCAAATTCCTTCTTGTTCATCAAAAAAAAAAAAAAAAACTTCTTAAAATGATTACTCTAATTATGTATGATGTTGAATTTATTGATTTCCAATATAGTATTAAATCTAAAAGGAATAAAAACTCCACCAAATATAATTTGTCTGCATAATTCTCAACTGCACATAATTAGTGTTTTGGTTATTATATTGATACGGAAAGAGAAGTGAATTCCATGCTACTTGATATTCTTAGCTCAATAAGATAAAGTTCTACTGCCTAACACAAGGACAGGCTGAACTAGCTTCACTATAAATAATATACATCTAAAATGTTGTGAGATAAGCATAACTTAAAGAAATATGAAGAATCCCACGTTAAATGAAGAATTATTTTTCTCCTCCAATGATACATTGGTTTCTTTTATTCAACAGAATACATGAACAAAGAGTGCAATCAAGCAAAGCAGAACAAGAAAGCAACACTAAAACAAGCACACTAATGCAAACAAACCACCCAACAAAATATCATAATGCAGAGTACCATCACCAAACAAACAATTCTTTACATCAATACTCATAGGCGTCAGAGAATATGTTTAATGAGTCTGTGCAATCTTATCCTTCAAATTGTATAACCGACAGGTTCGACACCAACCTGTACCAGTTGCAGATCATGGACTATTTCACCTGCCAAAAAAGACAGTGGAGAATGATTAAGCCTAAAACATCAAAACTGAATTAAAATGAATATTATGTAGACATGAACTCATTAAAGTAACATTTAATAACAATGGCAAAAATTAAGAGACCACCACAAGATGAAGCGGAAAAGAATTTGCTTTAATATAATGGAGAGACTAGGTTATGGGTTCTGAACCTAATAAATAAGTGTGCAAAGTGCAGAAAAGAATAGATAAGAGCTCCATTCTGATTGTTAGTATATACATTAATCTAGCCCACTGGGCTTGGCCCAATGTTATATATTTGTAGTACACTTATATTATTTGTACTTCATATATACTATGCCTATATAAGGCTCTCTATTGTACAATGTTACACACACATCATGCATACAGAATATATAATTATTCTCTCAATCTCTTTATCTTTATATTGTTAACATGGCATTAGAGCCTTTGCTTTAACCTAGAAATATTATCTGACATCAAGAATTTTCATAATAATTTCATTAGAGATACTCTGAAAGTAATTCAAAACTCTATGCAATAATTACAAGGACCATAGGTCACAAAAGAATGGAGATTTGAATAAATATAATTACATATCATTAGCTTGTCCCATCAGTGGGTATAAAAAGTCATAACCACTATTAGATACAAAAGAATGAATCAAGCCTACTCTAGGATGTACATCATCTAAAGATCATCATCACAAAAGTCTAGCTTCCATCAGTAGTTAGTCTAACTACTGCTAGCCACAAAACCTATCTCAAAATGATCATTGCCTACTCTGAAGAAGTTGTAAAAGAATGGGATGAGACAAAGCCCAGTAAGTAACATAATTAATGGGAGTAGGGGAAATGCAAGTTTCATGATGATAAATAGTTTACAAAGCATGTTATCATTTGGGAATTTTTGACTGAAATCTACCAAAATCATTTTCAATGAAAACATGACAAGAACAATTTTACAATGTAGCACAAAGCTTATAAAATACAATTTATGATTAAACAATCCAGCACAAAGCTCATTAGAATAATCACCACGAAACTACATAATATACATATACTATGAGCAATAAAAAACATCCTTCCAAAACGAAGAACTTTAACCCAAGGCCACATGACAATGCCAAAACTCAATCTGCCGACACATAGCCGGAACTAATCTGCCGACACAAAGCCAGATCTCATAACCATCAGAAAGATGGGCGCTAAGATACCAATGTCACACAGACCATAGTATCTAGCTAGGTAATCACCGGTTAATCACATGTCACTATCCAAGGGTAAAAACATAAAGAGCTCACAGTTTACATGAAATCAAAACACAATTCAATTCCAAGTAGTTTCACAAAACCTTTGTAATACCCAATATATTCACAAGGTTCTCAAAGCCTTCAACCTCATTTCTTGTCAAGAAGATTTTGTATCAATTTCCCAAATATCACAAGTCAAGATAAAGCATCTTTCAATTAATATAATAAATCCATAAAATCTATTCTCAAGATTTTAATCAAAGATGCTAATATTTTCCATAAATAATCATATAGGTTAAGGTTATAGCATGACACTTATTAGGAAAAATATAATTTCCATAAATATTTTCCCAAAACTTGTTTAACCCAAAAACAACATTCATGCAACATGATTATTTTCTGAAAATCCCATTAAAAGCTACTTACCTTGCAACACGCAAAAAGCCTAATTCTCCAAGCTCCAAAGGAGATTAGTTAGAACCTAAACAATATCAAGCAACCCTATCACAATAAGTACAAAACTTGAAATTATATCTAGCTACAAATTAGGAATTGCCAAATAAGCACTTGATTAGGCAAGCTTAGTATTTAACCTCATCAATAATGTATTTCACTTCCAAAGTTTTTCAACAAGTTAATTACAAGGCATAGACTCCAACTTATTCTCATAAATCATTCAAGGTATTATCTATAACATCATAACTTCAACACTTAATAAGTAGTTCCCACAAGATTTACACCGCATCAACAAAAGACATGATGCCAAAAATCATAACATCCCCCAAGACAAACAATTTGAATCTTTAACTAGCTTCAAACAATCAATAAAAATTATATTAATCATTTATTTCACATTAAAAATCGAAAACTCTCAAATTTTCACCACTTAGATAACCACCATTGTAAAAACTATAAACGCACTCATCAAATAAATCCACCAAGATAAAACCCATACATACAAACACATGAATATCACTTCCAAAGCTCATAAATCACATGGGTATCATTATCAAAACTTAGATAAGGAAAACCTCTAGCAAAAGCATATAAACCCACAAAAAAGATTAGAAACTTTTACCCCAAATAAAAGATGTGAAGATACAAAGGTTCCTAAAAAGTTTTTCCGGTGATCTTGCCGGAAAAATGATGGTGAAGATGGTGGTGTGGAGTGTACCAGTGGGAGAGTGAGGGAGAGAATTGTGTGTGTGTTGTGTTTGAGAGAAAATGAAAAAGAAAAAGTGGAGAGAACCCTAGCTAGTTGACCGGCCAAGAGGGTCAGATATGTGATGATATTGGTGAGATTGTGTGGTTGAGGGGAGTGGGGTAGGTGGGGGTCACGTGGGCTTCTCAAAAAAATCTGCCGCTTTACTTTTTTTTTTTTTTTTTTTTTTTAAGGGCTGGGACGTTACATGTGCCATCCCTCTCACTACACGCCAAACATCAAACAATATGTCACGTGTCAACCCACTATCTCACCACGTCAGCACAGTGACATCAACATAGTGACATCGGCAGACCGCTGCCTTTGACTATTGACCAGCGCTGCTGCCATTAACTTTTTCTAGTGTTGACTTTTTAGGTCAGGCGCTTTTTAGCTAATTTTCTGTATTCAAAAATAAATAATATAAATTGAAAAAAAAACTTGCAACTACAAGTTCATTTTAGCTTCCACGGCTCACCACCACGAGGTCACTCATCCCATCACCCTTGTGTTGGACAGTCCCACAACTTCTCATGCTTGGTCCCAAATATAGACACTGCATTTTCTACCTATTAATAAATTTTGATCCCCGATCCAAATGATGAGCTTGACATATGTCAAACAATGGTAATTAAAGAGTTCACAATAATTTGGAAGTAATTACAACTCAAAAGTGCTCAAATCACTTTAAAATCAATACTGAAAAATAATCTTTGCTCCCTGTTTTGACCATAACTTTACAAAGAAAGTTTGAGTCAAGTTTGTTTCATTGGAAATTAGATATTCTGGCTTCAATTTGAACACAAATTTTGCCTATTTTGGACTTATATTGAGTGAGCTATAACTGTTTGAAATTGGGCCAACTGGGCAATTTGATTTTAAGGGTTTTAAAACTTCATTTTAAGGGCCCAAAATATCATACTTTGATGCGGGCTGGCCCATAGACCCTTGAGAACGTCCAAAGATTATTAAAAAGCCTCAAAAACCCTAATTTGAACTTATAAATACTCATCTTATATCTCAAATCAAAACCCTAGCTAGAAAGAGTGATTTTTTGGCCTCCATATTCTCTAAAACTTTTTTTTTTCTCTTTTCAAAACTGGAGGGCAGCCCCTTAGCACATTTTTTAATCATAAAAAAAGCTCTCTTTAGTTAATTCTAAGGCAGAAAATTTGTTTTCTAATTTTTTTTCTAAAAACATTTTCAAAACCTTTTGTTCTTGAGTTGTGATTACTAACAAATATTGTATTCTTTGATTATCTTTGTCTTCTCCATCTAACCTTTGTGATTGTAGGCACTGAGAGGTTGGTTAAATAGCATCTAATCTGTGATTCTAAATCAAGGTGAGTCTCTTTTCCATGATTTCCCACCTTGCTTAATATGATTCACATAATTTTCTTGACATAGTTTCTCCATTTGTTATATTTGATGTGTTTGATGTTTTAATTATGTTTGATATGTTCTAATATGATTTTGGATTGTTTATAATCTATTCTTGTTGTCCTTGGTTTGTTATTTTGGTTTCATGTAAAGTATGACATGTATGTTTATTTTATGTAGTTTAGTTTAATTATTTGCTCTGTTTCATGTTTTTTGTTTGTTTGTTTATATTGATGCTTTGTGTTTTTGTTTTATGTTAGTTTAGTTTTTAGATTTTCTAACATGCTTGTATTCTTGATGTTGTCCACACCCTTCTCATTTTTGCCTCTATCCCTAAGCGCTTCTAGGGTGAGGCTGCACTGACTAATGTTTATACCATCAATCTTATCCCTTCACCAACCACACACAACAAATCACCCTTTGAAATCTTTATCGTCAAACCCCTTACTACTCATCTCTTCGGGTTTTTGGTTATGCTTGTTTTGTCTCTCTTCATCCTCATGAATGGAAGAAGCTCTAGCCTCATGCTCGTCTTTATTGATTCCTTGGCTATGGTGTATCTGATAACGCCTTAAAATATATATTTATTTAGGTGTTATTGTAGACACCTCATTTTGTACCCGTTAATAAATTTTGGTCCCCAACCTAAATGATGAGCTTGACATATGTCAACCAAGGGTAATTAAAGAGTTTACAATAGTTTGGAAGTAATCACAACTCAAAAGTGCTCAAAGCGCTTTGAAAATGATGTTGAAAAATGACTTTTGCTCATTGTTTTGAGCATAAATTTTTATCCACAATGACGTTTTGAGTTATGTTTATTGTATTGGAAAGTATACATCCTGGGCTTCAATTTGAACATAAATTTTGCCTAATTTGGATTTATATTGAGTGAGTTATGATCGTTTGAAGTCGAGCCATCAGAGTTGTCAAGAATTAGTATGCATAAGCACGAATTAAGTGTGCGTGTGCACACTCAAAAGATGCATACACACACTCATTTTCTGGGTAGTGGAACTTCATTTTTATGGAGACCAAAACATCATTCTTTGATGTAGGCCGGCTCCTAGACCCTTGGGAACATCCAAAGACCTCTAAAAAGCCTTGAAATCCCTAATTTTAACTTATAAATACTCAACTTATGTCTCCAATAAAAACCCTAACTAGAAAGAGTGCCTCTTTGCTTTCTAAACCCTATTTTCTCTTTTCAAAACCCTCGGGCAGCAGCTAGAACATTTTTTCTAAAGATTCAAAACCTTTTTCTAGCACAAAACAAAGGTAGAAACTTGTTCTTAATTGGATTTCTCAAAACATTTTGTTCTTGAGTTGTGATTACTAACTATTTTTGTGTTCTTCAATTATCTTTGTCCTCTCAATCTAATCTTTGTGTTGTAGGCACTCAAGGGCTGGTTAAACAATCTCTAAACTCATAATCTTAAGCAAGGTGAGTATTCTTTCCATGAATTCTTTCTTTGTTTAATAGGATTCACATGAGTTTCTTAACATAGTTTTTATAATTGTTTCATTTGTTTTGTTTGATGTTCATGATTCTTTTGATATGTTTTAATTTGATTTTAGGTTGTTTATAATCTGTTTTGGTTGTTCTTCTTTTATTATTTTAGTTTTATGTAAAGTTTAACATGTTTATTTATTTTATGTTAGTTTAGTATATTTATTTGGTTTGTTCATGTTTAGTTGTTTATATTGCTTTGTTTTGTTTTCTTTATGTCAGTTTAGTCTCTAGGGTTTCTAACATGCTTCTTTATTTTCTTTGTTAGCATATTTGTTTGATTAAACCTATAAAAATTTGATTTTCCAGATTTTGTGCTAAATGATGCATACGCATAGTTGAGTATGCATACACACCCTAGAACCTAGATTTGACAAAAATCTTATTTTTATTATTTTAATCATTTTTCCTTGTGCTATCTGATTCTGTTTTAGGTCAATTAATTGTGTTTAATTATTTTCCATGTTAATTTTGGTATTTTTGCCATGTTTGGTTTATTTGTGATTTTTTCCCTTTTGTGTTTATTTAATTGTTATCTTTTCATTTTTTTAATATAATATATTGTCAGGACATATGTAATTCAATGTTAGGAACATGTCACTATTTTATGTAATTGGCTAATCCTTTGACAAAATGTACTTTACTTGTAATTGGGTAGATCTAGGATGTGTTTAATGCTTCAAGAAATAAGGTTTCAAGTTCAAGTGTTAAAGTCATGCAAGTCTGTCCAAGAATCGAGGTTTAAAAGCTGCTAAAGCCCGTGGCTCGACAGCTAGCTCGTTAGATGGCTATCTATCGAGATTTATGAAAAACAAATTTTCAGTTCTGTTTTAACTCCAATCCGTGAGTATGTGTTTAGACTTTCTTTTGTCACAACCCTAAACATATATAAGGAGCATTTTAAGGGCCGTCAAAGGTAGCACAATTGCACAAGTGTGAAGCAAAGTCTTGTTCATGCAAATTGTGACCAGAGACAGAATTTGCCCTAGTTCTTCGTTCTCTTGAAGAAGCTGCTGTGTTTGTACACCGTAGGGTTTTATGACCAAAGAGCTTTTTGATCTTCATCGTGTGATGAACTGAAGAACTTTGCAGCCAACATCCTTCTCAAGTTGATGATTAAGTCGTGTACTGGGATCCGCGCAATTGGTTAGTCACGTACTGGGAGCCATGCATTGAAAATGAGAGATTGTCACTACAGAACAAATCCAATTGGGTATTGGGGTAAAGATTCAACTGTAGGTTGGTATAAGGTACTAGGATTCCTTTACTTGTAACCACTTGTTGTGATAATAGTGGATTCTCGGGAGTGGTGACCTTAAAATCACCCGGTGGGGTTTTTGTCGTGTAAGTTTTCCCCATTCGTAATCAAATCACTGTGTCAATTTATTTGCCGCTGCATTTAGTTTAATTGGTGATTTGTTTGTGCTACCACGCATTTTGTATGTTAATTTGATTAATTAATAAACTTGGCTAATTAATCAATTAATTCATCACAAGGGGTTAATACATTCTTGGCCTATCATATATTTGATTGTGTTTTATTTGTTTCCTTTTATATTGTGGTGTGATTTTTAACATGTTTTGTGTGTTATTTTATTTAAGTGCATGATGTATTTTTTAGGTTAAGGATTAGGGTTCTTTTAATAACTTTTTTATTTAAATTTGGCCTAGCAACACATAATGGAGGCCGGCCCACAAGCCAGGCAGTCTTGGGTGCCTAACACCTTCCCAAGCCGTACCTAAACTTCGAACCCATAATATGGTATGCAGACCTATGCATGTAAGTAAGTTGTCCAAAAGGCTCAATATGGTTCCTAGACCTAATCTAGGTGGTGACTCCATTTTCCACCTTCCGCTCGGTCCACTCCAAGGCCAAGGCATACTCCCTTGCACTCACAATTATCTTCTTATTACTATGCTTAATTTTTATAATTAAGTTATGATTTATATTAATCCCTATTATTTATTTTTACATAATTTATTGAATAAGATGTCATTCATTGTGTGTAATTTTCTACTTTCAAGAGATCATGTGAAAAATGAGCTTACAAGAGTTTGTGGGAGAAGTAGGGGAGAATGTAGATCAAAATAGAATTAAAGAGGTGCTAAAGAACCATTAATATCATGCTTAAATGACTAAGAAGGTGCAGCTGGAATGCTTGGGTCGTTTACCATGTTTGGAAGGTTCAAATTAAGAAAAGAAGTCAAAAAGGCATAATCTGAAAAGGAAAAATTAGATTTGAGCATTGATCAGTATTTTGGGTGTGTCTCTCTCCTCAAAAATCCAATTGACTCAAAACTAGATGTGCTGGAACCATAACTTAAATATCTACAACTTTTGAGTTCTGAGTTTTTTGAAATTCACAACCTTTAAATGCTAAAATTTACCCTCAAGTGGCTGCTGAAAATCTGGACAGAAATTAAAAAGTCAAAAGTTTTTTTTTTTTTTTTGTTCTTTTTTTACATTAGGGTTTGAATGTGGGCTGTGGAAAATGAATTTGGGGAAACAAACATTGTATTTTATTATGGTTAGGGGTTATGTTTCTTCTATATGATATGATAATTCATTGTGATTATTTATAAGATTTGAGACAACGAAATATTTGATTGTTCAATTAAATTTCTTTTGATGTAGTAGTTCTTCTATGCTTTCAATAAGTTCAATCATATTTTTCTTATTTTTTGGATGAATTTCTATTAGTTTCAAATCGAAATCAAGTTTTAAAGTGAATGAGTTATTCTGAAAACTATTCTAACTACATTGTTAATCTAGGTTATCATGTGTTCTAGAATTAACTCAGTTCAACTGAATCATAGGTTTTTCACTGTCTAAGAACAATCAATCATGAAATACATATTTTCTTAGATCACAAAAAATTTCATATCGATATAGGGAAACACCTTGATGCCCTGGTATTTACATTAATGATTTAAATCAGTTATTATTATTATTCTTGTTAACAATTACTAGGCAAAATTACTTTTCTTCTTCTTTCAAATTGTTGTTGTATTACTTTGTCTTTGAATTTACCTTGCTCCTTGTAATTCTACCTCGGTAATCCAAGAATTATATTGCTACAATCTCCTACACTTGGAAGTGAGTAAGCAGTATCCCAAAAGGAATTTCGCTGCTATGATCCCATAACTTATCACCTTCGTATCTCCCGTCATGTTGAGTTATGGGAACATTGACTTTTCATGAGTCTTCAGTAGTTTCCTGTTTCTTCTTCCTCAATGTCTCCCATTTTAATTAATCTTTTCCTCACACTTTATCCTAAACTTGTGAAGAATTCTTCAACATCAACTGCCTCTCCAAACAACTTCTCTCTAGTTTTGTCCTTGGCACATGGCTTGCCTGTCTTGGATCTTGTAGCACCACCATCTCCTGAGCCTTTAATTAGTCCTAAACTTCATCTCTCTACTCGAGTAAGCAGTCCTCCTTGTCTCACGGATTATCATTGTTCTTTCTCTCTTTCCACTCTTTGTAAGCCTTACTCCAAATCTAGTCTTACAAACAACAAGACCGTCTACACTCCCTTGGAATTCAATACCAAGCTCACTCCCTTGGATGGTGAACCTTTATCAGATGTTACTTGTTACCGTCAATTAGTTGGCAATTTGATTTATCTCACAGTCACTCACACATATATTTCACATGCCATGAGTATTTTTAGTAAGTTCATGGATGCCCCTCACTCTGTCTACTATGCTGCCATTCTTCGAGTCCTCCAATACATCAATGGCACACTTTAATATGGTCTTCAAACTTCACTACTCCTCTCGGTATTCTCCTAAGCTTTGTGCTTATTCAGATGCCAATTGGGCAGGTGATCCTACTGATCGATGCTTCATCACATGTTTCTGCTTCTTGTTGGGTACTTCTCTTGTCTCATGGCGTAGCAAGGAGCAGGACATTGTTTCTCGTTCTTATACTGAGGCTAAGTATCGTGCCCTTGTTAACACCACTGTCAAGCTCATTTGACTTCGATGACTCTTGGTTGACTTGGATGATCCACATCCCATTAGTACTCCTCTATATTGTGACAATCGCACTACTATTTACATTGCTCATAATGATGCCTTCCATGAATGCACCAAGCACATTGAAATAAACTGCCACATCATTCGTCATCATCATAAGAAAGGCAATCTCCAGTTGTACTCCATCTCCTCTACCAACCAACCTGCTAATATCAGTTGTACTCCATCTCCTCTACCAACCAACCTACTAATATCTTCACCAAGACTCACTGATGTAGAACAAATTGTCATGGCCTTTCTGGACTCTCACGTGCGCTTGAAATCATCGCGCAAGGCAAAAAGGCACTAGTAGAAATCATGGTCCTTGGAGTCGGGATCGCATGAAATTTGGCAAGCTAAAGCGAAATGGCCTTCTAAGCAATAGTCATCGCTTTGCCACAAGGTACCCCTTGAAATTGGCAAATTGCTACATTTAGGCTTTGAAAACTGCGATTTTTCCATTTATAATAATTTTTGTTTCCTTAATAACTTTTTACTCAAAAGTCAGAATAAGGTCTCACTTGTTTTGGGATGACCCTTAAGGTCAGTAGTTTATGATTTTGTATCTCAATTTTGCCATTTTTGGTAAGTTTAGGTATTTTGTTACCTAATGGTGTAATTAGTGCGAATGAGGGTTTCAAACGTTTCCTAATCGTCCTAGGGTTTTACTTTCTTAGTATTTATATGTTTTATAGCCGTCAAAGGCAAGGTAGATTATTAGCAATAAAATACAGACTTTTGTTGAATTCTTTCTCTGGTGGATTCCAGTTTATCTCCTTATGGATTCGAGGTTTACTACCCAAAAGCTAACAGTTTAGTTTTTGTCCATCAAAGAGAGTATCGTGTGTGCTTTCCTCAAGCTTCCGCGATATCCAAACTCTCGTTGGTTTCTTCCTTGCCACCTTGAGTTTGAGGGAGATGTTAGTATATACGTTAGTCTAGCCCACTAGGCTTGGCACAATGTACAGTATTTGTAGTACACTCATATTTCTTGTACTTCACATATATTATGCCTATATAAGACTCTCTATTGTATTGTGTTACACACACATCATATAAATATACAGTTATTCTCTTAGTCTCTTTATCTTTATATTGTTAACACTAATCAAAATAAGAATTACCCTTATGTGGGCACAAGGGGGGGTCGCCACTTAGTTTTTGCAATGGTCTAGGAACCATATATATAGTGTCCTTTCGGGGAAGGACCATAGCTAAACAATACAAACATGTGAAGGCAGAAACAAAACAAGCAAACAAAAATTAGGATTTCTGGGCAATGGCTCACACACGCAAGAACAAGCCTGCGTACGTATAATCAAACCTGCGTGCGCAAGTAAAATTATGCGTATGCAAGTCCTTGCCCAGAAAACCTACAAAAACAGAAACAGAGCAGAACTTTAAAACGAAAACCTAACAGCCTAACATGCATAAAACACGAAAAGAATTATACTACTAACCTAAACAAACATACATAAACATAAGCAATGCAAAGAACAAGATTGAAACGTAGAAAGAAAAGCAGAGAAGAAAAAGATATAAAAGGAAAGGGTTGGACTTAATACCTCAAATGAGAAGGTTTACAAGCTTGATTTTGACCGTTCCCCTTAGTCAAATCTATCACAAGTCATTAAAGAAGCGTTAGTAATCTTAAACTCAAAGGATTGGGGCCAGAAAAGGTCTCAATCAAATAAAATATGACTTGAGGGTGTTTTATGAAAAACTCCCATTTTGATTCACTAGTTTCTAGTGAATCTTAGGTTTTTCCCATGGGATTTCTGTGTGTTTTGAAAATGTACCATGTAAGACTTTATATAGTGTAAAAAATGAGGTTTGAAACAGCTCCCAGACAATGTGGGATTCATTCTAAACCTCAGTCATTATTGTAGAAACTTGCCTTTTTCATGCTTCTGAAACCCTAGCTACGTACGTAGAAGTGTACCTGCGTACGCATGCTTTGGCCCACGTACGCAGCCTGTTGCCCACGTATGTGGGCTGAGGGCCACTTTGGTCATTTTAATTCCAAAAATAGATTTTTTCTTATTTAAAAGTTTATATTTTCTATTTTAACACTCCTCAAGTCAATTTGATATTTGATTGGGCTTTAAACTGGCTTTGGGCCTTAGAGTTTGAGCATCATTAGGGAATGGGGGCCCGAGTCGTAAGGGGTACAAAATGCGGTGTCTACACCTTAGATTAGGGAGAAATTGAATTAATTGGAGAGAGAGATTTAGTAGAAAAGAAGCGCCATAAAATTTATCAAAAATGCAAGTGCAGAATTCATTGTTGTACCTTGTTAGCCAAAGATTATCATTCTTCATCACAGTTTTGAAATACAAGGGAACGCACATGGTTGACTTTATCAAAATCGGGTCCTCCTTTATCAAGGCTTTCTTTGAATGACTTTGGCATGCATTTGATCTCCAATTCTTGTAGGGTTGTGATGAATTTCAATCCATCTGGAATCATCTTCAATCTACGGCAATATTCAATTTGCAAATGACAAAGACAGATCATGGCTCCTTTCTCCATCCTCCACTCCTCTAGGTTGTACAATTCAGAAAAGACAAGAGACTGAAGCAGAGGAAATCCTTTTTTAGAACAAACCATATTCTTCCCATTAAAGACCGTACCAATAAAGCGGAGGATTTTTAGATTAAGCAACTTCTCTAACGTTGCCATTGGGTCTTCCTCAAGGTTAGTCTCCCTTAAGCTCAACTTGGCCAGATTTTGAGAGAATTGGTGAACTTTTGGAAGCTTCTCTATACGATTATATAGATTTAGCTTTTCTACATTTGGACACCTTGATATTAGCATTTGTAGTACATCTTGGGCCCGTTTATTAGTATTCACTTTTAGAACCCGAAGACGCTTGGGTTTGAACCATGTGGGAATTTGGATGGTTTCAGGATGAACATTAACCAATGTCTGCAAATAACAAAGATTAGCCAGTTCCAAATTAACACCCACGCCATATTCCATGGGAAAATAAAGATGCTTCAACTGTTTCATATACTTAAACACATTTGGCACTCTCTGTACGGAGAAGCATATCCGCAAATCTAGTGTCTCCAAGCACCTCAAATTGCCAATAGATGACGGCACATTATTTATATGGCTTTCTTTGAGAGATAAATATCTCAAGTGGATGAGACATCCAATGTCTTTAGATAATTTTATGTCACGTTTTTTAAAATTTTCCAGATGTAAGACTCTAACCAACTTGAATTTCTTGAAACATGATTCACTAAAATAAGAATGATCATGACGAGACAAAAGGTGGAGAAGAGACCTGAGGTAAGGATATTCATTGAATTTAATCTCCTCAAAGGAGTCATCACCTGATTCTGAAATGATAGCAAGTCTTCGAACTTTACCTATTTGTGTTTCACACTGTTTCATGGAAAGAATATCAGTGATATGGAGAAAATTTTCCTCTTCGGCTTTTGATATGCAAAATTTTCGCATAAGTTCGTGCATTCGACAAGTTTTGATCCTTCCAAGTGAGCCCTTTTCCCCTACCTGAACCATGCACCTCTGAACTAACTCCTGTAAATATTGGTCTCCCACATCGTCCATTGTATCACTTCCTCCTCCATGCTGAGTTTGTAATAGAAAACCTTCTCCCATCCACATTCGAATCAATTCTTTTGTCGGTATCTCAAAATCCTCTGGGAAATGAGCTAAATATAGGAAGCATGGTTTCAAATGGCAAGGTAAATTATTATAACTTATAGCTAACAACTTGTCGACTCGTAAGTTGTCATGTACATAAATGTTTGATTCGACATGTTGAAGCACATCCTCCCATTCTCCTTGTGTTTGCTTTGTAGCTAAAAGACCTCCGAGTATAGTGATGGCCAACGGTAAACCCCCACAATATCCAATCATTTTCTTTCCAAACTTCTCCATGTAAGTTTTGGTCACAAAGTCTAGAAAGCCAACAACAAACAAAATAATATCATTATTTTTTTTTCGTGAAAAATGAGAATTACAACATTAGCAACTTAAACAATATATATATATATATATAGATAAAGCATACTACGCTTCAGTTGAGCCACATCAGTAGCTATATTATTATCTTTTTTCTTTCCAATTTTCCTATAATTTTTTAAACATTTACTCATTTAAGGTGAATTAAAAACTCCATTATTTAACAATCAAATATCCTCTTTTTTTAACTCTTATTCTTATTATTAATTTCCCAACTTATTGTTAAAATTTCACTAACTATTTTTCCTCACTTTTACCTTTTCATCTCCTTCACTACTCTCTATCTTAATATGATCATCTTTCCTCTATCCCTTTACCTTTTTTTATTTTGATTCTTCTTATTCTCATCCTCTTACTATAAATTTGTTATTTTATCTCTCATTCTATGCATATTTTTCCCACACAAAGAAGTTATTTCTCTCTCTCTCTCTCTCTCTCTCTCTCTCTCTCTCTCTCTCTCTCTGCGAATGAATGGGGAAGGTGAATGGTATTCATACATTTTACAGTACCTCAAGGATGGGACATACCTAAAGTCTGCAGACAAGAATGACCAATTAACCATTAGAAGGTTGTTTACTAATTATATTATTTGTGGTGAGAGGCTTTACAGAAGATCATATGATGGAATTCATCTCCTTTGCGTGACTGCCAATGAGGCACAACAAATAATTGAAGAGGTTCATGAGTCAAGTTATGTGCCACATATGAATTCACACATGCTATCATGAAAGATAATGAGACAAGGTTATTACTGGACTATTATGGAAGCAGACTGCGTAGCTCATGTTCAAAATGCCATCAGTGCCAAGTCAATGGAGATTTGAAGCACATGCCACCTATGCCATTACATACCATGACTTTACCCTGGCTGTTCTCTACATGGGGAATAGATATTATTGGGAAGATTCACCTAACAGAATCCAATGGCCATGAATTTATACTTGTTGCTATTGATTATTTCACTAAATGGGTGGAAGCTGCCTCATACAAGGTTTTGAACTCAAAGAAAGTTGCTCAGTTTATTCAAACTAATATCATTTGTAGATATGGGGTACCGCATGAAATTATTTCAGACAATGGGCTGTATTTCAAGGGAGAAATAGAGAAGCTACTTCGACAGTTCAATACTCATCACCATAAATCCTCACCTTACTGCCCTTAGACCAATGGAGCAGTTGAGGCTGCAAACAAGAACATAGGGTGAATTTTGAAGAAGAGCACGAAGAACTACAAGGATTGGCATCTACAATTACCCTATGCACTTTGGGGGTATAGGACATCAATTTGGTCCTCCAAAGGAGCCATTCCTTATTCATTGGTGTATGGGATGGCAGCAGTCATTCCCATTGAAATGGGTGTTCGTCCATTGAGAACAGTATTGGAGAGTGAAATCCCTGAGGTAGATTGGTTGCAAAGTAGATATGACCAAATATGCATGATGGATGAGAAGAGACTCAAGGCCTTGTATCACATTCAAGGTTACTAAAGGAGGCTTAGGAGAACTTTTGATAAGAAAGTAAGAACTAGAGATTTGAAGTTGGGAGATTTAGTGCTAAAAGAGATCCGAGCCCCGGTTCAAGAAACAAAAGTAAGTTTAAGCAAAATTGTGCAGGTCCATATATTATTAAGCAGATATACTTTGGGGAAGCAGTAAGGTTGATGGACTTAGATGCAAACCCTTTTACTGAGCCAACTAATATGGATCAATTGAAGATACCATGTTTGAAGTGGTCGTAAATTATGTTATTTTCTTTCCTAGGTTCGGATTAAAAAAAATTAAATTAAAAAAAAGGCTCGCTAGGCTGAAAACTCGAAACAGAGGTCTAGGCAAAAATTAGGGCATCAAAAAACAAAAAAAAGGGTAGGTTGAAAACCCGAAAGGGCGATCTATGCAAAAGGAAAGTAAAAAAAGAGAGAGTGAGAGAGCCTGCTAGGTTGAAAACCTGAAAGGGTGGTCTAGGCAAAAGTTAAGTCAAATAAAATGAATTACGTGATGACTTGATCCTTCTGCCAAGGAGGTACGTGTTGGAAAAATACATGTTTGTATCGCATACAAAACATACGCAGCGAAAAATTAACGGATCTACTTCATTCGCAATTGATAACATGTACTATGTAAATTTCAGAATTTAAAGAACAAGAAAGCGTACCTTGGTGCGGTGAAATTCAAAACAAAAGATTAGAAGTTCTTGGGAACACTTTTAATCTTCACTCCAATTCCACTTGATGCCCAAGAAGTGTGGTCTCTCAATTAGTTTCCAAGGAGAGAATAAGAGAGTGTCCAATACTCACATACATTCCATTTCATTCCTTATGAAAACTCTTATGAAAAGCCCCCTTCTAAAATTCTGTATGTTTCTCTCCTTATATATAACTGATTATCTAATTGGACTAGCCTTTTGGGCCATTCCAATTGGGCTCTAGTATGTGGCTTGGAGTGGGACCAAAAGGGAACAAATAAGACTCTAGCTCTAATGGACCTTGGGCTTTTCTATCAACTCTTGACAAGTCCAAAGTTATCATTAATTATATTCAATACCACTATAAGAATATAATTGCACTCTAGGCATTGTTAATAAATTATATCCCAAGACTTTATTATACACGCAACCCCTTCATTAAAATATTCGTAGTAATACAAAGTCATGAATGTTGACTGCCACTTTGAAGATTACTACATCTTAATCCTTGAGTACCCGGTTTAATCCTTTATGTTATTCATCATATATTTATGAAATCTAATTTCATAAATATATACTTCAGTAACTCCTTACTAAAGTGGTTGGGCCCAACACTCTGAATAACCAAACCCATTAAACTTATCTCAAGGGAATATTTTATATCTCCGTTAAGAGATTATGAATTCCATCTTGAGAATATATGTTCCATCAACATTAAATGCGGCTGCTCAACATACTGAGGTTTTGACCGTGACTTATAGATCTCACTCCTGATACATCAAAGCAGCCTACACCTCATGATCAAGTCCATTATTCTCTTAAGATTTAGAGTTGATGTAAATAGAAGTCGTGAGATTTATTATTCATTTGACAGTCGTTAGGAGAATAATAAATCTCACAGCGGTCCAGTTCAATATGTCTTAACTCTTAAAACATATCAACATACCAACTAGAAGTCTCCACTTCCATGATTAAGACAAATCATCTTAGTTGATATGTTTTAGTCTTCGCAGATGAAACACCCAATTTCATTACCGACTACAAACTAAAATTCTGAGTTTACAAAGAACTTGTGATTTATATCTTCTGTGATTTTCACATAAATCACATACTATGCATCTCATGGACTAAGATAATGTCCCATTAGTTCATTTATAGATAGTCTCATATAATTAAACAATTTAATTATTTATGACATGCCAATAAATTGGATTTTAGGGCATAAACCCCAACAGTACGTAGGAAACCATATATTGATCTGGACACAACTTCCCCAAACCTACCATTTGCCCATTAAGCAAAAAAATTTTTGTTTCCAAAATTCAACCATTCAATTAAACCATGCCATTACACAAAATTCAAAACCCAAACCTTAAACCAAACCCTAAAAACCTAAACCCTAAACAGAACCCTAAACCTGAAAGTCCTGAATAATTCCTAAACCTAAGAGTTTTACATCAACTTTTAAAATAAACATGTTCAAAGCCAAAAATAAGAAGATAATTTTTTCCTTAGTTTTTTCTCCTTTGGTTGTTCATTGCTTCCATCTATGGTAGGAACTTTGTCATCTTTGTCCCTCCTTTTAAACTCATAGTTGTTAGCCTCGTGTTTTTCTTGGTTGTCTCTAAGAAATTGTTTTCTCATAGCAGCCATGTCAGCCTCCTTATCCGCAATTTTGTTCACCAACCAGTTAGAATATTCCATGGCCATCCTGTGAAAGTGGACCTTAACAAAAGATTGATCCGCTCGGTCAGCCATGTCCAAGCCCAACAACATGTTCCTTATAGAAGTAGGATTTGTGTATACAGGAATGAAAGGTTTTCTCCCTCTTCCACCATGCATTCCTTACTCATATTGGAATTGTCTCAAGAGTCTATCAGCCTTATAGAAAGTTTCCCTTCTTAATCCAACTATGAAGATGTGATTTGATCCTGAGGACCAACACAAAGGAGGTGGGCACTTCCACCAATAACAATTCCATTGAATTGAGACCCTGAATTTCTTGTTCAGAAATTTCACCCAGTTGCTTTCAGTTTGACACTCGGTTTCGAGGACAGTCCTACTGAGGAAATTGTTAGGACCATAATCAGTAACAGTAGGCGTGGCAATCATGTCTAGTCTTTCCATCAACTATATCAGCAAAGTCCAGGGACTCCCAAGAAAGTGTTGTGACTCTCCACCAAGAAATATAGAATCCAGTTCTAAAAGAGTTTCTTCCAAGATCTGAGAAGTAGGATTATCACCATCCTTAACTTGACTCATAATGCCAATGGCTCGAGCATCCACAAAGCTAGGCCTTCCGGAGCAAAGCGAAAATTCTCCCATGTAGCAAAGAGCTAAGGCAAAATTTTTCTGCATGTTGTCAGACACTCCATGAGTATGCTTGTTAATCAGTCTTGAAACAATTGCATGAAGATTTACCATGTGGCCTTCAATCATGCTACTGGTAATTGAAGTAGGAAGCCCTAGAGCACCAGACAAAATCTCTCTATGTCTCGAATCACAAGAAACTGTTATGGATTTTTTGCGAGGATCATAACCCAGAATAGCTGAAAATTCTTCAATTGTGGGACAAAGTTCAGCAGTTTTAAACCGGAATACATGGTCTTCAGTATTCCAAAACTTCGTGGCGGCGCGGAGAAAATCCCACTTGATCTTGACGTTCCTCAAAGCCTTGATTCCCTCTAGCTTGAAGGCTGTGAAATTGGTTTTGGTGTCAAAATCAAAGTTACGAACCCATCTATTGATATCGTGAATGGCTGAATGAGGCAAATTTTGATTGTTAGCCATGGATAACTATTGTATGTGATTGCTGTTTCTTGATATCTTTGATCTAGAGAATTGTTTGCAGGTTTAATACTAAAATAAGCTCCCTCAGTCCCTAACCAGGTTTAAATAGGTTTCAAGAGTTTGCAGCTGATTGGGAAAGTTTTTCATAGTCCCAAACGGAGAAAAAATTTTCAAAAAAAAAAAAAAAAACTCGAAAACATAGAAAATGCGTTGGAAAAACGTGAGGAATCGAGGCAAAATTAGGTGTGCTTGTTGGCACTCCCCAAGTGCCGATTGGCACCCAACCCAACCATGACCTAATTACCCTGTTTTGTGTTTTCAAGAACTTCGTGGATCTGTTTTGGCTCTACTTTTCACTCCCCCAAAAAAAAAAAAAAAATTATTGTGCAATAAAGTTTCTCAAAAATTTCCATGGGTTGTCAAACTAGGGCATTTAGACATGCCTTGTCCATTTGTTTTCAAAAAAAAAAAAAAAATCACCTGCAACACTTGTTTCAAAAAAAAAAAAAAAAAAAAAGGGGGAAAAGAAAATTAATCAAACCAAGATTTCCCAAAGTCATGCATCTATTTTCCAAACTAGGGGCATTAGGCTATGTCTTATCCCCTTTCTTTGGAACAAGCAAAATCAATCATCCTTTTTCAAAAAAAAAAAAAAAAAAAAAAAATTTCAAAATACAAAAGGTCATCATGCATAAAGTTTTCAAACTAGGGGCATTCGGCTGTGCCTCATTCAGGTAAGTACAAATCACATCAGAGGTGGTCAGATGAGTTCAAATTGTTTGCTATAGAACTTCATTAGGTGAATTCTAAACTTGTCTCATCTAAGTTCCAACAAGACTAGAAGCAATCCAAAGATGCTAACAGCAGAAGTTAATACAAATTGTCTAAGGGATACTTTTTGTTGTCTTTGTAGGAAAATTAAAATACAGGTCAAGCATCATTCGGACTTCGGGTCTGCCTGCAGGAAGATCTCCTAGAACCACCCTTGGAGGAGCCACCCTTAGTGTCTCCTTCCTGACTTGCATAAAACCGAGATTCTTGTTGGCGGTTCTAAAGTTCAAGATTTTTGATTCTCTCCTCCAAGGATCTCGTGTTGGCATAAGCAATTGCCATTTGGTTGTTTTGAAAAATCAACAGAGACAAGTGTTAGAACCATTATTATGGAGTTCAAGCAAAAAGCATTAAGGAAGCATCATCTTTTACCCAGTTCATTTCATTGAGCACATATTGAGAAGATTGAGTGCGTGCCACAAGCTACAAACCTCCAATCATTCGCATGCTTTCTTCCACAAGATCAACATCGACCTGAAGCACAAATCCATAAGTTCAAAAATAACACAATGAGTAAAAATGAGAACAGAAGACTAAAGGATTTAGGAATATACCCAGTCATTCCAGGGGACATTTGGGGTGTACTCTGGCCGGTCTAGATTCATAGAGCTGTATGACCCATCAGGGTTCATTACTTCGTATTGCCATGCGGGAAAATGAGGATATGTCTCCATGAAAGAACTAGAAGAGCCGTTGACATGGCTAGGAGGAGGACTCTCCTCTTCAAAGGATGAAGCCTAAAAGTGCAACATGTAGATATTTTCACAAAAGTTAGAACAAAGAAGATAAAAGACATGGTGCAAATTGACTGTGGAAAGAAACAAAGCTACCAAGGTTACAGGAATGCTAGCCAAACAACCCTGCAATTGAGTCTGGACAAATTCAAGATAGTCTCCTGGTGTCCCTGAAACAATATGGCCGACTTGAGCATGAGCAATTTCTTCATTAGCTAAAAGGTTAGCCATCGGATGGAAGGACAAGGATGAACAGGAATTGTCTCGGGAGGGTACACATGTTGAACTTGAGCCAGTACTTGGTCACCAAGATACCAATATCTCCCATGGCCACACTCAAACAGCACTTGATAGCCATTCAGCTCTTGAGCCCATGCACACTCAGCATGCCCCTCACATCTGAGCCAAGGATTTAAAGACATTTAAAAATCACAAAGAACCCAGAATGAAAAGAAGCCAAACCAAAAAGAAAGAAGAACACAAAACCCCCCAACCAAACAAAAAATCCCTAAAAAAAAAAAACTCACATCATTAGTAGTCAAGTTATCAATCACCATACGCCAAACCTGCAAAGAACACTTGGGAGGCATCGACAGACGATACTTAGGCAGCCAACGAAGAAACCTTGGATACATGTCACCAACATCTTCTAAAACTTGAGGATCAACCCCAAAATTCATACATCCAGACTTGAAAAAAAAAACATACACACACACAGCATCAACAGCATGACAACACAAATAACCTTCCAAAACACACAAAACCAAGAATTTAAAACCTCACCTGCCAAACAAAGGGCGTACCTCCTAAGCTTGAAAGGCTACGCTGAGAGAGCTGAGTCATAAAGTGCAAAAGGGTTGCATAAGCCATGCCACCCCAATCATAATTTTTGATTTAGCCAATGTCCTTCAGACTCCACAAATAGCACAAACTCATAGTGCTCCCTAAGTCTGGACATAAGAGAGTTCCAATGAAGAAAAGCATGAACATGCGAGTGCCGGTTGGTACAGTCTTACAACTATCAACATTGGAATACAGCCACATCAATGGTACATTTTTACTCCTGACTTTTGGAGGCTTCGCACCCAGAAGACCTCTAATTTCTACTAAGGTGATGGAATCATTAACTTTAATCCTTTGACCACCAAATTTCAGGCTAGTAATGGCTAAGAAGTCATAGGGTGTCAACATCACCTCTCCAATACCTGGAAATTGGAAAGTGCAAGTAGTGTCCCAAAATCGCTCTGACAAGGCAAGGAGCAATTGAAGGTCCAACAGAGCTCGAAAAAAGGTCCGAAAACCGGCTTCATTAATGATATTCTTAATGTTCGGGGATCATACCTCCCACCTGCCCTTCAACATTTGGAGACTACCTCGACTCTTGAGGTTTTGCAAAACAAAGTTTAGCCAATCATTGAAATTTTGCAAAATGCCATGTCCCAAAATATTCATTCCAAAATCCCAACAAATAAAACAATGCCCCTAAAATTTTTAGCCAAACCCCAAAGGCCATTCCATAAATTCAAATCCAATGACATCCCATCAATAGCCCACATCAACCCAAAAATCCTTCATCTCCATAAGATCATTCAACAATGGCTCAAGCATATGCACAAAATCCTATGCTCAAAAAAAAAAAAAAAAAAAAATCCCATGCTCGACAAAAAAAAAGAAGAAAAATTCCATGCCCAACACAAAAGAAAATTCCATGTCTAATAAAATCTTTTGTGCTCAACACAAAAAATCCATACCACCGCAAATTTTTTTTTTCATACCCATACCCATAAAAATTTCTATGCTCATAAAATAAGACCTACACATTCCAACAAAATTCCCACACTCATAAAAAATGAGTTTGCTCAACTGTCGGACCGTGTGCCTTACCGATCCATCCAACGACCAATTGGTGAAGGATGAGGGGGCACAAATCTTGTATAGCATTTGATCGCAGACCAAGCCCATTGGTATTGGAGCGAATTGTGAAATCCCTCACATCAACCATGCCTACACATCAAATTCTCATGATTTCAATATCCACAAAGTTCAAGTCAAGATTCATCCAACAATACCACAAGCTACATACAATACAAAGCTTCATGAATCTTCAACATTGTCCAAAATTCATAATACCAAAAAATTCAACAATTCAAAAATGCCCCAAAACAAAGAGAACAACATGATCACACAATGATTTCCAACCAAATCATACAATGTTCAAAATTCCCACAGAAACAAACAACAACAAAATGACAATGTCCCACCATAAAGCTCTCAACAAAACATGAAATCAACAAATTTGCCAACAAGGAAACAAAAAAATGAGCTCACCTTGAAGTCCTTTTAGGATTAGTGCCCTAAAATCCTCTTGTATGACATGTATGACATTATGTATGATATTATGTTGTGATTAATAAAGTTGTTTTATTATTATCTAAAATAATAGTAACATGAATATTTGGACATTATTATATAGTTCATGAGATGCATAGTATGTGATTTAGTCATAGAAGATATAAATCACAAGTTCTTTATAAACTCTGAATTTTAGTTCGTAGTCGGTGATGAAATTGGGCATTTCATCTGTGAAGACTATAACATATCAACGAAGATGATTTGTCTTGATCATGGAAGTGGAGACTTCTAATTGATATGTTGATATGTTTTAAGTGTTAAGACATATTGAACTAGACCGCTGTGAGATTTATTATTCTACTAACGACTGTCAAATGAATAATAAATCTCACGACTTCTATTTACATCAACTCTCAATCCTGAGAGAATAATAAACCTGATCATGAAGTGTAGGTTGCTTTGATATATCAGGAGCGAGATCTAAAGTCATGATCAAAATCTTAGTATGTTGGACAGCCACATTTAATGTTCAAGGAACATATATTCTCAAGATGGAATTCAAAATCTTTTGACGGATATATAAATATTCCCTAGAGATAAGTTTAATGGGTTTGGTTATTCAGAATGTTAGGCCTAACTACTTTAGTAAGAAGCTACTAAAGTATATATTTATGAAATTGGATTTCATAAATATATGATGAATAACTTAAAGGATTAAACCAGGTACTTAAGGATTAAGATGTAGTAATCTTAAAAGTGGTAGTCAACATTCATGACTTTGTATTACTTCAAATATTTTAATGATGGGGTTGAATGTATAATAAAGTCTTGGGATATAATTTATTAATAAGGCCTAGAGTGCAATTATATTTATATTGTGGTATTAAATATAGTTAATGGTAATTTTGGGCTTGTCAAGAGGTGACAGAAAGGTCCAAAACCTATTGGAACTAGTGTCTTATTTGTCCCTTTTGGTCCCACTCTAAGCCACATACTAAAGCCCAATTGGAATGGCCCAAAAGGCTAGCCCAATTAGATAATCAGTTATATATATAAGGAGAGAAAAATACAGAACATTGTAATGCATGAAAAGGCATGGAAATGGTGTGTATGTGAGTGTAAGCCACTCTCTTATTCTCCCTTGAACACATACGTGTAAACTGATTGAGAGACCACACTTCTTGGGCATAAGAGGAATTAGAGTGAAGATTAAAAGTGTTCCCAAGTATTTCTTGTACGTTTTTAGATCCCTGTAAAACTAGATTGTTATTCAAGATTAGGTTAAACACAAATAAACAATAAAGCAGTGGAAAATAAATAACACAAAGATTTGATGACCCAGGAAAACCAAACCAGTAAAAAACCTGGGGAGGATTTAACCTAGCTATCCTTAAGGTAAAACAGAGCCACTATGAAAGAATTGAAGTTTATACAATAGAACTTAGACCACTAACATCCTATTGCTACCTCGAATAGAAAACTTACTACCACGACCACATGATAGCTCCGAGTCCACGGACTACTTCTTTCTTTGATCTACAGTAACCATAAGTTCTCCTACTTGTGACTTTGAGACTCCACTCAAAGGTTTCGGATCTTCTTTAAGTTCTTTATGCAGCAACTGAAGCAATCACCAAGTTCTTGACATGAATCTTGATCTTGATAACCCTAAGTGTGTATGAAGGTAAACACCTCTAGGTCTCACAAGAGATTCAACGCACAGCACATCAAAGACTTTAGAGAGCTTTTGGGTACAAAACCCTAGATCTACAAAAGAGGCACAAGATGCACTCTAATCTCTCTCTAAAAAGCCTTTTAAAAATGTGCTTAGGGTTTCCTTTATATACTAGGAGAAGTAGATCTGAAACTGTTAAGGACATATTTTATATAATTGGCTAATCCTTTACCAAAATGCACTTTACTTGTAATTGGGTAGATCTAGGATGTATTTAATACTTCAAGGAATAAGAGTTCAAGTCTAGTATTGAAGCCATGCAAATCTGTCCAATAAACAAGTGAAGAAGTATTGATTTTTTAAAGCTCGATAGTTGCTCGACACCTCTCGATCGATCGAGTGTTACAAAATTCAAATTTCCAGATATGATTTTTGGCCCATGCTTATGTATTTGTGTAAGGTTTCTTTTCTCACAACCCTAGACATATATAAGGCTTATTTTAGAGGCCGTCACATAAGAGAATAAAATGAGAACATATGCAAAAGGTACCCGATGTCTTATTCTCTCTGAAAGAAGCTACTACGTCTTTGGGCCTTAGGGTTTTGTAACCAAGTGCTTCTTGATCTTCATTGTTGATGAAGTGAAGAACTTTGCAGCCAACAATCTTCTTCAAGTTGGTGTGTTAGTCACGTACTGGAGCCGTGCATCTTTGGTTAGTCACATACTGGGATCCGTACAAAAGGGTGGCGTTCATATATTGAAGAGTTTAGAGGTTCTGAAGCGGTAGAAGGTTTTTGCTGTGAGTTCATCTACGAGTATTGTAGAGTCTAGGGACAAAAGTTTTGTACTAGATCTGAAACTTCTCTTTACTATAGTGAATTGTTTTTCGAGAAGGTTTCCCCCCAAGTTTTTTACTGTGAAACTAGTTTGTTTTATTGGTTTTCCTAGGTCATCATATCTTGTCTTATTTATTTTTCCGCTGTGCATAATTTTGACATGATATTGATATTTTTTTGTTTTAACAAGTTTTATTCATAATAAATCTAATTAACAACTTGGGTTTAAAACTTGTTAATTCTATCAACCGGGGTCTAAATTTCCCAACAGAAACCCTAATCCTTAATGGGCTTGAACTGCTGTTTGGGCTTAATTCAAATTTTGCAGATACGATTCTCGATCGGTCGAGCCTTACTTTCGATCGATCGAGCGAGCTTTGCAATATTGCACAGTAAGTTTTTGCATTCAGCTTGATTCAAACTATAACAAATAAACTTTGAGCAAGCCTAAACCTAGACTCATTGTTTTGATCATGGTTTGCCAACATATACAAAGTGAAGTTCTAATACATTTAGTTCCTAAAGTATTAGAACCTAACATTTCTAATCTTTGGTTTTGAATTTCACCGTACCAAGGTAGGCTCTCTTGTTCTTAAATTCTGAAATTTACATAGTACATGTTATCAATTGCGAATGAAGTAGATCTGTTATTTTTTTCGCTGCGTATGTTTTGTATGTGATACAAACTATGTTTTTCCAACAGCAACAACAAATTTATGTGCTTCCAAATGAAAATAAGATCAAAAGAAAATAACCCTCGAAAAAAATGAATGGCTCGAGAACTCACTTGGGTTATAGTCTCTACATTTTATTTTCAAGATTTTCAAAGTCATCTCTCTCTCAACCAAGAAACATGTTCATGTGGCTAAAGTGCATGTGCATAATAGTTGAGCATGAAAGACAGTGGAATTCTTTAGATAGAAGTAGTATAAAGTACTTTAACTTAAAACTCTTGCTAAAGCAACATTTTTTTTTTGGTTGAAAATTGGACTAAAAACAAAAACAAAAATCACTAAAAACAACCCCAAATTTTTTTTTAATATAAAATAAAACCAAATGCAAATCATCTCAAGTACCTCCCCCCAACCTAAAATTTACATTGTCCTCAATGATAACAAGGGAAAATAATAAAGAGTAGAGATTACAAAGAGTACCTTGAAGAGATGAACATAAATGAACAAAAAAAAAACTTAAACACCTGCAAAAGGGGTTAGAAAACAAAATAAAAATAATAATAAAAAGGAAAAAAAAAAAATCTACAATATGACACAAACACTAATGCTAATTGCTTGGCAAGTCTTGATAAATGGGATCCTCCAAATTAATGGATTCCTCCTCTTGTGAAAAATTCTCAAGAAATGGCTTAAGACATTGTCCATTCACCTTAAATATGTTACCATTCTTAGGATTTTCAATTTCAATGGCACCATGGGGGAAAACATTTTTAACAATGAAAGGTCCAGTCCATCTAGATCTCAATTTTCTGGGGAACAAATGTAACCTAGAATTATACAAAAGAACTTTTTTAAGATGGTTCAAAAGATTTCCTTAAAATTTGTTTTTCATGAAAAACCTTCATTCTTTCTTTAGAAATCCTAGAATTCTCATATGCATCACGCCGAATTTCTTCCAACTCATTCAATTGCAATTTTCTCAATGAACTAGCATTGTCTAAGTTAAAGTTAAACATCTTTATTAGCCAATATGACTTATGTTCCAATTCCACAGGCAAGTGACAAGCTTTACCACAAACAAGTCTATAGGGAGACATAACAAGAATATTTTTATAGGCAATGCGATACGCCCAAAATGCATCATTCAACCTCAAAGACCAATCTTTACGATTTGGGTTAACTGTCTTTTCCAAAATTTGTTTAGTCTCCCTAGATGGTTTGTCATTGTCCTTTAAATAAATCCTATGAGTACAAACCAATGGACTAAGTCCTTTTATGTTAGCCATGTTCCTTTATATGACACCCTTATTGATATCGTATTTTGTCTACCGTCGATTTGTGTGCCGGACCCCGAAAAATAAAAAATATTATTTTCTCTCCATCGGGCCGCGAGAACATCTACGATGACGTGGTGCAACCCGTTCGGACACCGGAGCACCCAAAGTGCCCTTTTCAACTAAAATGACCAAAATGCCCCTAGTCAACCCTGGGTTGACTAAAGTCAAACAAAGTCAAAATCCCCTCAAAACAACACCTTTCATACTTTTAAATCAAACCCGAGCTTTTTGGAGATTTTTGGCAACTTTAACCAAGTTTGACTCTAGGCGAGTCCCAGAAACCCTAATTTTGATCCGGCTGTCAGAACGGGTTGAAATCAACACCATTACAAAGATTATCAAATTATAAGTCCAACGACTATTCATGGGTCAAAATCAGAGTTAGAACGGCCGAGATATCATGAAAACCGGGTTAACGCACCGATCGATGCACTACTAACTTCCCGGAGCCATAACTTTTGATCCGACCGTTGGATTTTCAAGTTCCATACCTTTTTAGAAACTGGAAGTCAAGATATTTCCAGAGGTGTGAAGATCAAGCCCATCTAGGACCATTTGAAGGTGGCGACCCTACAAGGGCTGCCGCCTTGTAAATCGTGCCGGGGCTATAAAAGGCCCCAGGCACCTCCAGACCAAAAAAAAAAAGAGACTTCCTGGCTGCTTGCTCTCTTCTAGGATGAATTTTGAGCTTTTCTCCTCTCTTCCAAACACAAAAAACACATCAAAGCCTCTTGATTCTTCTCTTCACCAAAAATACGAGGTAGTGTTCATACCCTCCATCTTCCTCTCCTTGGTTCCATACCTTGGATTTGAGGTTTAAGGGGGTATGGATGTAGCTTTTTAGCTACTATCCATACCCTTTTTTCTTTAAAGCTTCATCTAGCTTTTATCTTGCTTTCTCTTGCCTTAATAACATGATTTATTGCCTTATCTAGCATGCGCTTTGCTTTATTTTGGTTCTAGCATGTTTTTGGTTTATTTCCATATGCTTCCATGATTGTTCATGTGCTAGTTGCATTTTCTTCATGCTTTATGCTTTATGCCATGTTTAGGTCCTTCTTTCTTATGTGTTGATGTTTGGCTCTACATGCTCACATGCTTGATATCATGTCTATGGTTATGCCTTGCTTAGATCTACATGTTTGTATGCATGTCCTATGCTTCTATGCCTATATCCATGCTCGGATTTGTGTTCTTCCATGTCTTTATGACCATATCCACATGCTTAGATGTACATGTACATGCTTATATGTTTAGATCTACGCCTCTGTGTGCTTTGGTGTTTGGATCTTCCTTGCTATATGCCTTGTGCCATCTCCTATGTTAGATCTATGTGCTTAAATGCTCTATGCCATGTTTATGTGCTTGGGCCTAGACCTTGTTTGTCATGCTTGTTAGGATAAGTGCCCTTAAATCCTATTGTATGATGCTATGTATAATATTAAGTATGACATTATGTATGACTTAATATTGTATTTAATAAAGTTGTTTTTTATTATCTGAAATAATGGTAACATGAATATTCGGACATTATCATATAGTCCATGAGATGCATAGTATGTGATTTATGTGATTTAGTCACAGAAGTTTTATGAATTCTTACACTTACACGTGACATTAATCATGGTCCAATGGTAAGCACCACTTGGGCCTAATTAAAAATAAAAAAAACCTCATAAATGAGTTTGGAAAACTTGTACACTAGAATTCTCGAATTGTTTCACTTGATAAGCGGTTTGAGCAATAACTCTAACAAAGCCCCGGTGGTACATATGATATTATTTATAGTCGTCACCTAACGTGGGGTCGATGAATCCACACCCTAGGCTCCTTTTTTCATTTAGCCAAAAAAAAAAAAAAGTGGATGCAAATTAGAACTTTTTTGCTCTCCAATTCACTTCTTTTTTATTTATTGCCTTTACTGGTTCCTTTCCTATATTTAATAGCTTTCAATTTGGTTTGGACCCTTGCTTGGTTGGTATATTTTCTGTGGGCCCAAGTTGGCCACTCTTCATTAGAATTTAGGTGGCCTTTCATGTTGTTGCTCAAAATGCTTATATTGTGCGGAATTTATGGGCTATTGAATTGATCTGTTTCTGAGCTTTGTTGTCTATATCAGTGGGCTTTGGACTGGTCACGTGGGACCAAAATTTGCCCGACTTTTCCAGTTGATATAGTGATATGCTATCACTGTATGGGCATGATCGCGGGCCGTGAGTCCTTTGGGCTGATTTCGGGGTTTATGGGCTTTATTTGCTAGAATACGAAGCTTGTCGGCCTTGGGATCTGTTTCTGAGCTGTTTCCATTTCGAAACAAGAATTTTCAGAGGCCCAAAGATTTGTAAAAATTGTCCCTCTAACACCACCCTATAAAAAAGGACCATACTTAAGAAGCCCCCAGGTTAGTAGGAGAACTAGTAAATTGGATTACTTTTTACGTATGTTCCTATTCCTGAGTATGACCATCATTTCTGAATCTACAATTGGTTGCTTTCAAATGGGCCAGTTTCACAACATCATCTTATTAGTAATATAGTACATGATGATGGGAATTCTGTTCTGTCAACACCCCCGTAATATATATAAATATATATATATATTTATTTATTTGTGTTTATGCGAGTATAACAAGCATTAAAATTAATAGAATATTATTGTTCAAAAAATTTATTCAACAAGTGTGTAGGGGATTCGAGGGCGGCACCACTACTGGGCCATGCTCAAGGGTGGTATGGGCCCAATGGGTAAATAAGAGAGTGTCGGCCTGGCCAAGGGAGGAGGGCCGGGCGAGGGCCCCTCGTGCTCCGAGGAAAGAGAGATGAACTACACCCCTACCTGAGAATTTGGACCAAGGTGGGTAGTCATGGAAGGTACTAGAAGGGAGAGAAAGGGAGGTGTGTTGAGGAAACCTCCATCACTTCCGCATTAAATGCACTACACCAACTAAGACAATCGCATTTAATGAAGGATGTAACACCTAAATAATGCTTGGACAACTTGTAACTCACCCTGCAATTCCCCCAAAGAAGAGATAAGACAAGTATCTAGTGGAGATTCACCACCCTCCAAGTGGAAGGCTAGAATAAAGGGCAAATTGCTATAAAACGAGGGGAGGCCCCATTGAACAATGATGGCGATCTAGAATTAGGGAGAAATCACATAAACTTGTACTATTTAAAGGTGTATCAAAACTTTTCTCAAGAGAAAACATCAATACACACCCTTTCACTCAATTCTCTATTTGTTGTTCTTGGTCATCTTTATCAACTTCAGCTAGTGAGTCAAGGAGCCCACGTGTTGGTCCACTCCACCCATCTCTAAACAATTAATTGTATTGAGCTTTACCCCAAAGCCCAGGTCCTTTGATCCTGGGCCTTTGTGCTAATTTTTTGCCCCACACAAATTGAATTTAATGTGTTTATACATAAAAATTACTAAAAAACAAGACACTTGAATTTGTCTTTTCACGACTTATTTTAATTTAAAAATTAATAGACCTAAAGAAAAAACTCATAAATAAATGTGCAAAATTGAAGAAAAGAATGATTATTTGATCAAAATTACTTAAGATTAAAAACTTAGATGGCTCTTTTCTCTATAAAAAAAAAAAAAAAAATTAGATGACATGAATATTTTTTGATGACATGAATAAAACTGTGCAATTTTATTCAAGTGTTTTTGTTAATATGGTATTTCTTTCATAGAGGCCCAAAAGAGTACTGCTATGACCTATGGAAACGATAAATTTTACTACTTGTGCTTATAAGTTAACATGTCACCAATCATGACAAAACAATTCAAACATTCACTAATGCGATGATTGAAGTCTACTAATTATAATCATTGTCACATCAGTTTATAAATTTTATGTAGTAAAATTTGTAATACCTTTAACATTTTTTTACTCAAAATTTTGTTCAGGTCATTAGTTTGACAATTTAACATTCGTTTCGGTTCAAATCTAATAACTATGTCTATAGGAATTGTGTGTTTGCAGTTGGCTTACAACTGCTTGTCTAGAGCAACAGAATTTTAACATGATTGGCACCCACCTATTTCCAGTCCCCAATATGTCATGAATTCAACACCCCTCAAAATAGATAAATAAATAAAACTTGTCCTGCAAGGAAGTTAAGCTCTTTTTCTTATATTATCACTCATTTAAATATTTTAAAAAAAAAATTGGCCAATTTGTCCAAATCTAATGTGAGACTTGTAAGTGATTTGTTTCAAAAATGCATTGACTCATACCAAATGTCAGTAGAATCGAACCACAATTCACACCCATAATCAGAACCACAATTGTTTACACTATTGCTATTTCAATAACAATGGTAGAACTTCGAAGAGAGTTTAATTTTAAACTTTTTAATACCCCACTTGTCTCTTCAAACATCAAGTCTCACCCGAATCCAATTTCCTGAATTTTTTTTGATCACAATATTCCTCCTGGCTCCTTTTATTCTTTTACCAAAACTTTGTATTTATCTTTAAATCTTCTTTGATAAATAAATAAATAACCTGTCAATTGGGTCATAGGTCCAGGCAACCTTTTTATACGGACAATTATATCAACAAACATTTTGAATTAAAAGATGCTTCAAAATTTAGATAGAGTTTTTAAAATCTTTAATGGTATTAAATTATTTTCTATTTTTTTATTTTTTTACTTTTTATTTTAAATTCTCTCACATTTTAAAGGGTAATTACTAGTTACACAATACAGGGATAAATAAGCAAAATGTGTACTGTGGAAGCTTCTTGATGATGTCACTGCCTGAGTCATTGACAACGTAGGTGTGATATTGTTACCTATGTCACTGACTTCACTGGAATTGTAGGATGACGTGGAAGGATTACGTGTAACATGAATGCTATATATCCAATGGGTCCTCCATCCAAAAAAATAAACAATTGCTTTCTGTTATAATGATTTAGTCAAACCTTTTAATAAAGAAAAAAAAAAAAGACAAAAAAACAAAAACAAAAACAAAAAAGGTTAAAACCTAAAAAGGTTAGAATTTAGTAGTTTTTTTGTGGATTTACTTTTTTGAGAAACAGAATTTAATAAGTTTGTAGTTTTGTTTATGTAGCATCCTTTAAGTAAATACTAACATATATTATAAACTAAAGAGTAATTAATAATTGAAATAAATCCTATGTGGATTGCATTAAATCTCTTAATGGAGACATAATTCGCATCAAAATGACAAAAATGACTTCAATGATTCCATTTGGATTGCTAACCACCAAACACGTTTGGTTGAATACAAGCTAAAATCGGGTCATGCAATGCATATACACGTACGGTTTATAAAAATTATGTACTATCCATTTACCAATGCATGACCATATTAATTAATATTTTTCAAGAAACTTGTAATTTAACTAATTTACACTTGACTCTTCTTAGTAATATATTCAAGGTTCAAATTTTTAATTCCTCCTCTATTTTAATTATCAAAAATATATATATATATATATATATATATATATTAATACATGCTTAGTCAATAAATGGCTATCTTCTCAAAAAAAAATCAATAAATGGCTATCATTTCTTAATTATTTACGAGTAATTAGTATGTATTCTCTAAGTGCAATGACGTAGTACTTCTTTATCTCACATTCATTGTAAATCCTATTAATTAAATTTTACAGTTAAAATGCTGCTTCTTCAACTGGCAACCCTTTATATAACACTCTCTTTCTTTCCTGCACAACTAGGTTTTAATTTACCATCTCTCTTAAATTTTTCCATCATTTTTTGTAGATTAAATTGACCCCTCAACATATTCACTTACCCTTTATATAACATAAAGTATATATAATTTTTTTCCCTTCTTGATATTAGTTTTTGATTCATATATATGGTACTGGCTTCTCTATGTAGCATTGCAAGAGCTGGGAATGCTTATCAACAAACAAGTTAATTTGTTTTAAATTCTAGTGGAATGAAGCAGAATATCATAAGATATATATACATATATATATATATATTTATATATATATATATATAATGATTGTTTCTGCCAAGTGAACCAAATGGGATGTGGTTTTCAAAGAAGATCCATTAAGGTAATATAGAAGTTTTAGTTTAAAAGAGATTTCTTCTATTTTCCTCTGTGTGGTAATCCTATAAAACGTTAAACTGAGAGTTCGAAAACCCCAACTATTTAATGTTGTGTTAATTTTGATTCTATTGTGTGGTTCCTTGAATTATATTCAACCTAGAGGGGGGGAAAGTTATGAGTGCTATTCTTATTAGAAGTTTAAGGCAAGCTTTTCAATTTTATGAGAAATGAGGGTGAATCATGAATTAGATTCTTGATATGCTTATAATTATTTCTGTACTATATATTAAGCAACAGAATTAATATAACCTTCTTGAACTAATTATTTTTATGGGAATTCTCTATTCTCTATTTTATTGGTTTTGACTTGTATAAGTATAGTTATCTTTGTTTGCATATGGCTCAATTATTAAGCTTGAAAATGTTTGGGTAGATAAAGTTGTTGGACAATTTCGCTTGGCAATGAGGAGATCTAATTAAAGGAGTGTCGATCTTTGTTTAGAGTGAAATAAAAATATATTCTATTTTATAAGAGCCATGATAAGGCTTCTTCTATATTCCATTTTACATGTTCACAACATATGTATGAAGTGATAGGATTACAATCAATATAATATATAAAAGAGTTTTGAAATAATTTGTTTATACAAGATTATCAAAGAGGAGAGAAAAGAAAAATAGACATTGAAAATTTACATGGTTTGATAATATATCTACGTTCACAAGTGAAGATAGAGAAAAAATTTTACTAACATGATAGTAAATAAGATATTACAACTGTAGTCCAAAAACACTCTCACAAAACCTAAACCTCAAATACTTATCACTTAAAAAAAAAAAAAAAAAATTGTATTTGAACTTTAATATTACAACATTGAATTAATAATTGTGCGGTGACGTACCAAAACCAAAACCTAGTTGAACTTGGTGCCAAGAACATTCTCACTCAACCGGTTGGCACCTCTGATATATCCGACCCTCCTATCTCGTTATACCTATTTTACCATCAAAAAGTTGAACTTGGTTTGAAAGTCCTTAATTCATGTGCACGAAGCCAACACAAGTGGGGACTCGGTTTCCGAATAGCACTAGAATTAGACAAAAGTTACCTTAACAATATTCAATATGACAAAGACTCGTGTAATAAATTATGTTCCCTCAACGGTTTTGTTTGTTTGTTCAAATTAAGTTGATATTAACTTGCTTTGATGGGTAAGCTCCAGGCTATATATGGTCAATTAATTACTTGTAATTATCGATTCTTCAATTTAAAATTGATACTTAATTTGACTAACCTCTGTTATCCGTGTCCCACCTATGATTGAAGTCGTTTTATAACCTTAAAAAACACAAATAAAATAATATTAGTTTCCGCACAACAATGACTGGTAGTTTTATTATTTAGGTTTGACATTTCTTTTATGATTGCGGTAAGTGTCTAGGGTTAGACTAATATGCATCAGCAAACGACTAACGATTTCAGTTGTAGTCGCTGAACTGAGTGGCCGTACGTACGTATAGCTGCCACTGCAACAGCCATATGATAGGGATCTCCTCCTACCTCGTCGGAATTGAGGGAGTACAAGAAACCTATTGGTCATGGTCCAACTTGATCAGAGTTGAGATGGCAAAGAGATAAGCTTTCCAGGTTCAAGTGATATCATCATGCACATCAAATCCCAGTGAACTCACCAAATATTAAATTGAAAAAGACACAAGAAAAAAGGGAGCTTAGGTCTTTTTCTTGGGAATAAAGTAGTGGAACAGACAGATGATATTTATTCTAGAATTTGGGTCATACCAGTGTATTGCGTGCAAATTAATTCTATCCAAACAAAGGAGCTCATCAACTCGAGTCCAATTAAGCTCAAGCTAACTTGGCTTTTTGTAGCTTATTGGTCTATTTCTTACTTTTTAAAGACAATATTAGTATACTATATATTATATTACATAAACTTGGTATGTGTCCAAAACAAGAAGAAAAGTCTAAAATTAAGTTACATCTACATTAATGAAGACGGCCAATGTGAACGAGTCATTTAATTAAATTCTTTTATTTTTTTATTTTTTGGGTAATAAGGACTTTAAATTCTGCCAAGTATTCCTTTTTTTATTAAACACAACTAAAGTTTAGTGGTTTTAACCCTGGTAAAATTTACCCTTAAAATCTAGTGCAAGATATCCATCATTGTTCCACAGGAGCTCAACCAACATAAAAAAAAAAAAAAAAAAACTTGAAGACCCTTTTCTTCACCCATCAACCAAGATGACCACGTTCCACACTCCCACCCGAAAACATAGTGCAAATCCTATACATATAACAACTTAATCTGTCCAATCTTACAAGCTTTTAATCTCCTTAAACCAAACCACATTTGTCACATTTATTTTTGAAACTATAGAAGCTACAAATTACATAAAGAAATACCAGCAGTGGTAGTGGTGGTGCACGGCAATGGTGGATATCGGAGTTTTTTTTTTTTTTTCAGCAGTGATAGTATTTTCAATGTGTATTACCTAATTTTTCACTTAAAAATACTAGAAGAGTTATAATTGAAGGGTATAGATATGAGGTTTTACACAGAATCCTTATAAAATTTAAACCCTAAAATTAAATCACAGCAACAAATTGAAAAGAAACAAATCCCCATAATCAAGCCAACAAAAGTCAATATCTCTTCCATATGAAATTGTTAGCATCATTTCCCTTCACATAACAGGGATTCGATATCAGAAATTTATTTGAGAACATCCATAATAAACAGGATGAATAAACAGTGTGAACTCTTTCTAAATAATTAAATTTGCAAAAAGAATAAAATGTGTGCAAATCCCCATATATATACTTCTTTTTCAGTTTTTCTTTTCTCCTAATAAAATAAGTTTTCTTCAAAGGCCAAAACACAAATTAAAAGATTAATCTTACCTTTAGAGAAGCTGAATGGTATCCTGTTTCTCAAAAACAACATCCTAAAGACAACTTTAGAGCCCAATATATCTCTACACAAACCCATATTTTCTATTTTTATAACTAAAAATTAAATAAAAATCTTGGGAACAGAAGTTACAAACACAAAACCATACTTCTATATTCATAACCAACAATCAAATTACATACTTTTGAAAAGAAAATACAAAGTTTGAACTTCTAGACCTAATATGTAGGTTTTAGATGGGGAACAGTAAAGAGGGAAGTGGCCATATTTCCTTCTCCTCTGTCTCCGTCCAAACCGATACAATCATAAGAAAGACATTCATACAATCGAAACATAAAAAACAAACCCTTTTTATTTTAAGCATGAAACATATATAAAATATCACACCTTTTCCACTTTCTGAATCCGAAGCATAAAACAACCCTAGGACTAGATTCAGAAATCATCACCATCACCATCACCATCACTATCACGATCACCATCATCAAACGAATGATGGTGATGGTGATAATCAAACAAATTATCAGTGATTGCAGCCCCGATCCCAGCCGCCGCAATTCCAGCCGCCGCCGCAATTCCAGGAATGATAGGACGATTCTGATACCTGCCATAAGCCCCCGCAGGTGGGTAGCCACCATAAGCTTGAGCAGGTGGGTATCCACCATAAGCATAAGCAGGTGGATATCCACCGCCATAAAGAGTTGCAGGTGGGTACACACTGCCATAAGCCGGTGCAGGTGCAGGTGGAGGTGGATATCCGCCATAAGCCAGCGCAGGTGGGTAATCACCATAACCATAAGCAGGTGGGTATCCGCCACCATAAAGAGGTGCAGGTGGGTACCCACTGCCATAAGCCGGTGCAGGTGGAGGTGGAGGTGGATATCTGCCATGAGCCGGTGCACGTGGGTGGCCAGGTCTATTTGGGTCAGCCATCAAGTCCAGTTGAATATTTAGATCAAAGAAAACTTAAAAGATGAAAAGATGCGATGGAAATGGAGGAGGAGGTGTTTTTGTGATCAAATGAATTCAAGAAATCGTTGGAATTGGTTGGGTGAGAGCTCTGATGGAGGGCTTTGGGCATTTATACAAGTTACTGTAACATGCAGTGGCTTCTTGTGACTTGTGACACTCTGAGAACTAAACCACAGTTACCTTTGTGCCGCTGTTGCCATTGCGTGTCATCTTTCTATAGGCTAAAAACGCTGGTTAAAAATGAATCTTAGTATTGTCACTTCATTTTGACTGAGCCCACCCCATTCACAACGCAAAACACAAATAGGATGAAACTTCTAGGATTGATAAATATATAGTATTGTCACTTCATTAAACACTGTTAATTTGGCTATTTGCGTTTAGCCTTGTGAATGGGGTGGGCTCAGTCAAAATGAAGTGACAATACTATATATCTATCAATACTAGAAGTTTCACCCTATTTGGCTATTTGTGTTTTGCGTTGTGAATGGGGTGGGCTCAGCCAAAATAGTCTTACCCACAAGGTTTGAATCATTCTAATAAACTGCATGAAAGAGACAAGTAGGAGACTAGAGACTAGAGAGAGAGAGAGAATCAATAATGTTTTTTTCTGTATCGTTAGTATTGCCAGTTGTGATTCAAGAAAATTATCTTTCAATCTTTGGGAAAAGTTTAATTTGGATATTACTTACTAAACAAGTTTCCAGCTTTTTTGTTTTCTAAATAATTGTAAATTATGCTGGATTAATTAGGTTATGAAACGAGGTAATAATCATGGATTTTATGCAACCATGCATAAGTCAATCACTCCAAAAAAAAAAATTGTAAATTGTGTTCTATTTTAACCAAAGAAAAAAAAAAGAGCTATGTCCTACCAAGACAGGCCCATCTTTTTAATTTGACCGTCCCTCTATTAAGTACCATTTCATAGGTCGTGTTTAATAATAAGGCCCAGAAGTCCATTTACAAAAATGAGAACAGCTTAGAGCCCATTTAAACTATTGTCTCATCGGTTTAAATTCAAACTCATCTAAGGTTAAACACGGATAAGTGAGAACCATACCTCAGTGAAGCCCAAAAGCCAGTTTTTTTTTTTTTTCCCCTGACGTTGGGTATCCATTATTTTTATACTTCTTTTTGTGAGCTCATAAAAAAAAATGGAATAAGTACATCATAAAATAAAAAATAAAAATGAATTTAATAGAATAGAATGTATTTAAACAATAAAAAAAATGAATTGAATTGAATTAAACTAAGTAAAGACAAACTTCAGCTACAAAATTGGTTGTAACCTAATACTACAACCTTACTCAATATCTTTTTATAGGAGGTAAATTTTGACAAATCCACCATTAGATTACATCTTCTTCTTATATCCCCCATGCTTGTAAGATTTCTAAAAAATTAAAAATCAATAGTTATGTCATCAATAAATTGTTTAAATTGCAAGTTTTTGTAGTTTAAAATTATGAATAAAATATAAAATTATAGATCACATTGTAAATAATATCTGATTGACACAGAATTCAACTTGTATAGTAAAAGTGTAAAGAACATGCAATTCAACGATTAGATTTTTAAAATATGTAGTAATATTTATTTTATTGAGAAATGTTGTAACCTTAAACTACAACAAATTTTGTAAATAAATTTTCTCCAATAAGTATTCTTTTTAAAATAAAGAAATGAAAATTAGGGACGGACCTAGGATTTTGTGTCATGGGGGGGCCGATGTATAAGCAACAAAATAATAATGAAATTCTAAATAAGTATTCATTTAATATTAACAAACTATCAACAAAGATAAATACAAAAATTCATTGTTTACATATAATCATCTACTAACAAAGACAAAGAAACAAAACATCATTATTTTTTACTATATAATTAGAGCATTCACATCAACTAGTACAAATATTTCCGTCTATTTTAACATAAGAATTTATTTTTTCTATTTTACATGCTCACTTTTCAAAACATCTAACACCAGATTATCTATTTTACAATACATTTAATTAAAATATTATTTCCTTATTAATTTTTTATTATTATATCAAATCATATTTATCACTTTATCAACCAAAAATTACTGTCTCAATCTAAGGAATTACTAAAATATTTATTTGCATAGTTATAATAACAATGTAAATTTATATAGTTACTTTAATACATGTATTTTGCACAATAATACATGAACTGATGTGGATGTATTTTATGGTTGATTGGGCAAATCTGAGATTTTATACTATTTTACAACAACTAATTTAAATACTTTTATAATAAAATCAATGTTAGATTGTAGGGGAAGGAGGACAAGAGTTTTGGAAGAGAAGGCTCAAATATAAATTAATAGAAAATAATATATACTCTCTTTTTCTCACCTATAGGGCAGGGGGCCTAGGCCCCTTGGGGCCTCACCTACCTAGGTCCATCCCAGTTGAAAATGAATGAAATATAAATATTCTCTCATCCCTAAATTATAATACCTCTCTTTTCCAATCAAAATCAAAAAGCAAATCTCTCTTTGTCTTAATTTTTATATACTTTCTTCTCTCATATAATATATATCCTATTCAGCAATTTTTCTCATTTATCACACTAATTTAAATTTTTCTTAAACTTTTACTTTTATTCATGGCTTTAACCTTTGTATTTTACATTCAAATTTTTAATTTTAATTTATGAGTTGTTTATCATTAAAATTCACAATTTCAACATATAATTCAAAAAATAAATAAATAATTATTCTTCCTTCTCATTTTTATTGTTAATTGTTAAATTGGCTTAAGAATATTTATTCCTCATTCTTTGGCATCGTGCCCATTTATGTGGAAACTGTGAGCACTTGTTCCTTATACACTGGAATCAAAGTAGCAGTAAGAGACTAAGAGTTAGGGCTTTTTTTGTGCTAAGAAAACTTTATATTTTTAGATAATGTGCTGAGATTATTTACAATTAAATTTTAGAGTAATAAGTAATAACTGAAATAGAATATTTGTTTCATTGAACATCAGTGCTATCCACTGCCTATTTTGATCTTTCATTAATATTGTGCTTCAAGTTTTACCTTATGATAGAATATTATAAGATTTATTTATCAAAAAAGCTCTAAATAAAATGGGTTTTCTCATTGATAAAAAAACAAAGAGCATAATTACAAATTTACCATATGTGATGCTCTGTTACAACAAACTCATTAATTATCAATTACAACCAATCAAAATAAACCATGTGTCTAAACTAATCCTTACAAAACTGAAGCATGTGACGAACACATGACTAACTTAAGATTATTATTCCTAATCACGATGACAATGTTTCACTGGGCTCTATAATGTAACAACATCATTTAGTTTTAGACATTTGGTCAATTGCTAAATACGACACTACTTTAGTGTCACTGTTTTTAAATTATGTACAATTACTTACATGAGACCAAGAAAATAAAAATAAAAATAATCATTTGATACAATTCTCACAAAATAAATTTTGTACATATGTTATTCATATGTAATGGCTAATAAAAATCCTTACTAATTGAAATAGTATCAGGGCCTCATTTTTTTTTGTCACACTTGAAATTCTCCTACTATGAATATAGCAGTGCTAGGAATTTGATTCCTTAGGACATGTTTGGTAGACTGTAATGATGATTACATTGGAATAGGAATAGGTATTACAAGGAATGCATGATGCTATAATGTAATAATTATTCCTATTCGGTTGTTTGGTAACCCTATAGTAATAGAACCCTGAATCTGTATTCCATATGTTTGGTACAACATATTAAAACGATGTAATGAAAGCTTTTTAAATCAAATTGCCTAAAATGCCCTTATTATAATAAATACATTTTTTATAAGGATTACTTTAATAAACCCAATCTTGAATGGAGACATCTAATGAAAATCTTTTTTTTGGTTTAATAAACCCTTTTTTTTTTTTTTTTTGGATTACTTTCATTTCATTGCATTAAAATTAACTTGTCTTTTTTTTGCTTCTCAACATGTCTTCTTCTCAACGTTGTCTCACACCTGTAAAATTTGCCCAACAAACAGTATCACTATTTCATTATTCTTTCAACTGTAAATACTACCAACAACTAAATATCTCAGTTTGAAATCCCATTCATTCATTTTTATTGATGTACGTTCTTTGTTTCTATTAGAGCATCCACAATAGCTCATGCCATTCTATCCCATTTTACCATCTTAAAAAGTTACTTTATCAATTATACAATACCATTTTACAATACACTCAGCATCCCAACTTTTATTTTACCATTCTACACATTAAAATAATATAAAAATATTTTTCACTTCTCTCTCTTATCTCTATTTCTCTTCCGCTGTCAACCACCTACCACCACCACCACCACCACCACCGTCCAGCTTCTCAGTCACATCACCCACCTCTGCTAAGCAAAATCCATAGCAATATCCAGCCAAATCAAAATCCAAAATCAAACCCATCTGTTCTCACCAAACCCAAACCCATATGTTCTCACCGGCAGCGATGGCGAGAGAGAGAGGGTCGCCGCCCGTCGCCGTCTCTATTCATCCCAAACCCGTCGTCATTATCATCATCTTCACCGAAACCCACTACCAAACAAATCCAACAAACACCGAAACCCACCATCAAACCCATCGGAACAAATCCCCCAACCCATCAGGAAAAATCACAACCAACGGACCTAAATCCAACCACCTAAACGCCAACCCAAACACCACCCAAACGCCACCCAAATCCGACCCAAATGCCGGAAACCCATGAACAAACCCACAGAAACCCATGAACAAACCCACGACCTCGACGCCTCAACCATAGCTTTTCTGATCGAGCCTCCACGTCGTTGCCTCCATTTCGTTGAAGAAGAGAGAGCAGGAAGAAGAGAGAGCAGAAAGAAAGAGAGAGAAAGATAAGGAAATTATGATCTACAGAGAGAGGAAAGAGAAGACCAAACCGATTAAAAAATAATTTTTTTTATACCATTTAGCTACAATACCATCTTATATTTAAGATGGTACTGTAGCTATATGTCAATTTTTTTTTTTGCATTTTAGCATATGGCCTTCCTATTGCTGGCGTTTTTTGGACTTGTATGCCAAATGTGCCTTACATTTGGCATATAACAAGCCCAATGCGGATGCTCTTAGGAGCTTAGGAAAAAAAAACTAAATCTTAGACCCTGCCCCAATATTAAAGGTATCTTTTTTCCCTAATATATATATATATATATATATATATATTTGGTTTACATGAACTAGAAGTATCCTGGGACAAAAGCATAACTAGAAGTATGTTTGAGCAAATTCACCAGCCTTTTTATTTCTTTTTCCAGAGAAGAGTTCTCTTCTTCTGATTCCTTTACACAATTCACCAAATGAAGTTCTTTTTGCTCCCACTCAGCCTTGGAGTTTTTGATTTCGTTCTTGGATTGTTGAATTGTATTCATAAGAACATCAATCTCATGTTTTGCATCATTAAGCATGCTTTCATACTTCTCATTTGTTCTTTAGAACTTGTATCTGGGTCTTATCTTTTTCAAATATATATAAATATATATATTTATATATATATATATATATATATATAGTTAACAAGGGAGTTGGCACTGCTACGGCAGTGCCTTAGGTACACATAACTAGAAGTATCCTGGACCAAAAGCATTTAAACATTTAGACACCAACTATGAGCCTGGGAATATATTGAATAACACCAAATGAACATCAAAGCCAACTATAGTGCAATGCCTTCAGGCATGATCTCAAACCAGACCTGACACCCCACCATGTTCCTAGCTTTTTTAGCTAGAGCATCAGCAACAAAATTACAAGTAGCACGTGAATGAAATCAAAGAACAGGAAAGATGAAACTAAAGGTTGAATAACCATTGAAAAGTCTTAAAATGCCCAAATTAAATAAAATTTCAATAACATAACATCCCATTTACCTAAAAAAACACCACAATCATCCAAAATTCTTAGGAGACCCGTGTTCAAGTGGGATAAAAAAGAAGTATAAATGCAAATTGAATTTTCCAACCTTTGTAAGCCAATCAAAAGTCACCATTTATAAGGCCTTTCACCCATTCTTCCTTCTCAACATCCAGCATGCTCAAGAAAACATCTATTAGTTCATGTTGACAAGCAATCAATTTAGTTGCCTTGTGACACTCTTTAGTTGTAAGGCCAGGTAGTTTAATAATTCACCATTGATTTTGGACCTACTTTCAGCTGCTACTACTCCAATGACTGCCTTGCTAAGGTTATCTGATGCATCCTTTAACTGAGCAGCAAGAATGATTGTAACTTCTTTCATCTCTTTTACCATATTATCTTCACCACTTTGAATTCTTCTTTTCTTTTTTCGAGCATTCTGTTCTTCCCCGTTACTGCCAGGGGTGGGAATTTCCGTGCAGTCTACTTCTTCAGGAATATCATCTAATTTGTCATTATTTTTCTCTGCTTCTAGTTCTTCAACAACATCTGCAGGTGCTTGAGCATCTTTACCAGTAGCATGGTCTTTTGCATACACAATGCAAAGGTCTTCATAGTGTGGAAATGATTTGTTTCTACAAGCAGTTGCCCCCTTATGACTCTACAAAACAATTGACAAAAATATGAAAATGGCAAGATAAAATTAAATAAATTATGTTAAACCAAAAGAGATAAAATACATGGATCTATAAGATGGTGAACTTTTACCTGCACATATGCATCTCATACATCATTTTCAGTAGTAACACACTTCCTCATAGTGTCCCATCCAAACCCACTTGTGTTAGGCCCAGTCAACATTTCATGGATAACTTGAAATTCTCTTTTCAAAGTCCTCAATCTTGACTCAATATGTGGTTTTGCTCTTAAGCCAGCATTAGGTAATTTGGTAGAAATCTTTCCTTCCAAGATTTTCAAATATCCGGGTTTAAACTTATTTTTAGGGCTACCTTCTTTTTCATGGTGATATTCTACCAAAGCCTCCACTAGTTTCATATCTTCAGCAGGAGTCCACTTTCGTTTAGAAGGATCTTGAGAATCAAGTACAGTCGTTTCCATATCTCTCCAAATACTAACAATAAAATGGCAAGATAATAAAATAATATGCAAAAGTTTAGACACACATAATAAACAGTTTAACACCAATGCAATAAAAAAATTTATTAACTCAAGGAAACAATATATGAAAAAGTCACAAATCAAAGTATTATATTATTAAATTATATTTCTCTCCTATTTCTCCACGTATTAAACATTTCATTTGCCAAATTGGTTCTCCATGCACTCCATTTGTTTGAAGTCTCAATATGTGTTATTGGGTCACCATTAATTCCTTCTGCCAACTGCTCATCATTGTCCAATTCCTCTTCTACTGGGTCTACAAGCATCACTCTCCTTATGAAGTTATGGAGAAGGCAACACGCCATAATAATGCGATTTTGTGTCTTGATTGGGAAGAATGAAGGACTCCTAAGAATAGCCCATCGTATTTTAAGCAATCCAAAACATCTCTCTATAACATTCCTAGCTGAAGAATATTTCATATTAAAGAACTCTTCTGGGGTTCTTGGTTGTTGTCCATCTCTCCAATCATTTAAGTGATATCGTTGTCCTTTATATGGGGCAAGAAATCCCTCACCATTTGTATAGCCAGAGTCAACAAGATAGTAATAACTTATATATTGTAATGTCTTTAGTATAATGGGCAGTGGCGGCGCCACGTACAGCTTAGGGTGTTCCCAAGAACACCCTGAGCTAAAAAAAAATTATATTTTCTTTGTATTAGGAACACCCTCAATCACAAAATTAGGAACACTCTCAGATTTTAAAAAAAAAAAAAAAAAAAAAAAAAAAAAAGAGCAACGCAACGCCTCATAAAAAAAAAAGACAAACCCACAGATTCTCACTAAAGGCTTTATCAAAAAAAAAAAAATGAAATCACTAAGCTAACCCTAACCTAAAGACAGATAGAGGTCACAGAGCATTGAGCAACGCCGCTTGTTGAGGCTCATCTAAGCCAACATCGGATCGGAGGACGAAGATCGCCAGTGCCAGATCGGCAGATCGCTCGCCCGCCTACTCGTCCGCTTGTGCCCAGTCTAGTTCGGGCCTCCCGCCTCCCTGCTTGCTGCTCGGCTGCTGCCGCTGCTCCGGTGCTCCCTTCGACCCTCCCTCAAGGTATTTCATTTTTTTTCTAAGCTAACTTCTCTTAGTCTCTCTTTCTCTCTTTGACTCTCTCTCAATTTCTCACTCTCTCTCTATCTAAACTGAAAAGTCTGAAATGAAAATTATGAAATGACTCTCACTCTCTCTCTCTCTTTATTCTTTAATAAGACCAACTCAGTAACTCTCTCTCTCTCTTTTGATTGGCCTAACTTTAGTCTTTAGCTTTATTAAATTGTCTGTTTTTGACTTTTTGAAAATTGAATTTGGCTTTATCAGTTTATTTTATTTGTTGGTGTTGGTGTTGGTGTGTGTAGTGTGTTGGTGTTGGTGAAATATTAATTGTCTTTTAGTGTAAGGCGTGATTGTGAAATTTTCTGATTGGCAGAGGCATGCTTGTGTGTTGAGTGGGGTGGGGGTGGATGGGCACATGGGATGGGGCCGGGCTGCACAAGTGCACATTATACAGTTTTAGTGCTTTAATTATTGTGCTACACATGGGATGTATAAATAATGTGCACATCAGTGGCTCTTTTAGTGTGTTTAGTGTAATGTGCACATGAGGCTAAACAATATAACAAATTAAAGCAGTATAATTAATGACAAACAAATTAAAGCAATATAGTTTATTGTTAGACTAAACAACAATAATTAAAGCAGTATAAAAGACAAACAAATTAAATTATGTTAGGCTAAACAATAATTAATAATTTTATAATTAATGAAACAACAATATAACAAATTATAGTTTATAAAAGACAAACAAATTAATGAAACAACGTTACAACGTTACAAAAATAATTAATAATTTTATTAATATTTCAAATGAACTTATAGTTTATTGTTTATTCTTTTACTAGAATTATGGACAAATATTTGATAAGAAAACCACATACCCAAGATTCATCTCCTGTGCAAGATTCATCTTCATCTTTTAAGCGAATTCGTGTTGACTTTAACTTAGAAAATCTTCCTTCAGATTAGATTGTGTAATTTTCTTTTTATTAGATTGTGTAATTTATGCTTGTTGAGGAACACCCTGAAAAAATTTCCTGGAGTTGCCACTGATAATGGGTGTATAAAAATTTAAAAAATTATAATATAATTAGTAGGCAACCTATTTCTCTTACCATGGGGAACTCTCAATCCATTCCTCCCTACTTATTGCATTTCGAAGCACTCTACCATCAGCAGTAGAGCCTTCCCAACCAGGCAAAACATAAATAAATTGCATGTCTTGTGAGCAAATTACTAGTACATTTGTGGCAATCTCCCCCTTACGATTTCGGTACCTAGGTTTGTCTTCTAAAGGCACTCTCACCCTAATATATGTTCCATCTAATGCACCTAACCAATTCTGTAGTTACAAAAAAAAAAAAAAAAATGCAATCAGCAATTATTATAACATCTCTACTTCATAACTTGAAAAGAAAATTCATGTTGTTGGATACCTTAAACCATTTCCATCTCTCATCTGAAGAATTTTTTGGAACTAGCTCTGGTTTCTTAAATAACTCTCCTTGTAAACGTATGATAGCATATAACACATCATTGAAATATCTACTCACTGTCTCTCCTGAGCGCCTAAAATGGTGTTTTATGACTCGATTTTTTGCATGATGAGCTAGTGTATGTAGGAACATGACAACTTGTTCATCTACTAACATGTGTTTTGTATCTTTTAAGCCACCTATTGTTTCAAGCATATCACATAACCTAGTAAATGCATTTCTATTCATCCTAAGTTGGTTAATGCAAGTTTCATCACTCTCATAGCATAAACGGTGAATTTCCCCTCTCCTTGAATGAAAATCGTGACCATATGTTGCTTTCAATGATCTTTTTCGAACACAGTACTCTACTATAAAGCATAATAATTGAAAAAACATACTAACAATGTGCAACATATCCAACCAAAACATCACAACCAAAACCAACTTCCTTTTCTTTATCCTATTCCTTGTGGCTAAACTCAAACGGGCCATAACTGCAAACAATAGCATTGAACAAATTCACAATACTATTAATAAAATTTGTACACAATTTAAATAATTGAACAAGATGATAGTTAAAATAGTATATTAAATATGAATAACCACAATACCAAGTGCGTGGGTAACCCACCACCAAATTCCTTGAGACTAATGTTCACACTTCAATAGATAAATTTGACACAAACCCACACTTCAATAGATAACTTTCACACATAATAGATAACTTTGACACAGACCCACACTTCAATAGATAACTTTCAATTCTCTGCCTCCTAATATTAATTAATTGATTTTGAAATTCTGAATTTTGATTATTTAAAGTCATCCCCACAGATTACATACAGTATATATCAGACATGTTAATATATATATTTATATATTATTGATACGCTTTAGATTGGCTATAGGGTTCACGGTGATTGTTTCTAATCTCAGTTTCATAGAACCTCATAGCTATACAAATATCAATTATACAGCTATACAAATATCAATTATGGCAAATTTGATATAATGTCAAAAAAAAAAATTTTTGATACGGATAACAGAAACAGAGGACAATACCTGTAGAAATTGCAGATCTATGGGCAGAAAAAAAATCCTGAGAGGAGAGAGCAGCAACTGAGGGTGAGTAAAAGGAAATACCCATACAAATAGATGAGAAAAGAAGAGAGAGAGGGTGCAATACCTGTGGAAATCGCAGACCTAAGGGAAGAAGGAAAAAAAAATTTCCTTGAGAAGAGGGAGCAGCAACTGAGGATGAAAGAAAGACAATACCCATATAAATAGATCTCTAGTAGTGGAAAAATAAAATTTTAGAGAGGAGGGAGATAGAAAATTTAGGAAGGAGATGAAATTTTGGAGAAGATGCAAGTAGTGAGGGATTTTGGAAATTTTGTTAACAGAGCAAGGAGAATGAATTTTGGAGAAAATACGGGTAGTGGGGGATTTAGGGATTTTTGTTAACAGAGCAAGGAGAAAGAAATTTTTGGAGAAGACGTGGGTAGTGAGGGATTTTGGGAATTTTGCTTAAGCAGAGCGTATTACGTTTAGCAAGAAACAAAGATTCAATACTTTTAATAAGGAATGTCTATTCCTCATTTTAAGGAATAGAGATTCATATGGAATGATTATTACAAGTAATAAAAACATAATAAAACAACTATAAAACTAAACCATAAGAATAGCTATTATATTACAGTAGCTATTACATTACAGTAGCTATTACGGTCTATCAAATGTACCCTTAGTGAACAAAGAAAGAACAAAATTGATGATGCAGAAGCATAAGTGAATAAATTTGGATTTTTAAACATATTACGAATTGTGAAGATAAGGGTTGGATATCTGTATGATGCTTTGTATTCCATTTTTACTCATTCTTGACATCTAAGTTACAAAATTCTAATACAAGATGGGAAGATTGACTAATTGGAAATTTTAAAATTTTACATTAAGGAACGAGATCTAGATCTTCTCAAAGATTTTTATACCAATCACCTTCTTTGTAACCTCAATGATGATTCTAGGATGCAAATTTATTCAAATTTCTCTTTTAATTGCAGATTATTTTATTAATTCGAATGTTGAACACAAGTACATCTTTGTTCCTAATTTATCTAGTGGGTACAAAATGTGCCATTGTTGATGTGGATTCCATGACCCATGGGTCTTATGCTTAGCAGTTTATGGGAATTAGAGCTGTCCAACTGGTTGGATGACCCAACCAAACCGACTGAACCTGCTCGACTCGAAGCCTAACGATCGGCTCCAAATACTTGAGTTTGTCATATGTGAGTCTAACTATTACAAAAACCAAAATTTTGGTTTGAGTGACGGCTTAAAAGTTTGAAAACCGTAGCAATCAACCCGACCGAAACTACTGCTCTATCTGCATATTTAATTTTACTTTCACGTGGGAGGGTAAGGGCCTGTTTGGTATTCCTGTTTGAGCAACAATTTTCACATTTCAAACACACTTACACACATTTTAACACATTTTTTCACCCACAAATATTTCAAAAAATTCCAAAAAACTCTAAACAACAATTCTCAAACTCACTTATCAAACAGACCCTAAATTTCTCTATGATGGAATAGATTTTTGTGTTTTGTCATGTCAGTGGGCAATAGCTATTCACCACAAATTAACTATAAAAAAAGTTTTGTTATGCCAGTAGCTATTCAATGTCAATAGCTTCTCACCACAAAATTAACTATAAAAAAATTGTTTGAATCAATGTTAGTAGGCAATAGCTATTCACGTCACTTTGAACTTTGAATCAATGTTAGTAGGCAGTAGCTATTCACGTGAGCATTAATGGCTGTCCTATTGTAGTTGTTGGGCTCAATGCAATTTCATATGAATAACCAAATGAAAACAATAATATTAATGGCTCCATATTCATAGTCCTAATCTCAGAATTTCTCTTTAAAGTTCAAACCATAGCTTGACTCTTCCCTACCATCCATGACCATTGCCGACGAGTTTCACTTCCTGTTTGCCGATGAGTTTTGCTTCCTGTTTGTTAACATGTGTTGGGTGTCCTCTTTCTCAAGTATGATTTCAAAATCTCATTTTTCTTTTTATCTTCTCTCATTTCTCTCCCTATCTCCATTCCAAGCTCATAAATATTTGGTTTTTGCTATTTTTATGTTTGATTTCTCTCTCTTTCTCCGTTTCAAGCTTTTTCTTTTGTTGATTTTTCCCTCTCTTTTTGTTCTTTTTCCTTCAAACTGATCACCCGACGAATCCAACCCGCCAAACCGAAGAACCGAGACAAACAATTTCATCCGACCATTCGGTCAACAACGGGTGAGAAATCTATTCACTTGACCTGAGCACAGGGGCGGCTTGATGCATTGAGGGGCCTAAGGCGAAAAATGAATTGAGGCCTTTTATATATTAAAAAATGGCTATAAAAAAAATTACTAATTCATAACTCTCTTATCTTGTTAGATGCAAAAAATGGGGCCTAAATATTGCTTAAACTCTCTTATCTTGTTAGATGCAAAATTACTAATTAATATGAACCACCCAGAATATTTTTTTTTGAGAATCTCTATAGACGCAAAAAATTTGACAAAACATTTCACACCTGTTGATGTGGCAGATTAATAATGGTAAGTAAGAAAGTGATGTTAGTGGTGGACCTAGATGAGAATTAGTAAAAATTTGCCAACTCAATTGTTGTGAAAAATCTTGTAAAATTTTTTGTGTATTGCTTTTTTTTTTTTTTTTTTAGAAGTGCTAAATTCATAACATTTTCACAACAAATTCTAGGTGTTAAGTTGTTATTAGTTTTAATTTAAACCCACCATTGAAATTATTTTTTTAATCACCAATAACAGCCAGTAACATTCTACTACTTAGAATTTATTGTGAAAATATTGTAAAAAATATTGTGAACGTAGAATTTCTTTTTCGTAAAAAAATACTATTTTTTTATTAGCTAATATTTGAGCTTAATTAATAATATTAAAATGAAAGAAATAACTCTATTGGTTAAAATTAGGGGGCCTTTTTTTTACTCGGGGCCTTAGGCGACTGCCTCTCTTGCTTATATGCTAGAGCCGACTGTGCCTGAGCAAGTCAAGCGACAGTTTGACCCCAAACCCGATCCACCCGACCTATGAACAGCCTTAATGGGAATGGAAAAAAGAGAAAGAAGAAAACACACAATTGTCAATCAGAGCAGTAAAGGCAACCAAGAGAATTCTAGGAGCAATAAGATTGGTTGCTCAGTAAAATAGATACAAAAGAAGATAGAAGACTCCAATAGTTCACAGGTCTTTCCAAGGAAGCATTACTGCTCCAACAATTTCAAGAAATTGAGAACCAAAATTTATAATGCAAAATTTTATATAAAAATGACTACATAATGCAGATAATCTGAGGGTTTTTTTTTTTTTCTTTGATGAATCAGTAAAGAATTTTATTAATAGAGAACAAAGAATACAAAAAATTGAGCTAAGTCTTTCTCTTTAGCTCTACTGGCCAAGTGGCAGTAGGGTTAGAAAAATTGCTATGTAGCATAATAGCTCTTGCCAACTAAAGAAAATGCTGACCACGCCAAACTCACCAAAGATCTTAAATTTTACTAGGTACTAAAAACAAAAACTTCATGCATTTGTCCTAATACATATTGACCAATAATTATAATTGGATTCTCTTGACCGGATTATACATATTGAACAAAAACTTCTTCCAAAGGTAGTGTCAAGTAAGATTTATAACTCAGCAAGTAAGTTTTGTTTTTATGAATTCTTACACTTACACATCACATTAATCATGGTCCAATGATAAGCATTCACTTGGGCGGTTGGGCCTAATTAAAAAACCTCATAAATGATTTTGGGTGCAAAATTGATATGGATGTGGTGTAAAAGGCTACTTTTACCCGTCCACTAATTTTGTGCCACATCATATTTGTGTAAATAAAATATTAGAACCAATCTCACACCATCACACCCACTAATACCTAATGGAACAATAAAAAATTAAAGACAGTAAACTAAAAATTTAGTAAATACCGTTGGAGGCCTCCATCAAAGCCGCCGGAGTCTAAAAAATCTGTTGGAGCCGCTGGGCTTGGCCTAGGCTGAATTTTCAAGCTTTGGAATTTTTTTTTAAATTTTTTATGTTTCCCTTTAAATGGTCAAAATTTTGCGCATGAGATTTGTTCATTCTGTGAGGGTGTCTTATAATCTAGTAATACCAACAGTCTAATTATGATTGGTAGCAAGTGCTTGGTACTAGGAATCTTGAATTTGAGCTCTGGCAAAAGAGAAGGGTGGGTAAGATTTTGCCAGGCACTTTGATTATTTAGATCTACTTGTTGAATTTTTAATCTTTTAAAGATGACGGCCAATACGGTGACTCATTTATACTATTTTATATGGTTTTTAAAACAAGGTATTTCTCAAATAATTTCGAATGTGATGGGAGACAGAGGAGCTGAGGAATGAGATGAGATTTTAGGAACTCTTTTTCACATTTGGTTTGAAATGTGAAATAGAGGTTTTTTTTTTTTTTTTTTTTTTTGGAGATATTATTAGGTGTATTAAGATGTATTAATTTTACAATCAGTTTTAAGTAAAAAACTGATGTAGCATATCCTTATTGGCTGGTGTAAACTAAAGGGATTACACCTCGTTCTTATTGAATTTATTCTCTTTTGAAAAACCTGTACACTGGAATTCTCAAATTATTTCAATTTTGATGAGTGATTTGAGTAATAGCTCCAACAAGGCCCCGATAGTATATATGATATGATATTATCCATTATCGTCATGTGATGTAGGGTCGATTAGTACACACCAGAGGCTCATTTTTTTTCATTCAGCCGAAAAAAAAAAAAAAGATGCAAATTAGAACTTTTTTGCTCTCCAATTCACTTCTTTTTTTTATTGGCTTTACTGGTTCCTTTCCTATATTTAATCTAGCTTTCGATTTGGTTTGGACCCTTGCTTGGTTGGTATATTTTCTGTGGCCCCAACTTGGCCACTTCATTAGGTGGCCTTTCATGTTGTTGCCAGTGTTGATGTACTTCGGTGTTGACTTTGTAGATCTCAATCTACCCATTCCCATGCATTGTTCAAGTACGTGGGCCATATTAATGGCCTTTTGGGTTGTCCTTGTGTACCCAATTTAAATTTGCTTAAAATGCTTTTTTTGTGCCGAATTTATGGGCTATTGAATTGATCTGTTTCTGAGCTTTGTTGTCTATGTCAGTGGGCCTTCGACTGCTCACGTGGGACCAAAATTTGCCCAACTTTTCCTGTTGATATAGTGATATGGTATCATTGTATGGGCATGCTCGCGGGCCGTAAGTTCTTTGGGCTAAATTCGGGGTTTATGGGCTTAATTTGCTAGAATATGAAGCTTGTGGGCCTTAGAATCTGTTTCTCAGCTGTTTCCATTTCGAAACAAGAATTCTCACAGGCCCAAAGATTTGTAAAAATTGTCCCTCTAACACCACCCTTTAAAAAAGGACCATAATTAAGAACCCCGAGGTTAGTAGGAGAACTAGTAAATTGGATTAGTTTTTACGTATGTTCCTATTCCTGAATATGACTAATATTTCTAAATCTACAATTGGTTGCTTTCAAATGGGCCAGCTTCACAACACCATCTTATTAGTAACATGGTACATGATGATGATGATGGAATGAGAGTGAACTGTCTGTTCTGTCAACACCACCGTACTATATAAATATATATATATAAATCTGTGTTTATGCGAGTATAACAAACATTAAAATTAATAGAATATTATTGTTCAAAAATTTTATTCAAAGATTGAATTTAATGTGTTCATACATAAAAATTACTAAAAAATAAGACACTTGAATTTGCCTATTCATTACTTCTTCCTTTTTTTTTTTGATAAATGCCCTCTTCACTACTTATTTCAATTTTACAATTAAAAGATTTAAAAAAACACTCATAAATAAATGTGCAAAATTGAAGAAAAATATGGTTATTTGATCAAAATCACTTAAGATTAAAAAATTAGACAGCTCTTTTCTCTCAAAAAAATTAAAATTAAAATGACATGTGCGATTTAAAAAATAGGACACTTGAATTTGCCTATTCATTACTTTTTTTTTTTTTTTTGATAAATGCCCTCTTCATTACTTATTTCAATTTTACAATTAAAAGATTAAAAAAAAAAAAACACTCATAAATAAATGTGCAAAATTGAAGAAAAGTATGGTTATTTGATCAAAATTAGTTAAGATTAAAAAATTACACAGCTCTTTTCTCTCAAAAAAAAAAAATTTTAAATGACATGAATAAAACTATGTGATTTTATTTGAGTTTTTTTTTTTTTTTTTTTTTTGTTAATCTAGTATTTCTTTCATAATGGCCTGAAAGAGCACTACTATGACCTACGGATACTACAACTTTTACTATACTATGCTTATAAGCTAATGTGTCATCAATCATGACAAAACAATTCAAATATTCACTAATGAAATGATTAAAGCCTACTAATTACAATTATTGTCACATTAGTTTATAAATTTTATATAGTAATATTTGTAATACCTTCAACATTTTCTAACCCAAAATTTTGTTTTAATTTTTATTCCGGTTCAATTATAATAACTATGTCTATAGGGATTGTGTGTTTGCAATTGGCTTGTCTTGACTTTTAACTGGATTGGCACTCACCTATCCCTAATCCCCATGTGGTGAATTCAATTCCCCTCAAAATAAATAATTAAATAAATAAAACTTGTCCGGCAAGGAAGTTGAGTTTTTTTTTGGGAAAAATGCCCATACACCCCCTAAACTTTCAACTACTGGCCAAAAGACCCCCTCAACTTTTATATTGGCCAATTTACTCCTTAAACTATTCAAAATTGCCAAATTAATACTTCAGTTAGTCTCACGTTAAAACACTAATGGAATAAGCACGTAAGACACACGTGACTTTTAAAAACAAATTTTAATCCCCCAAAAGTCAAAACTCAGCAGAAAGAAGAGGGAAGAGCAACAGGTCCGGCGGTGAAAGAGAGAGAGGCAGTCAGTTCAGAGCCACTGTGAGCTTTCCCCTGCCGTCTCGCCGCCCTTGTCCCGGCGGTGCTTTGGTGGTTCCGCAGCACCGTTCTATCTTGGTATGTCTTTTTTTTTTTTTCTTCATTCGTTCCCCGAGTTTAAATCAACAATGAACCCTTTTTTTTTTTTAATCTCCATGTACGAATTTCTATAATAGAAATTATTGGTTTGGTTTAATTTTTGGGTTGGGTCTCTGTGAGCTTGGTTTGGTGTTGTACCACCTGGTATGTTTGTTTTTCTCCTCTTATGTATTGTTATTTAAATCCACAAAGAACTTGTTTTCTATCTCCATGTAAGAATTTCTATAGTAAGAATTATTTGTTTGTTTTAATTTTTGGGTTGGGTCTCTGTGAAATTCTTGTTTTTTTTTTATCTCCATGTGTCGTTCATTGGGTGTTTGATTAAATGCCTGAGAGACATATGGCTACTGAGTTGGCATCAGTGAAGATACAAATTGCAAATAATTTCAATGTTGTAATTGTCAAATATGAAAAACTTTCTTCATAGTAATTGTCAAATACGTTGGCTTCAAATTTTCATTTACTTCCCTGCCACACCATTACTTCATTTATAGTAATTGTCAACTACGTTGTCAATATGCAACACCATTACTTCATTTATATTTGCTTCCCTGCCACACCATTACTTCATCAAGCTGATATCAAGTTCTTACCATGACTTTCAAGCTGATATGATCGCAACTGACATAATGAGAAGGTTTACTATTAAAGTTATGGCTTTTGGTTTTTTTTTTTTTTTTTTTTTTTTTTTTTTTTTTTTTTTTATAAATCTTAGGACTCCATGAGGTTTAGCTTCCCCACCTTAAAGGTCTCAGTGTAATGATTCCAGCCATATGGTCTACTGACTAAGCCACCATCCAAAAGAAAGAAAGAAAGAAAAAGGAGCACAACAAAGCAAGTAAAGAAGATAAAGCAAATTGAGTTGGTATTTCTTGCAGATTATTACCCCATCTTTGAACAATTCCCAGCTCCATTACTTTTTCTAAAGTTTATTTGTTTGATTAATACTGTAAAAACTAAGAAGATGTGATAGAATTTGAGTTTAAATTCAGCATTTTGTGGGTCATGCTAAGCCACCACAGTGGAAACTAGCATCATTGATCATGTGCACAATCCATTTATAAATGGTAAACAATGATATTGATTAGCAGCAATCATGTATATTGTAATATTTTGAATTATGTGAATTGAATTAGCAGCAATCATGCATATGTGCATGTACAAATTGTAATATTTTTTTTCCCACTATATATTTAATTTTGTTTTCTCCAGCTCTTCTATTAATGTTCTTGTTAATTTTGTATTGTAGCCATGGATGAATGTCCACTGTCACTCCCTGAAAATTCATCTTCTATGCCAAATGTACAAGCCCCTCAATCCCAATATGATTCTATTGAGGCTAATGGCCAATTTGAAATTTTTAATGTTCCAATTGATGTGGAGGATGACGAAGATTACAATTTGAGTGATTTTTCTGAATCTGATGATGATATAAATGAAGATTTTGGTATGGAGGATGATGGAATCAATAGAGCAATTGGGGGCAAGCAGCTTGAGGGAGTTTGGAATGGTGAAGGAGACTCAGACCATGGGGACAGTGATGAGTTGAGGAGTGCAGAAGGGTCATCTGATGATGAAGGGAATTCAAGGCCTAGGTTCCCTGAGTTTAACCAACGCATTGGCATGGAAAATGTACAGCTAGTGAAGGATCAAAAATTTGCATCACATGTAGTCTTCAAGGAGGCACTAAAGAAGTGGTGTATTAAAGAAAAACATGATTTTGAGTATAAGCACAATGATAAGTGGAGAGTGACAGCTATATGTAAAAAAAAATGTGGTTGGAAGATACATGCATCCCAAACACAAATGGGAGATGCCTTTCAAATCAAAAGTTTTAAGAGCATACATACGTGTGGCAAGGATCATAAGAATACTAAGATTTCTTCAAGGTGGCTAGCCAATAAATATTTGCCATTCTTTAGAGATGATCATACTTGGACAGCAAATGCATTGAAGGGTGTAGTGTTTAGGGACCATGAAGTTGATGTGACTTTGGACCAATGTTATAAGGCTAAGAGAATGGCCTTCAAGATGATACATGGTGCTGAGGAGAAGCAGTATGAGAGACTTTGGGACTATGCAGCTGCTATTAGGAAGTGGAATGTAAGTAGCACAGTGAAAATACAAACTGCGAATAATGTGTTTGAGAGAATGTATGTTTGTCTTGATGCTTGCAAAAGGGGATTCTTAGCAGGTTGTAGGCCACTTATTAGGATAGATGGTTGTCATTTGAAGGGGACAACAAGGGGACAATTGCTGGTTGCTGTTGGGAAGGATAGGAATGATAATATCTTCCCAATCGCTTATGCTATTGTTGAAATTGAGAATAAAAGCTCTTGGACCTGGTTTCTACAATGTCTATTGGATGACATTGGGCATGTGGATGAGAATGGATGGGTTTTTATCTCAGACCGACAGAAGGCAAGAAACAATTAATGTGCATGTGAATTATTTATTTCTTTTTTAAAAATATCATGATCTATAACCTGAATATGAATTACTAATGTATATTTGTGTATTTTTTTATGGCAGGGATTAGTAGAGACCTTTAAGGATTTGATGCCTAATGCAGAGCACAGATTTTGTGTTAGGCATTTACATGCAAATTTCAAGAAGGATTTTCCTGGGAAGGTACTCAAAGATGCAATGTGGAGTGCTGCTAGGGCAGCAACAAAGACTTCTTTTGACTTCCACATGGATGAGTTGAAGAAGCTAGATGTGAAGGCATATGAGTGGCTTGTGGAGTTAGATGTGAGAACATGGAGCAGACATGCTTTTAATCCAAGAAGCAAGAGTGACACTCTAGTAAACAATATAGCAGAGTCTTTCAATGCTTGGATTTTGGAGGCTAGGGATAAACCAGTGTTGACAATGATGGAGATCATAAGAGTGATGTTGATGCAAAGGTTGCAAACCAAAAGAGATCATATGAGAAGGTATGAAGGGAGGGTTTGTCCAAGAATCCATAAGAAGCTTGAGAGGATAAAAAGCGAGGTTGGACATTGCATTTCTCGTTGGAATGGAGAGTCCAAGTATGAGGTGGATTATATTTATGGTGGAAGATATGTGGTGGACTTGAATGAGAGGACTTGTGGTTGTGGGAGATGGGGATTGAGTGGAATCCCATGTTTTCATGCTGCTGCTGCAATAATTGAGCATGGAGAGCAACTTGAGACTTATGTAGACATTGCTTACAATAAGGAGACATTCCTAAGTTGTTACCAATGGATGGTAAGCCCACTTCCAAGCCATGAACAATGGCCAAAAAAACCCTATGACCCAATCAAGTCCCCAAAATTTACAAAGAAAGTAGGCAAGCATAAGAAGATAAGAAAGAGGGAGGCAGGAGAACCTATTAATGCATTTAGGGTGAGTAAGAAAGGAACTGCCATGAAATGTGGGAATTGTTTCCAATGAGGCCATAATCAAAGAACTTGTAAAGCTCCTAATAACCCCAACAAGAAGGCTTATAAAAAGAAAAAGAAAGGGCAATCAGGACAATCACCTACGTCTGGAGCTAAAGGGAGTAAAAAATTATCGGTAAATTTCAAGTACTACTTTGTTAAACTTTTCATCCAAATTTCAAGTACTACTTTGTTGAACTTTTCCAGCCTTTTTTGCTTTTTACAGGGTACTCAGCAATCAAATATAGGTAATCAACAATCAAGTCAAAGTCGTACAAAGGACAACACTAGTGGAAGCAAGAAGGATAAGGGAAAGGCTAAGGCCTAGTGGCAGCAAGAAGATAAATAATTTTTTAATTCAATATTTTGTTTAGTGATACATGGCCTTTTAAAAATACTAATGGAACCGGTATACTTTTGTTTTTCAATATTGCTAGAAAAGTGTAATTGTTGATTCATTGAGTGTTATTTTTTGGCAAACAATATACTATTTGTAAACACTCATTTGATATTTCAATTCATGGCATATTGAGATCCTTTTAAGAATATTGATTGAGATCCTTAGAGTTATTGCATAAAGTTCAATTCATGGTAGATTGGGAGACAATCATTTTTTGGTGGTTATTGATTCATTCATGGCTGCTTGCTTTTGATTTATTACACCATATATGCAGTTACAATGCACGTCTTTGTTTAGAGACATTACTTCCATTGATACTAAGTTTTGGCAGTGCACTAAATAATAAGACGGGAAAAGGGAGATGTGGTAAATTGCATCTTAACAAACATAGGGCAATTTGAACTATAAAATCTAAGGATATTTGGCTCCAAAAAGTTCCAAAAGCTCTTTTTTAAAGGAAAATACAAATCTGAGCATGGCCACAAATAAATACTAAACTTGAGAAAATATACTGCCATTAATTTCATAACTTGAACATTACATAGTTGTGAACATTTTTATATTACATTACATCTAATTTTCACATATAGATACATTACATTACAAATCCTTTTTTTTAGTACTCCTACATATTTAGTCACTGCAAATAAAGATGACTTTCAACGTTAACACTTGGACCCCATACAAAAGGCTATCACAATCCCACTATTGATTTAAGAAACCACTAATAATCACCAAAGCCACTTAGGGATTCTCTTCTGCATTGCAACTTCATTCTTCAGCCTTCAGTTAGTGTCCAATAGTCTAGTAATTACACTTTTTTCTCATTGGTGCAAATTCAATGTCATGCCTCTCCAAGTAGTTACATACATTACATTCTTCAGTCTTCAATTTGATCACCTGAGACAGCTGCGTTCCCTGCAACAAACAGTTTTTAAAATCATAAGAACCCCAGGTTACATAAACCAATATTTTTTATATTACATTCTACTACAATTATATACTACCAAATGCCAGGTTTGAATGAAATTTTAACACAACTCATTTATAAGTTGTGTGCACCTAAACTGACCGTTTCCCTTCAAAAACACAAAATGCAATTAAGCTAGACAAAGCTTTTTGCATAGAAGGAGTTAGACCTGTGAAAAAACATCCTGATGGCATTCCAACATTCTTCTTCCAAGATTTTTGGCAAACAGTGAAGCAAGATATCTGCAGCACAGTGCAAGCATTCTTCCATTCAGGTACCAGGATGCCTTTATTAAAGAAGAAACTCAGCACTTTCAGAAACAAGTATGGTACTGCTTATGCATTTGAAGCTAAGAACAGATATGGTGAGTTAGTGTTCAGGGGCATCAGGAGCTGTGCTGCAACCTCTGTGACTGATGCTCTTCAAGAAGCCTTAGTGGAAGCATCTATCACAGCTAGGAGCCTAGGATTTCAGCAAATTTTGTTGCTAAGTTGTTGCAAAAAGCTAGTCCAAGTCTGCAGTAGGTGGAGAATTCCGGATTGGAAGGAAAGGACTATGATGGCAGACATTTCACACCTTCAGCAGATGGGATTAGTTTCTAAGCTGATTTTTGTACCTAAGGTTGTCCTTTCTAATGTTTGGCAGTTGCATATTGACAACGTAGTTGACAATTACTATAAATGAAGTAACGGTGTGGCAGGGAAGTAAATGAAAATTTGAAGCCAACGTATTTGACAATTACTATGAAGAAAGTTTTTCATATTTGACAATTACAACATTAAAATTATTTGCAATTTGTATCTTCACTGATGCCAACTCAGTAGCCATATGTCTTTCAGGCATTTAATCAAACACCCAGTGAATGACACATGGAGATAAAAAAAAAAAACAAGAATTTCACAGAGACCCAACCCAAAAATTAAAACAAACAAATAATTCTTACTATAGAAATTCTTACATGGAGATAGAAAACAAGTTCTTTGTGGATTTAAATAGCAATACATAAGAGGGGAAAAACAAACATACCGGTGGTACAACACCAAACCAAGCTCACAGAGACCCAACCCAAAAATTAAACCAAACCAATAATTTCTATTATAGAAATTCGTACATGGAGATTAAAAAAAAAAAGGTTCATTGTTGATTTAAACTCAGGGAACGAACGAACGAAAAAAAAAAAAAAAAAAAAAAAAAAAAGACATACCAAGATAGAACGGTGTGGCAGAACCACCAAGGCACCGTCGAGACAAGAGCGGCGAGACGGCAGGGGAAAGCTCACAGTGGCTCTGAACTGACTGCCTCTCTCTCTTTCACCGCCGGACCTGTTTCTCTTCCCTTTTCTTTCCGCTGGGTTTCAGACTTTTGGGTGATTAAATTTTGTTTTTAAAAGTAACATGAGTCTCAGATGCTTGTTCTGTTAGTGTTTTAACGTGAGACTAACTGAAGTATTAATTTAGCAATTTTGAATAGTTTAAGGAGTAAATTGGCCAATATAAAAGTTGAAGGGGTCTTTTGGCCAGTAGTTGAAAGTTTATGGGGTGTATGAGCATTTTTCCCTTTTTTTTTCTAATACTATCTATCACTCATAAATTTGGTCAATTTGTCCAAACCTTATGAGAGTGCTTTTATTTTTTTGGTAATCCCTTATTAGAGTGCTTTGTTTCAACAATACATAGACTCATATGTACCAAATGTCGGCAGAACCGAATCACAGTAGTTGACTAGAAGAGAGGTTAATTAATTTTAAACTTTTTAATATACACCTCACCCCACTTGTCTCTTCAAACATTTTGAATTAAAATGCTTCAGACTAATTTACATTGAGTTTTTAAAATCTTTAATAATGGTATTAAATTATTTTAAATTTTTTTTTTACCTTTTTTACTTTTTTTAAATTCTCTTTCACATTTTAAATGGTAATTATAAAATTTGTTAATAAACATTCATAGGTGTTTTACACAGTACAGTAGTCTTCAACTCTTTTAGAGAGAGATCGAGAGAGAGAGAGGGTATTGTTAACGGATGATCTTAAGACATCCATTAACAATTAACTAAATGCCTCTTCTTCATTTAAAAACATTGACCAACAAAAGGCTCAAAATTATATTCTTCAAGAACTTTCTCTCCACACATGTCACTATTTTTTTCATCATTTGAAGACTTATTCAACTCAATATAATTTCTTGAATCACTTTGATGAGTTTCATTTGCAATAAAATCCTCATCCATTTCTGCAATATTGTCACAAGAATATACATATATATATATATATATATATTTAAATCAATACCACGTTTGAATATAAAAATTAAAATTAAATAGTCATTTTTCAAATAAAATAATAGTACCTTCTTTAGGAAACTCATTCAAGTCAAAATAATTCCTTGAAATGCATAGTTGAGCTCACTTGAACTTAAATCCTCATCCATTTGAACTATAATAATATAACAAGAATAAATAAATAAAGTAAAATCATATTTTTAATATAAATAAATGAATAATTAAAAGTACCTTTTTAATTCTGATTGAATTCTTCTTTGAGCCCTTTCTTAATTTGCTTCTCCCTCAACATTTTTTTTTTTAAGTACATTTTTTAGAAGCGAGTAAAGAGAAGAGTGCTGATAAAAAAAATGACTACAGAAAGGTGGGAGATGAAAAGGTCAAATAATAGATTGGAGGGATAAAGTTCAAAAAAAAAAAAAAAAAAAAGATGAAATGGAGGAAAAAATTAACAAGTATTTTTTTTAGTCCACTTGTTTATTTATCTCAGGTGTGGATAGACTTCTTGGACTGGGTGGGACCATACGTGGGTGGGAGACTAAAAGGAGCAGAAAGCTGAAAAAGCCGCGGAAAATGAATACATTAAATATGACAGACTCGTGGAATAAATTATATGTGCCCTCGACGGTTTTGTTTGTTTGTTTGTTCAAATTAAGTTGATTTTAACTTGCTTTGACGGGTAAGCTCCAGGCTATATACGGTCAACTAATTACTTGTCATAACCGATTCTTCAATTTAAAATTGATACTTTTTTTTTTTTTTTTTTTTTTAGAGCTAAAACGATAGAAAATTGACACTTAATTTGACTAACTCACTAACCTCTGCTATCCGTGTCCCACATATTATTTCTACTGTTCAATGAATGAAGTCGTTTTATAATCTAAAAAACACAAATAAAATAATATTAGTTTTCACACCACAATAACTGGTAGTTATATTATTTAGGTTTGACATTTCTTTTTTTGATTGCGGTGAGTATCTAGGGTTAGACTCATATGCATCAGCAAACAACTGACGATTTCAGTTGTAGTCGCTGAACTGAGTGGCCGTACGTTCGTAGCTGCCACTGCAACAGCCATATGATAGGGACCTCGTCCTACCTCGTCGGAACTGATGGAGCACAAGAAACGCCGAACCATCTCCCAAATAATATTAAAGAAACCTATTGGTCATGGTCAAACTTTGAGAGTTGAGATGGCAAAGAGATAAGCCTTCCAAGTTCAAGTTACATCATGCATATCAAATCCCAGTGAACTCACCAAATATTAATTTCAAAAAAAACAAGAAAAAAGGGAGCTTATGTCGTTTTTATGAAACTTTATGGCACACATATATAATTATATATATAGTAGAAAAGGGAATAAAGTGGAAAAGACCGATGATTTTTATTCTAGAATTTGGGTCATACCAGATAGTCAATGACTCAATGCGTGTTGCGTGGAAATTAATTCTACCGATCCAAACAAAGGCCTTGATCAACTAGAGTCCAAGCTCAACCAATAACGTGGCTTTTTGCAGCCTTTTTTTTTTTTTTTTTTTTTTTTTTTTTTTTTTTTTTTTTTTTTTTGAGAAACCTTTTTTGCAGCTTATTGGTCAGCATACTGCATATATAAGTCTATTTATTAGTACTTTTTTAAGACAATATTAGTATATTATATTACTACATTAATGAGACCGCCAATGTGTACAAGTCATTTAATTAAATTCTTTTTTTTTTTGGGGGAGATAATACTAATGAGGACTTAAATTCTAAAAGTTTTTTTGTTAAACACAACCAAAGTTTAGTGGTATTAACCATGGTAAAACAAGATTCTTCTCCGCTAGCTGTTTTTGACCCTTAAAATCTAGTGCAAGATATCCACCATTCAAGACCCTTTTTTTCACCCATCAACCAAGATCACCACGTTCCACACTTCCACCCGGAAACCCAGTGCAAATCCAATATAACAACTTATTTTGTCCAAACTTACTAGCCTTTAATCTCCTTAAACCAAACCACATTTGTCACATTTATTTTTAATACTATAGAAGCTACAAATTACAGAAAGAAATACCAGCAGTTGTAGTGGTGGTGCACGGCAAGGGTGGATATCTGAGTTTTTTTTTTTTTTTTTTTTTCATTAATGGAATCTTGTTTCACCAAGGAGGTTAGTTGGGCTGAATTAGGATCAAGTTTAACGTGGTATTGCCTACATTTTCACTTAAAAATACTTGATGAGTTATAATTGAAGGGTATAGATATAAGGTTTTACACAGAATTCTTATAAAATTTAAACCCTATAATTATATCCTAAATTGATAGCAATTACCACAAAAAAAAAAAAAAAAAAAAAAAAAAAAAAAGAAAGGGAAAAGGAAAACAAATCCCCAGCATCAAGCCAACAAAAGTCCAATATCTCTTCCACATGAAATTGTTAGCATCATTTCCCTTCACATATCAGGGATTCAATATCAGAAAATTTTGAGAACATCCATAATGAACAGATTGAACTCTTTCTAATTAATTAAATTAGCAAAAAGAATAAAATGTGTGCAAATCCCCATATACTTCTTCTTCTTTTCTTCTTCTTCTTCTTCTTTTTCTTCTTTTTCAGTTTTTCTTTTTCTCCTAATAAAATAAGTTTTCTTCAAAGGCCAAAACACAAATTATTTAAAGATAAATCTTACCTTTAGAGAAGCTCAATGGTATCATGTTTCTCAAACACAACATCCTAAAGACACCTTTAGAGCCAATATTTCTCTACACAAACCCATATTTCTATTTTTATAAGTAACAATCAAATAACAATCTTGGGAACAGAAATTACAGACACAAAACCATACTTCTATATTCATAACCAACAAACATATAACATACTTTTGAAAAGAAATTACAAAGTTTTAACTTCTAGACCTAATATGTAGGTTTTAGATGGGGAAAAGTAAAGAGGAAAGTGGCCATATAGCCATGTTTCCTTCTCCTCTATCTCCATCCAAACTGATACAATCATAAGAAAGACATACATATAATCGAAACATAAAAACAAACCCTTTTTTTTTTTAAGCACGAAACATAAAATGTCACACCCTTCCCACTTTCTGAATCCGAAACATAAAATAACACTAGGACTAGATTCAGAAATTGAAACCACTACCATCACCAAACAAATTATTAGTGATTGCAGCCTTGAAAACACCTATGGCCAGCGCTTCAATCCCAGCCGCCACAATTCCAGGAATGACAGGACGATTCTGGTGCTGCTGCACCGGCGCAGCCGCCGGAATGTATATATATGGAACATATCCAGGTGCATGATACCCGCCATAAGCTGGCCCAGTTGGGTACCAACCAGTACCACCACCATAAGCAGGAGCAGACGAGTATCCGCTGCCATAAGGAGGTGCAGTTGGGTACCCGCTCCCATTAGGAGGTAGGTATCTGCCGCTATGAGCCGGTGCAGAAGGGTGATGATATGCACCCACCTCATGACCAGGACCAGTTGGGTGAGCCATCAAGCAGTTGAAGATTTAACTGAAAGAAAATTTAAAGATGAAAAGATTTGGAAATGGAGGAAGAGCTGTTTTTTGTGATCAAATCAATTCAATAAATCGTTGGAATTTGGTTGAGTGAGAGCTCTGGTGGAGGCGTTGGGGGGTATATATAGAAGTTAACATGCAGTGGCTTCTTGTGGCTAGTGAGGCTATGAGAACAAACCACGGTTACCTCTAGGGTTATTGCGTCTCATCTTTCTATATGGCTTAACATTGGCCAAAAAGGAATCTTGAATCCTTGATATGGTATTGTTAGATGAACCAGGGTTTCTCTCCAAAAAAAAAAAAAGTTATAACCTGGGTCGGCTCAACGTATTCCTTAAGCAAGTTAGGCAATTGAATGACGACACCCAAAAAATAAACTCCATAATCTTAATCCTAAAATATATACAAAATAAAATAAAATATATTTCATGACAATTTATTTTCTTTTTAAAAAATTGTTTATTTAACTTAAATTTAAGAAATCTATGAACATTTTTCTCTTTATCTCACTCAAAAAGTCTTTCATCATTTATATATAATAAAAGAAAAATTCCATCTTCTCTATAAAAAAAATCTAAATAATAGATATATAATAACACAAAAATCATATATAATATATTAAAGTGAAAGTTCAATCAAGAATTCAAATTAAATTTTAATTGTACTCTAATTTTGTACCAAGTATCATTTTCATTCCTTATTATTTGCTACCAATTTTTTTTTTTAAAATTCTTTTATACATTCTAATTCCGTGTTAAGTGTCCTAATTATACTCTAATTATGTGATGGTTATATTTATATACAAATTCATATATCTCAACTTAGAAAATACAAAAATACTTATTCGAATTTATTAAATGAAAAGTTTACTTTTTTAAGTAAAATATTTACATTTATATGATACGTAGTAGAGTAAGTATGAATTCTTACTATAGATTATTATTCAATTAAGTTCTTAACCATAAAATTTGTCATATCATTATACAAACAGTCAAACATTGCCTACCTTTGGAATGTTTTTCTTGATGTGCCATTTGAAACTAGGGTTAATGTGTCATGAAAAGGCCAAAACACAGAAATTGTCCACATTAAGAAACGGGGTGATGATGAAAAGGCAGCCTTAATTAATTACTATTGCTATATGAAATGTTGGATTATGCATGAAAGAAAAAGAAATTCTCGCTTGAAGAAAATTAAATTTTTCATAATTTTTTTTCCACGAGTGTTGATATGATCTATTATTGATATGATTTGTTATGAATGATTCATAATATTAAAAAAAAAACTATCTAAAAAGTGATAAAAGAGGGGCAAAGTTATTTTAAATTATACTTATCAGCCCTCCTTCTGTCCTTCATATATGTACAAACTCAATTAAAGGATCATTTTTCTTTTTCTTTTAATATTTACTTTTTTGTTATATATAACTCATTAATTTAGGAGTATTTAAAGTATATGGTATCAAAAATATATACATAAATGTTTTTTTATTTTGTATTTAGAGAGTTAGTATTTTTTTTAAGAAGAATTTAGAGAGTTAGTAATATAGGAATGAATGGACTTTTTTTTTTCCTATTAGAAGAAAATATGCTATCATTCTTATAATTAAGTTTGTGACACTTTCTATTTTGTCATCCATAATTAAACAAAACAAAAGTTTTCCATTAGTTTTATATTATTTTTCATACTCATCTTATAATACATTGTATATATTAAAACATATAAAAATAATATTTATTGTAATCTTTAATTTATTTAATAAAAAAACCTTAATTTAAAATTTTAAAAAATATTTAAGGGATAGTTATGCATGAGTAAGAAAGAAAATATTTGCCTCGAATTATATAATAAAAAAAAACTTTATGAAATTTTCTTATGTAAGAAAAAACGATACATATTATTTAATAAATAATGTAAGAATCATGTTTTAAGTATAATTATATGTGTGTGAAAAAAAAAATTAGCTTCAACCTTGGGTGTAAATTATGGACCCACATATAAGTAATGCAAACCAATAAATCTATCAAAAAAATAATTCAAAACTAGAAGTTTCACCCTATATTTGTGTGTTGTGATTGTGGTGGGCTTAGTCAATATGTGAATGTGATAGAGAATGCCAAAATTTTAATTAAATTTTGATGTTCCTAAAAGTACCATGAAGGCAAACAATGTAAAGAATAGAAGTAAATAAGTTTTGTATCACCACACTGACAGGCATTACCAAACTTCGACACCAAGTATGCTAGAGTGCGAATATCCTAGCTGTTGCTGAGTCACTGCGAGGCGATCTTACGCACAGATTCTATTGTAGTAGTAGCAACTTAAACTCACTATCTAGAATCTTCTTGATCAAGAGGGCCTGACACGTGCCAATCACCAGTTATACAGTCTCGCCCGCCAGGTTTGAATGATTATAATAAACTGCCTGAGAGAGGCAAGTAGTAGAGACTATAGAGAGAGAGAGAGAGATAATAAGTAATGCTAATTCTGTCTCATTAGTTTTGCCAGTTGTGAATCAAGAAAAATTATCTTTGGGAAAATTTTGGATATTACTTACCATACAAGTTTCCAGCTTTTTTATTTTCTAAATAATTGTAAATTATGCTGGATTTTTTTATTTTTTTATTTGGAGGGGATAATCATGGATTTTATGCAACCATGCACAAGTCAATCACTCAAAAAGCTATATCCTACCAAGACAGGCCCATCTTCTAATTTGACCGTCCCTCTATTAAGTACCGTTTCATAGGTCGTGTTTAATAATGAGGCCCAGAAGCCCATTTACAAAATGAGAATAGCTTAGAGCCCATTAAAACTATTGTCCCATCGGTTAAATTCAAACTCATCTAAGGTTAAATACTGATTAGTAAGAACCATACCTCAGTGAGGCCTAAAAGCCAGTTTTTTTTTTTTTTCCTGACGTCGGGTATCCATGATTTTAATACTTCGTTTTTGTGAGCTCGTAAAAAAATGGAATGAGTCATTAAAAAAGAAAAAGAAAAAAAAAAAGAGAATTTAATAGAATAGAATGTATTTAAACAATAAAAAAAAAAGAATTGAATTAAATTAAATTTAATGAAGTAAGGACAAAGTTTAGTTATAAAATTGGTTGTAGCCTAATGTTACAACCTTACTCAATATCTTTTTTTATCGGAGGTGAATTTTGACAAATCTACCATTAGATTACATCTTCTTCTTATATCCTCTATATTTGCAAGATTTCTAGAAAATTAAAGATTAATAGTTATGTCATCAATAAATTGTTTAAATTGCAAGTTTTTGTAATTTAAAATTATGCAAAAAATATAAGATTATAAATCATATAGTAAATAATATCTGATTGACTTATAATTTGATATGTGTAGTAAGAGTGTAAAAAACATGCAATTCAACGATTAGATTTTCAAAATATGTAGTAATATTTATTATATTGAGTAAGATTGTAACCTTAAGTTACAACCAATTTTGTAATTAAACTTTGTCTATTACGTAATCTTTTTAAAATGAAGGAATGAAAATTAGGGACGGACCCAAGATTTTGAGTTATGAGGGACCGGTGTATAAGCAACAAAATAATAATAAAATTCTAAATAAATATACATTTTGTATTAACAAACTATCTACAAAGATAAATACAAAAATTCTTTGTTTACAATACAATCATCTACTAACAAAAACAAAGAAACAAAACATCATTATTTCTTACTATATTAGAGCATTCACATCAGCTAGTACAAATGTTTTCGTCTATTTTAGCATAAGAATGTACTTTTTCTATCTTACATGCTCACTTTTCAAAACACCTAACACCAGATTATCTATTTTACAATACGTTTCATTAAAATATTATTTCCTTATCAATTTTTTATTATTATATCAAATCATATTTCTCACTTTATCAACCAAAAACTATTGTCTCAATCTAAGGAATTACTAAAATATTTATTTGCATAGTTATAATAACGATGTAAATTTATACAATTACTGTAACACAAATGTTTTTTGCATAATAATACATAAACTGATGTGGATGTATTTTATGGTTGCAAATTTGAGATTTTATACTATTTTACAACAACTAATGTAAATACTTTCATAATAAAATCAATGTTAGATTGTAGGGGAAGGAGGACAAGAGTTTTGGAAGAGATGACCCAAATATAAATTAATAGAAAATAACATATACTCTCTTTTTTCCCCCTATAGGGCAGGGGGGCCTAGGCCCCCACTTAACTAGGTCCATCCCTATTGAAAATGAATGAAATATAAATATCCTTGTTTTGGAGTAATATTAGAATGAATGGAACCAATAGTTTTATTACAACTTTACTATTATATTCTTATTTTAAAATAAATGTATAAATGTATAGAGGTATTTGGAGAGTTTTAGGGAAAATTTAATTAATCTTAATTCAATTCTCTTTGATTCCTACCAAATCTTGGAGTGGTAAAATTTTAAGGTTTTGAGTTTTAAGAGAGTATGGAGGAATGAGTACTCCCTCTTATGATCTTACAAATTTTATTTCCTCCCACTTAAACTTTCAAACAAGAGAATGAAATAAATATTTTAAAATAACATTTTTCATTCATACATTTTGAACCTCCCCCAAAACAGAGTGTTAGAAGACCACTAATCAAGTGTTGTCTCCCAACTCAACACGCGACAGGCAACCCAAAAGCAATCAACTTAGAACTTAAAGGTCTTTCCATTTTGAGACATATCTTTTTCAATGTAAAGCTTTCTAAATCTCATTATTTTTTTAGTACAAACTTTTTAATTAGCCCATTGTTCAAAAATTAGGGAAAAATAATAATGAGTTGTACCAGATAGGCCCTAATGGGTCTTTGGACCCAACCGAACACTTGGGTGAGATTTTCCAAATGGGTTTGGATTCAAATTTTTAACGCCCTTGGGTTGACAAAGGATTTGAGTTTTAGATCTTAATACTAATTAAATGCAACCTATATATATATATATATATATATTTTTTTTTTTTTTTTTAAATTACTAACAAACCTTTATTATTATTATGGTATATATATATATATATATTTAAATTACTAACAAACCTTTATTATTATTATGGAGATAAAAACAAGGATTTCTTATAATAAGTAAATATGTTTCTCTTTTAATATTATTTAATTTGGTATAATTTTTTTTTTAATTTTCGTTAAATAATTTTTAAATATTCAAATTTAGTTTACCTAACCTAAGCGTGTTCATTCAACCCAACTCATAGTAAAGATAACTGGGTGGGTTTGAGATGTGTTTAAAATTTTCATTTTTTTTTTCCAAACCACAAACACATTATGTTATCATTCTTATTTAAACTTTAACACCTACAAGATTATAAGATTATAATATTGAGAATCGAAAATAGCAATTCTTACCAAAATTGCAATTATTATATTTGTAGCGTCAACCACTAAATCAGTATAAGTACCCCTAAAACATACCAAATAAATATCATCATGCACTAATTGTATCGGGAAATTTTCAAGTGTTATGGTCAATACAGAAAAATTAAAATTAAAATTAAAGAGGATTTATAAAACATGATGTTTCAACTCAGTTGATATATATATATATATATATATATATATACTTTAAAAAAAAATGATAACCCCAAATAGTATATTAAATTAATTGGTATCAAAATAACTTGTTCCCTTGACCAAACCAAAACAAACCTAGATTATTAACAACTTTGATTCCAACATATTGTATTAAACCAACAACATTTTAAACCCCCAAACCTTAATCAAGTTTGGTCAAAATCAAACTACAGGTAAATTCAGAGGTACAACATTCTATCCATTATATTATTGATTCATGGGGTTTTTAGAATGTCTCATGAAAATGAAATGAAATAGTATGACCAAATATTGAGATATTACTTCCATGTGTGTGTGTATATATATATATATATATATCAAACCACATGTAACCCTACGATGCAGAAAATTTTCGCCATTTTCCGGCCTAAAAACAGGGTCTAGCAGGTTCTAGACGCATGTTTCGATCCGTTTAGTTCTCGTGAAAATGAAAAATAGAACAAAAAGAAAAGGAAAAATGTTCTAAAGTCTAAAGAACGTACGTACCGCTTTCGCTGATAAATAGCAGCTTTAATTACGAGGTAATCGTCCCTACTCCTTAGCCCTCTGACGCTGCAAGCTGAAACAAGTGGAAGAGTTGTTAATAACACAAATTATGTAAGACATTAACGCCTCAATGCCACAGAAGAGTTTTTGCAGTATACTTACAATGAAGATATACCCCCATACAGTGGCGGAGCCAGAATTTCAATTCAGGGGGGGGCAAGATTTATTATTATACTATGTATTCTCCATAATTTCAATTAACTACAAATATATGTTTTATATCAAAACAAAAATAACTAATTTATACAGTAGTTAGTAACAATCAAAGCAAGATATATTAATCTAAATACATAAATTTAGATATCTAATTTAGTTCCTTGTAATAAATTGAAAAAATAATCAATGTAAAAGTGTTAATACCTTTAAAGTTGTATACAATATACGTATATTGTCTTGATTGCTTTAAAAATATATATAGAATTCTGTCTTTTTGCTTTATATTAATTCTTCAAAGTATTTAAATTGGGTTTATACTTCATAGTAGAAACCTAGACCCAGAGTTTGAATTTGAGTACGGTACTAGGACATTAATTAGTTAGGCTTTAAAATATATATATATACATATTTTGCATAAAATATAAAACCCCCACCACCAATTGAAATTCAATGAGATTAAAAATAAAAAAAAAGAAAGGATAAACAATCAAAATTCCGTGAATAGTGACACGCTAAAATCTGGGAAATGATAAAAGTTTTTTTTTTTTTTTTACTTTTTTTTAATGAAAATGATAAAAGTTTATGTTTTAAACAAAAGTGATGTTGTTGGTTAAATAGTACCGTAAATCTCTCAATGCTGTGAAACTGTTCTCCTTTCTATTCAACATCAAAGCTATTTTAGAGACTATTTTCTGCTTTTTTTTCTTAAACCAGAACGGGCAAACTAGCAAAGCATTTAAGATGGAGTTCTACTGATTTCTACATGCCAGTACTCATAAACTTTTTAAAGAGGAGTCAGGGGGGGCACTTGACCCCCCTCGCCCCCCCTTGGCTCCGCCCCTGCCCCCATAGATGTAGCATTTGATGAGAGATTGAAGGTACAAACCTAATCTTTCTGAACTTTAAAGGCATTTTGAGACATATAAATTGACCCGGCAAAGCCGTAGTCCAACCGACGAAACCTTGACTTAGTGATAATGTGAACATTGACTTGTTATTAGTTTCACAAAAAGACATTGACTTGTTATTATCATATATAATTAGTTTTATTATATGGTGCTTCTGGGAAAGTGCAATGACAATGAGGAATATCCGAATATATCTCAAAGGAAACCACTTAATTAAGATCAAGATGTCGGTTCCAGTACCAAAATATAGTCATCTTTATTTCGACGGTAAAGGGAGAAATGGATCATGGACTCCTAGTGTTTTAGAGACCATTATAGGGAAGACCCTTAAACGATCAAGCTTAGAGGCACACGCCCCCATAAGGAACAACTATCAAACTTGTTTTCATTTTTTGATCTCAGATCAAATACCACATTGTCCATGGACACTGTAAAGCGAATCAAAGGTTTACAGCGGCATTCTTGCCTCATTATCTGTTAAAATTTTATCTTATTGTGTGAAAAAAAATGTATGTATATATATACACACACGAAGTTAAAAACTTAAAATTACTTTTTTATTTTCCTATAAAAATTTTCTTAATTTGGTTTACTAATACACAAAAATAGAGGGTTAACAATTCCTAATGTCTCTAACGAACACCGTCAAAGTTCAAATCTCCCTCTCTTACTTAATAATAATAAAAATTAAAAAAAAAAAACACAAAGTTCTTCCTCAATCCATTATATGATGATTTATAGAACTGTTCAAGTATATTATTCAAGGCGTAAATGCATTTTTAGTCCCTACAGTTTGATCTGATTTCTATTTTGGTCCCTACATTTTATTTTTACCACTTTTAGTCCCTAAACCAATTAACGCGTGATATTTTAGTCCTTACCGTCACCCAACTAACAGAAAATGTTGACATGGCTGACGGCACAGTAAAATAATAATTAAAAAATCTATTTTAGTATTAAAAAATTGCCATGTCAGAATTTAAATTAAAAAAATTAATTTATTAATTTTGACTAAATGAAAAAAATTAAAAACAAAAAATTACAGATCTAAGAACATAAGAACTTATTCTTCAATGTTCTTCTTAAATCAATAAATAAACCCAGCAATGACATCAAACCCAGAATCAAAGAGCAAACCCAGATTGAATATCAAAGACATCAAAGCCAGCAACGACATCAAACCCAGAATCAAAGAGCAAACCCAGCAACGACATTTTCCTTTATTTGAAATCCAAATAAAAAACATTTTGGTCATTGCTCATCCACTAGATTCAACTTACTAAAGCTCTCTCTAGTCTAAAATGAAGCTCTCTCTCTCTCTCATATCAAAATCTCTATCTCTATCTCTCTTTTGGCTTTCTCTTTGGATCTGGGTTTAGAGAAAGAGATGGTGGGTGCTGGGTTCGACTGGGTTTGCTGGGATCTGACCTTTCTCTTCGGCTTTGATCGGTGATCGTTGGTGGGTTTAACTGGGTTTGATCAGATTTGGGTTTAGAGAAAGAGATGACTTCTCCGCCTCTCTCACGCAAAGCGAAGCCGATACGATCGGCAAAATCCCCTCAGTCCTCGCCGTGTTCGAGGACCGCCGTCGCGAGCTTCACACCACTCGGTCTCCTCAGTTTCTCGGCCTCAGGAACTAGCATGGTCTCTGGTCCGATTCCGATTATGGCTCCGATGTCATTATCGATCTTCTCGATACCGAAATCTGGCCAGAGCGGCGTAGCTTTTTCGATAGGAATCTCGGTTCGGTTCCGTCTCGGTGGAAGGGAGCTTGTAGGTGGGTGCTGGGTTCGACTGAGTTTGTTGGTTTGGATTGCAGGGTTTGTTGTTGTTGTTGGTCTGATCGGTGATCGTTTCTAGACATTTGGGGTTTGGGGTTTGCTGGAGATTTGGTTTTAGCGTTTGCTGGGAATTTCGCATTTTGAAATTTCTTTTTGTTTTTTAAGTTATTAACTTGTTGTGGTATTCGAAATTTCTTTGATTATGGTTTGGTTTGGGAGTGGATGAGTTGGGTGTTTTGCTGGGTTTCTATTCTTTGGATGGTTTGGTTTGGGTGTGGTTTCGTGTGGGTTTTCCTGTGTTTGCTTTTGTTAATGCTCTTTGATTTGGTGATGTTCATGTTTTTTTTTTTTCCTGTAGGTTTGATGTTCATGTTTTTTGATGTTCATGTTCTTTGATGTTCATGCTCTTTGATTCTGGGTTTGCTCTTTGATTCTAGGTTTATTTCTTGATTTAAGAAGAACATTGAAGAACAAGTTCTTATGTTCTTAGATCTGTAATTTTTTGTTTTTAATTTTTTTCATTTAGTTAAAATTAATAAATTAATTTTTTTTAATTTAAATTCTAACGTGTCAATTTTTTAATGCTAAAATAGATTTTTTAATTATTATTTTACTGTGCCGTTAGCCACGTCAGCATTTTCTGTTAGTTGGGTGATGGTAGAGACTTAAATGTCACGCGTTAATTGGTTTAGGGACTAAAAGTGGTAAAAATAAAATGCAGGGACCAAAATAGAAATTGAGTCAAAATGTAGGGACTAAAAGTGCATTTACGCCATTATTCAAATAAGTCACATGTTTTTTTTAAAATCACACGACTAAAAGTACAAGTGAATGAGTTTGAGTAATTTTCCTCCCAACCGGTTTAGAAATAAATTATTTCTATTAAACCTTCTGTCATGCCACATTAATCACCAATTTTAGATTCATGATTCCTTCAATTTTCAGCTCTCACATTCTGTACTTTAGTGTTGCTATTCCTCAAACACTTTCCTCTCTTTTTTGACTTGCCTTCTTCCCATTAATTTATATCTTACCGTTTACTCTTCCTCGAATCCTTACCCTCCCCTTTATTTCTCATTTAACTTATACATTCCTCCAACCATTCATCTCCATTTTTTTTACTCTTCTCTCATCTATTTAGAAACTCTCTCTCTCTCACACATTTGATTTTAGTTTAAGTTAATATTAGTTGTTTAAAAAGTAAGAATTTAAGTTTATATCAAAACACTCTTTTTATTTTTATTATGTAGTTAAATGTGCCTACAAACTATTTGTCTTTTATTCGTAATGATTATATATGTATAGGCATATGATGTGAGTTGTTTTTGGGTTCATTTAGTAAATTTTTTGTTAAAATATATAGCATATGGATTGTCTTATGCGAATTCACTAAGTTGGGAGAAAATCAGTTATGACTATTTGGGTATGAAAAACTCATTGCATTAAGCTGTGTTGATCTTGGGAGGATGAATTGGTTTTGGCTTTTCCTCTAGAATAGCAACCTAGTTGATTCGGCTCCATAAAGAATGCTACCCAAAGGAAAAACTCCCTTTTCAATTTGTTGAATTTAAGGGATCATGGTTGATGAGGTAGAAATCGTCAGTATTCGTGAGTGCGTCCAGATGGAGCTGAGTCCTCGTCTGTGTCCTGCAAGTATAAGAAGATGGCTCCCTCGAGGTGGTCACCGGTGTGGTGCCTGCCACAACGCGTCCAATGCCAAAGTCAGTACAAGGAAGCCTTTTGAGAATAATAGAATATCAGAATGACTATGAGTGATTTTAGGTGTGTCTATGTACCTGGTTTGTAACTGATTGAGGTATATATATACAGCTTTGTGGTTCCTAACCATTGGGGGCTTTAATGGTGGCTTTAGTGCCCTTTTTGTAACGCCTCAAGGCTTATGAATATGGGTTTTGATGAGGCTCCAACGGTCTGCCAACTGTTTAGTAACTGCCCTGGGCATTGAATATTCTTATTAATGGTCCTTCTGTCTTCGTCTGTCTCGCATCGAGATGGACGAATATATTTGATGATATCGTCCAGATAAGTTTAGTTCGTCAATCCCATCAGCTGCCCCCCGGGTTCCGTGGTCGTCGTGACGTGTCAACGACCATCAGAAGATGAAAAGTTTTCCCGATCAGACATGGCTCTTGGGATTTCGCTCCGTATTTAATGCATAGTGGCGGCGCTACACATATCGTGGCCACATGGCGTGTTTTGACCAGTGGAGTTAATGCTCCAATTGTGTGACTCTTGGTGTTTCCCGCTGAATTTTAGTTTTTTGTGCCTTGGTTTTTAACTTTTCTTCTTCTCACTTTCCCTTTCACTCTCTCCAACTCCTAATCATTGCTCTGAGTTTCTTCCTCTACAATTTTCCTCTGTGATTTTCTCCGAGTCGATGCGTTTAGTGGCTGAGTTTTCTGCATTTGAGGTATGCCTTTCTTCCCTTCTCTGTTTTCTTTTATGGCATAGACATAGATTATGACAAATTTTTTATTTCTCTTTCTTTCTTTTTTCTATGTTTCGGTTTTTGGGGTTTTTAGGATTCATCTTTTTCTCTCTGTTTTCTAGTTTTCCATGCTTAGTAGTTCTGAGGTTAGGATAGCCTGCCCCTCGATTTCTTTCCTTTTCGCGTGTTTGGGGGGTTCTTTTGTTGTTTTCCCATATCTTGAGAATTTTATCTTTAAGGGTAATAGTTTGAGTGTTGCATTGGCTGATTTGTTGCCTCTGCTTCGTCAGACAATTGACTGGTTTGAGAATTTGGTGAGGGAGCGAGGGATAATGTTTGAGGTTAGATCTAGTGAACTTGAGACTGGATTGTCTTCTAATGACGGCTCAATGGAGGCTGGGGGTGATATTGTTGTTTCCGCTCCTCGGGAGGTTAGGGCTTTCCATGCCCTTGACGAGGTGTGTGGTGTAGACGCCGACACACTTTCTAGGTTTAAAGATAGGTTCCAGTTCCCAGATAGGGTTAGGGTTCGTCTACCCTGTGAGGAGGAACGAGCCTGCCACTTCTTCCCTGGGGAGGTATGCTTCTACGAGGCTGCCTTCCTGAGTGGGCTCAGACTTCCCATCCACCCCTTCATGATGGAGCTTCTAAACCACTTCGGAATTGCTCCAGGGCAACTTATGCCTAACTCTTGGAGGATAGTGGTCAGTTGTATGGAGATATGGCTGACCGCTATTGACAGGGATATGATAAGGGTGGACGAGCTTGTTTACTTGTACCGTTTGAAAGAATCTAAGGAGTACGGGTATTACGAGTTAGTGCCTTGGGTCAGGGAAGCTAGGATCGTCAGGGACTTGCCCTCGTCGTTCCGGTATTGGAAGTCCCGATTCTTTTTTGTTTCTGGGGATGAGTTTGAGACCCTCTCTGGCGAAGTTTGGGGAGACGTCCCTAGGTTGCTCCGTCAGTGGGGAACCCCGAGTTTAGGTGCGTCATCCTTCCACCTGTATTTCGTCAATTTTATTAATCTGTTTCTTTTGGTTCACATTTTGTTTCTGACTTCCTTGCTTGTTATCTTGCGCACAGTTAAGAGACGACCGAAGCTTAAGAGCAGGTATAGGCAGCGTGTTGAAGCGGCCATTGAGTACGCGAGGACGGTCGAAGACTTTGACGATCTGGTTGACCTACGGACTCTTGCTTTCCACTGCCTTGGCCTAGAGCCTTCTGCTTTTGTCTTGCGAAACTTAGATATTGAGCAAAATAAGAGTAAGTGTTAAGCTCATCAACGCTGCTCCTTTCCTCTTCCTTTTCTTATATTATTTTTACAAGTATTTTCCTCTCGAAGGAATGACGACAAAGTTCAATCAGAGGATGTATGCACGAATGAGGGCCAAGAAGAACGAGCCACTTTCCAATCTTGGGGCCAAGGCTGTGCGAGTGATGGATAAAGGGGCCTCCGTCACTCCGGCTACCCTAGCTACTCTCGGGACTGAGGGGACGAGGACGGCCTCCCCAGCTACTTCCATTGAAGAAATTATTCCCCAATCAAAGAGGTAGCGCATTGGTGATAAGGGGAAAAACAAGGCTGACTCTCGTTCGTCTAGTGTTTGGGACGATGCTGGGGTTGCGCAAATAAGGGCGCAAGAGACATTTACTGCCGAGGAAATGAAGGTATTCTCGAGGATGCTTCCCAATGAGATTGTAAGCCATCATCTTCACAGGCTCATCCAGGTAGTGTACATGTGCTTTTTTTTTTTTTTTTTTGGCACTGTTCTGAGATTTGGTTCCTTCTTTTAGGTGCTGGGGGAGAGCCTTCACATTACCTCGGAGTACCTTACTCAGGAGGCCAAGGTCGAGTCTGCTGTGTCCAAGGAGGCGACCTTAGAGGCGGAGAACTCGAAGTTGAAGAAAGATTTGATCATCGCCATGGACGAGGCCAACACCCTGAAGGAAAAAGTCAAGACCTTGAGTGACGACCACAGAGCCGAACGGTAGCTAACGCTGAAAAAGGACGAACAACTTGTAGTTGCCAAGGAGAAGCTCAAAACCATTGCTGCTAAGGCCGTTGAGGCTTTCCAGCAAACTGACAAGTACAACACGGTGCTCTTTAGTTGGTATTTTAAAGTTTTGAGCTCCTAATAAGGTATTTCGTCAAGCACCCCACCGGAGTAGATTTAGAGAATTTGGATCTGGTGGAAGTGGATAAAGAAATGGCCACTGACGAAGCCTCTCAATCCTCGACTTTTGAGGGTGGTGCTCCTGGGAATACTCCTACCGACGTTGCTGCTGATACCTGATCCCTTTTACAATCCTTTTTGTAATCTCTCCTTTTTTTTTTCTTTTTTCTTTTTAGTGCCTAGTGTGTTTTGGGCTTTCAGATTCTATTTTCAAAACAATATTTCTAACTTGGGAACAATGTTTTTAACCCAGCGTTTATGGGTTTTTAGCTTTAATGTGAAAACAATGGTAACTGCCCCATGTTTTTTGGGCTTTTAATTGTAATTGCATACTTACTTGCCTATACTCCTGTTTCTGTGTGATCTTCATTCCTTTAGTTTTTCTTCCAATGTCTATACATTGTATTTAGCCAAATTTCTTTAGATTCGTCAGTAACTTACATCCGTCTAGGCGGAATCTTGTTACTTGGTCATTTTTTCTTTTTATGACTTACACCCTTTTAAGGGATTTTGTCATTCTTTAGTTTCATCAGTAACTTACATCCGCCTAGGCGGAATCTTGTTATTTGGTCATTTTTTCCTTTTATGACTTACACCTTTTTAAGGGATTTTGTCATTCTTTAGTTTCATCAGTAACTTACATCCGTCTAGGCGGAATCTTGTTACTTGGCCATTTTTTCTTTTTATGACTTACACCCTCTTTCCAAAAACATATAAAATGATCAAAAATCTTTTTGGATTGATCCATATAAAGATGAGCACACACACATCATATTTAAACAAGTACAATCGAACAAATGAATAAGGCATTCATTGAACATTAGGCATGTGTGTTGTGTGTGTGTATCAAATGTGGAATAGTCCTTAGTCTAGAGTGAAGATTTAATGATCAATTCAATCAAGTCATATACAACTAGTACTAAGTCAAGTGGTCTATCTCAATTATAGAAATGAACATATATGACCTCCCACAAGAAAATGATTATATATCTTTGAAACTTTTCATTTGACTTCTTTACAATTCATATCATTTGATCTTTTTGAATTAAAACATCTCATTTTAGAGATCAATGCTTGAAATTTTTGATATTTCAATTTAATGAACAAGCCTTTGGCTTTTTGGGGCATCATACAATTTCATAAAAGTCGTTTTCCCTTTTTCCTAGTCGAATACTAGTATGTGCGACGGCTTTTGCAGCTCATTATCTCTTTTTATTTTGAGATTTACATTGGTTGAGCTCTTTAAGCAAAAACAAAAAGAAATGTGGAAAGATATGTAGGTACAAGTCTATGCAAGTATCAAAACCATCAAGACTATTGATCAATCATTCATGACAAACTTGAAAATCGATTTACAACAATCACACATATATTTCAAGATTTTTCCCACAAAGATAGATGTGCATACATAACAAGCTAAGCTCGTAAATGCACTACGCCATTAGTACGAAGGTACTAGGCCAAACTCACATGTGAAATGTGCTCAAACATATACGATCAAACTTTTTGAATATTTCACTTTTTAGGAGTTTTTGGATTTTTTACTCACACAAAACCAAAACATAAAAGTAAGATCAAAACAAAAACAATGCATATAAAGAAATGCAAGATGCACAAAATGCATGAAGATATGACATTCAATGCATGAAGGGTTCTACAAAGATCGACAGAATTAGATCAAGGACCAAAATAGCAAAAGCTCAACCATAGGAACCCTTCCTCATCCAAACACAACGATTGTTTGGAATGAGTGTCTCATGAGAAGTGAGACGAGAGTTGGAAGAATGAGAACCGAAGATGCACATAGACAAGGAGTTAAGAGCATTAAACACTTTCTTTAACAACATGCTATTTTCACTCAAATCCGGTTTACCCTTTTTAGCATAGCTTCTAAGAAGCTCAAGTTTCTCTTTTCTTTTGATTCTTTTAAGAGCATGAAACTTAGAGCATTGAGATCTTAAATGACCAAAGGCACCACAATGGTGACACACAACGTGTTTAGGTCCACTAGGCTTTTTGGGAAGGGATCTAACAACATGGTTTTGTTCCCTCTTCAACTTATGACATTGAGATCTTATATGACCAATCACACCACAATGGTGGCAAGTTGGAACAAACTTAGATCCATCCAAAGCCTTAGGTTGAGACCTAAACGGAGGCTTTGACTTAAGAGCCTTTCTCTCCACCTTTTGATTTCTTTTATGTGGAGGAATGTACACCGATTTGTCCTTTGAGGTAGAACACACAATAGGCACAAAATCGGGTACCACAACATGATTGCAACAAATATTTTCATCCATTTTAGCAATAGGTTCAGTAGTCAAACACTTGGCATGCATCTTAAGAGATTCATTTTCAGATTTAAGATCATCAACAAGTTTGTTAGACAAAGCAAGTTTAGCATCCAAGTCCATATTCAAACACTCAAACTCCTTTAGTTTTTCAAGAGAATGTTCAGCAAGTTTCTTGTACTTTTCAACCAATTTATTGGATTCATTGAGCTTAGCAATTAAATCATCTTTTTCACAAATGAACTTGCTGAAATTCTTTTGAAACTTCTTAGCTTTCTTCAAGAGTTTGATGTTTGAAATATCAATAACATCCAAAGATTCATGTAACATAGCATCACAATCATGAGGATTATCACTCATAGAGGCATTTTCACAAACACGTGACATGTTACATTCATCAACATCCAAAACATGCATAGAGGCAAACAAAGCACTATCCATGGCAAATAACACAAGGGGTCAAGGATCACACTTAGGTATTTAAACCAAAACAAGTGTACCCGCTCTGATACCAATTGAATGTTCAAATAGCGTATAAAACACTATGAACGTTTAGACCCCCAATTAACAAATTACAAATTCAAGCTTATTATCAAACAATTGATGTGCGGAATATGAACATAAGCATATAACAGAATTGATAAACAATCTAGACCAAATAAAATCACATCCACAGCAGAAATAAATGGCAAAGATTAAGGGAAGAGAGATACAAACACAAGGACAACACAGCGATGTGTTATCGAAGTAGAAACTGAAGCCCTCGGCATAAAACCTCTCCACCACCCTCCAAGCGGTAAATAATCCACTAAAGAATGTAGTTGGGATACATAAACAGTAGAAGACCCTCCAAGCCTAATCTACCCAGTGTACCTAAGCCCTCCAAGCTCCTACTCCAACGAGGTTACGCCGAACCTATTTCTTCTTTAACTTACTGGATTCCGCTACTGACCATAGCATCAACCAATGTGAATTGGTCCCTTCCTAACTGCTTCCCAAAGCACCAAAAATTCTTCTCATAGATGTGGGTATGGTGAGAAAAGGATTTGGCTAAGAACCTCTCAAGGATGTAACAATGGAGAGGGTGAGAGTAGAGGAATTTGAAGAGTCTCTATGTAAAGATTGTGGATGAGTCAATCTTATTTTTCTCTAGGGTTTCTCTCTCAAAATTCTCTCTAGAAGCTCTCTACATTTCGTGGGTATAAGGTGTATTTATACTGGTGTGAGAAAGGAATGCGAAGAGTCAGTTTTTCCAAAACAGAGCTGGCTGGCGGCTTGGCCTCGCGACTTGACTGAAAGGCGAGTTCAAGCCGCGAGGTAACTGAATGGCTAATCTGTACTTTTTGTCCTGTAGTGCTTCAGCTGGCATGACGCTTCAACTTCTGGCATGCTTGGCACGAATGCAACTTCTGGCGGCTTGCAAGTCGCGAGCAACCCGCGAGATCCAGTCGCGAGACTCTGCTTCTTTGCACAATCTTGAGCATTTCTTCACACTTTCTCATACACTACTCTTACATGATTCCCACCTAAATACAAGGTTACTAATTGCTAAAATACAAACAAATTTGGCACGGAATAAAGCTAACAGAATGGTTGATTAAATTCAACTTTACACTGTTAATCTTTTTTTGTTTGCTAAGTTTGTTAAACCTATCTAGTTTATTTGGAAATTGGAATGTAATTCAACTTATTATTAAAAGAAAAATATAATTTTTTAAATAAGAAGTTTCAGAAGTAGCCAAATATATATATATATATATATATATATATATATGTGTGTATGTAATTCTAGGAAGCCAATGAATTCCATATCTATTTTCACAACTATCCTATGTGGCAGGTTATGATTAGTTGTCGGTCACTTTTACATGAATTCACAATTTTTTTTTTCCACAACTTACTGTCTGCTATATCAGATAGTTGTGAAAATGAATGTAAAATTGGTTGTGATCCTAATTTTTTTTTCCAAAAAATAGTACGTTGGCAATATTACTTTTTGAATGAGAAAGTTTATAGACACAAATAATTGGACACTTATTAATGTGGTAGATAGTTAGTAATACATAAAAAATGTAATATTAGTAGTAGACCCAGATGAGAATTAGTACAAACTTGCCACATAACAAGTGTCAAAAATGTTGTCAAATTTGGTGTGTGAGCGCACATTGCTACTTTCTGAATTAGCCGAAGTACATAGTTATTTAACTCATCCCAAAGCCTACTAGGTTTTTGAATCACAAACTTTTATGTTTCTGATCATTTTGAAAACATTGTTTGATTCTAGAAAAGTCAGACTCGTCCAAGACAGAGTCGAGTGAAATACATGACTCCAGTTCAAAACGCAGGAAAGTTAGAAGAAGAAGCATTGGTTCGACCATAATGCGTAGCGCATAGGTATTGGCCCAAACATTTCGAGACTGTGAGGAGAAGAAAGAGAAGAGGCACCAAGAAGTAATGGGAGTTGAACAACGAAGGCTTCAGATTGAAGAAAAGCGAAATGAAGTGAACAGCCAGGAATGACCAGTACTCTTGTAGCGGCCATGACCAACCTTTCAGGTGCAATTCAGTCACTCATTTCGGCCAGCCATTACAATGTCAATATGTGACATGAAACATTTAATTTATGCTCAAATTTATTATTTCCTAGAATAGCCATTCTTTCTTTAAATTAATTGGCATCTTCAAAATAGATTTAGTTATATCTTGGGAATTATTATTTTTTTTTTTACTTTTTTTTCGAGGGGATGTATAAATGGAATCATGGGTTTCACGGGGTTACTTTTAATTGTCTTTTATGTGGTTTGAGAGCCAAATATGGCTGGCTGGTACTTTTTTTTTTTTTTTTTTTTTTTTGAGCCAAATATGGCTGTGCTTTTTTTGGTTGTTTCTGGTTTTTGTTTGTTGTTTCTTGTAATGTATTGCTGTTTAACAAAAAATAAAGTAGTTAACTTAATCTTAAAGTACAACCATAATCTATAATGATAATTGAATTCTTATTGTCATTAATAGTTCTGATCATAGTTCTATTCTTTTTAAATTTGTAAATTTCTCCGATTTCAAGTTCTTTTCATTTTGTCTATTTCACTATTAAAATTTTATTTTTAATTTTAAATCTAATAATGTACCTGCTATCACGTCTCCTTTAAAATTTTAAATAATGTTGTGCTCTATACTTTTTAGAATTTGTAAAATTTAATCTAAACCACAAAATTAATCTATTTAAAGTAGAGAGTATCATTTCCCATAAATTTTTGGGTTATACCTTATTACAAATATTAATATGTGAGTTTAAGAGTTACATTATCTTTAATACATATTAATATATTATCATTTCTCATTTCTTCTAAAAAAAATTATCATTTCTCATTTAACATTTCATTTCCTTTTCTGAATTTCCTATATGAATAGCAGTCCTAAACTCCTAATGTAATTTTGTGATATTAATTAAAAATAAAATTAATTTGAAAGTGTAATTGTTAGTTCACTAATAGTTGGATTTTAAAAGAGTGCAAGTGAATCACGTTAAGCGGGAAGGCAATGGTCTAGCACACACCTTGGCCTAGTATGTCAAGAGTATTTTTGATTATGTAACTTGGATAAAGAAAAATCTTTGTATGATTGAGTTCTCTTTGGCTCGAGATGTATTATCTTTATCTTCTTCTTAATAAAAGTTACGAATTTATTATCAAAAAAAAAAATTAGTTCACTAATGGCTACAATTATTTAGTGATATTAATTAAAAAGAAGGCAAAAACACTATTTTGGTCCCTACCTTTTAGGGTTACAGTCAATTTACTCCCTCCATTTTTATAACAATTAATTTGGTCATCGTTATTTTCAATTTGCAGTCAATTTGATTCTTACTATTAAGTCACTAACGAAAAATGTTTACATGGCAAATAATGTGTACACATAGCACATTGAAGCTAAAGTGGCAAAATAAAATAATATTAAGTTTTTTTTAATAGATTTTTAAAATGTCATGTCAGCATTTAAATTTTTTTTTTAAACTCAATTTAAAAAAAAAAATTTGGTTTCTCAATTTAAAGAAAGATTAAAAAAAAAATAGTTCCCATGAAAAAAATTAGCAACTAATCCAGTTTGTTCCCATGAAAAAAATAGATTACCATTTTGTTCCCATGAAAAAAATAGATTACCATTTTGTTCGACAAAGGGTTCTTAGGCATGATCTTCAGGTCAAGTTTGTTGCCTCTCAAGATCAGTTGGCAGATATTCTGACCAAGGGTCTGGCCTCTCCTCGTTTTCAATTGTCGGCTTCCAAACTCATGTGGAAATTCCCCACGAGCTTGAGGGGTGGCTGAAAAGCAGAAGGTAGAAGCTGACTCTGATGAAGGATCTTCAAATAACAGAACGATTTCCAGTTCTGCAAGAGTGAAATTGAAAACGGTATCGTGTTGATGTCCATCAGCTATACACACCGTATCACTTAATTGAAAGCACTGTTGTTTTGTATCGGTTATTTTCACACGTATAATCGGTGGTTAAGTGGTTAAGTTTGTTATAACTGAATTGCGTCTTTTAAGATCTCAGTTTTCTCTCCTCTCTGTGCATATAAACACAGCAGGGCTGAATGATATAATCAATTAGCCATTTTATGAAATAAGAGAAATCTTTCTATTTTAGCTTTGTTCATCAGAAGGTTCAATATGAAGTCAAAGTTCTTGTGCTTTGTTGTTATTATAAGCATGATGATTCTGATTAATGGCGTTGCAGCTACCAATATCAGTGACGGGGTCCTTGATCCATGCAAAAGGCCTGGAGGTCCACACCCAGGTTGTCAAGATCCTAAGAACAAAAGTCCTGTTCCAGCTGGCCCCTACAACCGTGGTTGCTCCCGGATCAATCATTGCCGAGGAGGCTAGCTCCCATTGAAGGGCTATCAAGCATTTTGAATCTGTGTTATATTTGCACTTTCATGTGTAATTTATCTGTGGACAACGTTTATATGTAACGGCATCAATTTTTTCCTTTTGTCTTTCGTTTCTTTTTCTGGATTTCCTGTATGAGCAGCAGTCATGATGTAATTTTGTGATATTAATTAAAAAAATTGATACGAAAGTGCAATTATTAATTAGGCCACTGATGGCTACAATTATTTAGTGATATTAATTATAAAAATTATAATGAAACTATTAAGCTATTAAAATATTAAAGGAAAAAAATTCAAATTACATCCTTTGGGTTTGGAGAATTGTTATTTTAGTCTTTTTTTTATTTTTTTTATTTTTTTTTAGAATCGTTATTTTAGTCTTTTAAATTTACTTTGGTCATTTTAATCCTGTACATGTTTACAATTTCACTTAGTGTTAGTTCTTCCATCCAATTTACTATTAATGGTTAAAAAATTTTATGTTAGAAAACTACTAAATTTTCTTTCAAATATTAAACTAACAACTTTTACAATTTCATGACTACTGTCTAAAATTTAAATGGCCCATCATGTGTAAAGCTATTCAGATAATGTTTTGATAAATTTTATGTTAAAAAATGCTTACTCTTTAAATATTGTTCACAACTTGACATTTAAAAAGAAAGAAAGAAAGAAGATGTTAATGGGTTTGTTGTGTTAACTTTGGTAATTGCATAATGGGTACCCAAGAATCTTGTTTGGACTCGGGAAAAAAACAAAATGTTGGGTAATGAAGTTGAAGAATGAAGAGCATCTGATAAAAAAAAAATTGGATATACGAGAAATATTATGTCTACAATATTTTCACAACAAATTATAAGTGGCAGATTGTTATTAGTGAGCAAAAAAGTAATTTTAATGATAGATTCAATTATAACTAATAATAATTAACCACTTATAATTTGTTATGAAAATGTTGTTGACGTACCACTTTTCTTTAATTAAAGGGAAGTTGGCGGTGAGATCGGCCACCTTTATTTTGTCACAAATATTTCCATAATGGTTTAGCCAATTGCCATCTGAGCTCTCTAATCTCTATTACGTAAATGAATTGTTTTGCTATATCATAGGCATTCTTCACTGTGAAGACTAGGGTTTTTTAAAATAGAAATCCGCCACTCTTATAGAGTTTTCTTCTTCACACAAAGTACGTTTACTACAGAGTATAGACAAGTCCTCTCTCTCTCTCACACAAATAGATCATTTAAACCAGAATTAAAACCCAATCAAAATGGTTTAATCAAGTGGAATTTGAAATAAATCTGCTACTCACATGTATTTTTTATAAATAGGCGAAAATATTATTCTGGTCACTATATTTTGAGATTATTGTCAATTTGATCTCTATATGACAAGCAGTGTGCATAGATAACATACAAAATGGCTAATAAAATAATAGAAAAAAAATTAATTGCTATTTAAAAAGCCACATCAATAAGTTAAAAAATAAATTTTTCCATGCCAAAAAACTAAAATAAAAATTTTGAAATAGTGAATTAAAAAAAAAAATCCCCCAGCTTTTCTTACTGATTCTTAGCAACCAAACATAATCCAAAAACATAAAAATCAAACCCAGTAATCACCCATCACAGCTATCGCTCTAAATCAAAATCAAACCCACCGTGAATCCAACCACCATATATAATACCACACCCTCACAAATCAGCCCAACTATTATCTTTTTTGAGGTTGAAAGAAGCCTAGATTTTGAGGCTGATAGAAGCTTGTATGTGTGAAAGATAGTCTAGGCTCAATTTGCTGAGAATTAGATTCATTTATTTTATGTATGTTTGACTTGACATATCATTCCTGCAAGAGGAAGGTTTGGTCCGAAGTGGTGGTGAGGTGGCTACCTGCAGCGGTGGAGTCTGGTGTACGGGCAATGCCAAGAGGAATGATATGAATCATGTGATACTTCAGCAGTAGGTTAAGGAGGACTTGGCCATTGTGGCATCTGGGGCTTGGCCGAAGATGGGAATGTTGGCTTTGTCACTGCTTTGCTAGGGTTGTGTCCAAAAGGTTACGATCGAGCTGCTAGGCTCATTTCCATGCTTGAGATGAGACTAACAATGCTAAAACCAAAGTCAAGATGAAGATTTGCTTATAGAAATCCATGACTAGCTTATGCATCCTTTTTTCAACATTGGTCACTTCTTCTTATTGAAAGCCATGACTAGCTTATGCTTCATTTTTTCAAGATTGGTCTTTTCTAGTATGTGTTTCTTTGATTAGCAGCACGTATCAATTGGGTTTTTATAGAGATAATGTGTTTGAAGAATCTAAGGATTTTTTGAAGCAACATTGTAAATTTAATGAGCTATCACCAAGGAATGTTTACAAAGGATTGGCTACATAGTTCACCTTCTTCTACTTGATTGGTTGCCACTTCAATTTGATACATAATATGCATGGTAATATTGAATCTTTATTTTCCTTGATGTCCCTTTTTTTTTTCTCTCTTTCTTGAAGATCTTAAATGGATAAGGGTATTATGTTTATAAATAACTTGGGAACAATTCCAACTTGTAACAATATGAGCGGTTTGCATCTTCTTAACCACAATATATGAACAAAACTATAGAATTTAAACCCTATAATTTCGAGGTAGTCCAAATTAAATCCAATCATTTTTAAAATTTTAAATTAAACCCTACACTTTGAAAAGCTCAAATAATGTGAAACAGCTAATTTAGACCCCCAATTTTAAATTACGACTTGATTACTTTTACTCTAACTTAACTAAGTGCGGAACAAGAGTAAATGAATTGTAACAAAACTGAAACGCTATTCTAAGGCATAAGCATGGACAATAAACAATAAATGTAAAGCTTAAAGAGTAGGGAAGAGAGATGCAAACACAAGATAATACCGAGATGTGTTATCGAAAAGGAAACCGAAGTACTCGGCAAAAAACCTCTCCGCGACCCTCCAAGCTGAAGTCAATCCACTAGTGAATAAAGTTGGAGTACATGAATAACAAAGAGACCCTCCAAGCCTAATCTACCCAATGTACTTGAACCCTCCAAGTTCTTGCTACCAACGGGCTTCACGGAGCCATGTCTTCACTTATTATCCGGATCCCACAATTAGCTCCAAATTGCATCCACCACTCAATGGCTTCTTCTAATGCTTCCCGTATGCACCAAAACTTCTCTCAACACTCAAATTGGGTGAGGTAAGTGTTTGGGCTAAGAACCTCTCAAGGTGTTGGGTTAAGATAGCTTGACCCCAGTTGATTAATTCAATTACCCAAGTTGATTAATTAGGTTTAATTGCATAAAAATCGTGAAGGCACTAACAAATCACCAATTTAAACTAAATACAGCAGGAATTAAATTGACACGATGATTTGTTGATAAATGGGGAAAACTTCTCGCAAGGCAAAAACCCCACCGGGTGAATTTAAAGTCACCACTCCTAAGAATCTACTAATCAATAATCAAATGGTTACAAGTATAAGAAATCTTACCTCTACCCTAGCCTATCCCAAAATACCAACCTATAATTGAACCTTCTCTTCAATACCCAATCGAACTTGATCTTGTAGTAGTCTTCTTTCCCTTGATGTACAAATCTCCAATCTGTGACTAATTCTTTTCACGGATTCCAGTACGTGACTAACTCTAGCAACTTGAATGATGTTGTTGGTTGCGAAGTTCTTCACTTCATAAATAATGAAGATCAAGAAGCACTTGGTTACAAAACCCTATTGCATATAAACGCAGTAGCTTATCATAGAGAGAAATAAGTCTCTTGGTCTCTGTATCCGTATATGACGACTCTTAAAATAAGTCTTATATATGTCTAGAATTGTGAGAAAAGAAACCCTAAACAAACACTTGATATGCTTGAACAACATATTTTTTGATGTATTAAACCCAACTTAAATCTACCTAATTACAAGTAAAGTGCATTTTGTCAAATGATTAGCCAATTACATAAAATATGACCCTAACAACTCCCCCTTTGACAATTAGTGACAAAACCACAGGCATAATTATTAGAGAAGCAACAATCTCCATAACTATTGCAAAAAGCCAAAAGTACATAAGCCTAACAACTACAATGAGCTCTTGAAAAATTTTGCAAGAAAAGAGATTATGGCATGATAGACTTGCAACCTGTCTTATCTAAAACACTTAAACAAGATTCATCAAGACATCAAGTGTGAAGCATAGACAAGTTGTATAAAAGAAGAAACATGTGTATAAAGAGAGAAAAGAAACAACACATGTAAGACAAAGGTGAAGAAACATACATCATCATATATATCAAAAGAATACAATGTATGTAAAAGTGGTTACAAGACCATGGTACATGTAATGAGAAAGATACATAAAAACCTCACTACATCACTCAAACACTCTCCCCCTAACTAGTCTATCCCTATGTTAGCTCTCCCCCTAACAACAAAACTACTCTCATATACAAAACTACTCATTCTTTTTGTCACAAGTGACAAAGGGTGAATCACTAAGAGACGGTCATCTCATCATCAGTCTCGGAGCAAGAAGCATCATCATCATCATCATCTCCACCATCCGAAGAAGACTCCTCAACAGGCTCGAGAGTGGGAGAAGAGGAAAAACCACCAAGGTGAGACTGGTGGCGAGCAATGTGACCAATTCTGGTGTTCATCTGACACATCTCATTAAAAAGATAGTCAAGACGAGTACCAAACTCAGTATGCATGAGCTGAAGCTGATCCATGATGGCAGTAAGAGAGATCTCGGCTTTAGAAGAAGAAGAAGGAGGAGCAGAAGAGGAAGAGGGTTTAGAGGCAAAAGCAGCATCCGTCGAAGTACACTCCACACGAGGCCTTTTAGCAGCCAGCTATGCATCACTCCTCTAAATAGATTCCTTGCTAATGGCACCCATGGCATAGAAAGGAGAAGAGAGAGAAATGGTGATGTGCACGTGTGATAGTATGCGTGTGATAGCTGAAGGAAAGATGAGCTTATCACGTGTAGCAACGTCTCGATTGATATCGATCATAGATTCTATCATCTGTAAAGGAAAATCTATAGAAAGATCTTCCATGAGAGAAAGAAGGAAACGAGCACAAGGCTCAGTGATAGTGTTATAGTGAGATCGTGGTGTAAGAACAAAGGTCATCACCATATTAAGGATCCTTGGGCCCTTAGCAAACTCAATTGTGGAGAAATTTAGAGTTTCTCCCCATACCATGGCTTTCTCACAAAATAGTGAGGCCATCATGTCTCAAGAAACAGAACGGAGACGAATGTGACTAGGGTAGTCAGGATGATCAATCCTAGGAACGCATAGTACCTCGAAAATGAACTTCGGGGTGACTACGATACGCATACTGCAAAATACCATAGTAAATTTAGGCACAGAGGTATCAATGGCGTGCATGTTGGAGTAGAACTCATGAATGAACACACCGGGACACCTCTTGAGTATCTCACAAAGAGAAGCCCAACCCTCAGAGCTAAACGGGTAGAGGAGTGTCTAAAAAATCAGACAGAATGACCTGGCGTTCCGAATGAATCGCCCGATTAGAGAAGTTCTCATAAAAGTCCTATTTGGCCTTCTCATCATAGAACCTCATAGAACCAGGAATGAAGGGAGAAGAAGATGAAGAAGAACCACGACGTGAGATCGAGTTCTTGGAAGGAATGGATTTCTTGGGTGCCATAGATAGGAAACTAACCAGAGAAAGAAGGAAAGGAAAAGAAATGAAACACATCAGAAGATAAGGCACAAGAAAGAAGGAAGAAAGAAAGTTCAATGCATGATAATGCATGAGCATGTTACGTGCAAAAATAATTGCATCATGGGCAAAAACCCAATCCAAACTGCAACACTCACATTGTTTAATCAAGCACATAACCTGGAATGCATGAAAACATGATTATAATGCTAGAGAATGCAATGCATGAGCATGTGAGAACACATCATCAAGACCTAACCCAAAAATTTCACAAATAACACAAAAACCCAAAATTTGCCCAAAAGCTTGAAAACCTAGGCCTAAATGCATGAAGTGGATGAGAAATGAGGAAAAGAAGGGATTTAGACCACTTACCAGAGGATTGAAGATTGATAAAGGCCGAAGGAGGGATTGGAAGAAGAATTTTAGTGAAAAAGGATGGTTTGGATCGAGAGAGAAGAGAGAGGAATCGAGATAATTGGATTTGAAATGATTTGGGTCGAACCTCAGTTATATATAGAAAAACGCAGCTCAATATTTCGAGAAGGTATCAAGCAGGTATCGAGAACAAAATCTCGATAGATCGAGAGGTACCGAGGAGGTATCGACGCAAAAAGATCTCGATAGATAGAGAAGGTATCGAGCATCTATCAAGCAGACAGAGACTCCAAAGAATTGGCAAGATGGATCAAGCTATCTATCAAGAGGTATCGAGAACAAACCCAGAAATCTCGATAGAAGAGGCATTTATCGATTATCGAGCTTTTATCGAGGAAGTATCGAACATCTATCGAGAAGCATCAAATAAGGTTTTTCAAGAAAGAAAAACAACACAAGATGAATACAATCAAGATAGACACCAAAACAAGCAACCAAGAAGCATATTAAGCACTCAAACACATCATCTTCAAAAATCCAAACGGTGGGAAAGACTGTTGTAATTGCCATCATCGTCATCGTCGCCACCAGAGGTGGCAGTGGTGGAAACGGAGATAGCATGACAACAATAAATTCAACCTTGAGAAGCACGATTTAAAATTTCAAAACGTGAATTACAGTGTTTTCATTTTCCTCTTCTGACTTGGAAACCATCAGCGCATCTTAGCTTACAATTTGCATGATCCATTAATTTGAGTTGAAATCAAGTGTCATTTAGTCTATAAGAAGAAGAAGAATTAAAAGTTGTTACTTTAGATCCTTTTTCCTTTGGACTGGTATAATATGCACATGAATAACCTATGAGTTATTTTGTAAGCAATCATTATAATCTTAGGCTACTACTACAAAGATTGGTCCTTTTGTAGTGGAACTCTGGTTATGTAATATATTATAAGCCTGTTTAAAAAATTCTATATAATACTTTTATGTTTGTGTGTTATAATATGTATTACTGTTTCCTAAAAAAAAATTTACACCAATACAAATATACCAATATGAACATTATGCAAAATTTTATCATAAAATCTGTGGGCAACAATATACCATAAGGTCCATAACAATGTATTTGAAACATATCCACATGCTTCAAATGAAATTATATATCAACTCATATAATTGACATATAATTGTCTCCCAAATTATATAATTATATATACATATCTAGCAATAGCAAAAATTATAAGAATTTATGAATTTTTTATATGGTATCAATTAAATAAAAGATACCTTACCAAAAACTCAAAAAAAAAAAAAAAAAAAAAAATCCTTTTTGATTACCTATATATGATCGTTGTGTTTAGGCATGGTGAAAGCTTGACTATTTATATGTGCATAGCTCTTACTCAAGATTATCAAGAATTATAACTCAATTACTTACATAAATATTATACTTGTTATTGTCATGGTGAGAGTTTCTAAACTTAAAATTTGGGAGTTAGAATTCAAGCCACTAACAATCTATTAACGAATTGAAACACCCACACATTTTAATTAATTTACAAACCCATTTTAATACAAATAAGTAGCATAATTATAAGAATTTTTATTTTACATGTTATTTATCAATTGATTTTTTTTTCTTGATAAATTAATAGTTACATCAAGAACAAAGTCTAGCTCCAAGTTGATTGTACCTTAAGGATACAACCATACCAATATCTTTTTATTGGAAGTGAATTTTAATAAATCCATCATTGGATTACATCTTCTTCTTATATCCTCCATACTTGCAAAATTTATAAAAAAATTAAAGATTAATAGATATATTATCAATAAATTGTTTAAATTGCAAATTTTCATAGTTTAAAATTATGCATAAAATATAAGCTTATGGATAATATAGTAAATAATATTCTAATTGACACAAAATTTGAGATGTGCATTGAGAATATAAAACAAGAACATGCAATTCAACGGTTAGATTTTCAAAATATATAATAATTTTATTTTACAAAACAAGTTTAACTACAAAATTGATTCTAATAGCTAAACTTTATCCTTGCAACAATGGGGGAGGGGGATTTTTTTTTTTTTTTTTTTTTTTTGATAATGGGACGGGGAGGGGGATTTGATCATTGTAAGAGGTTCTAGATGAGTTACTCTTTGTATTTATCATTTACTATTAAAATGCACCACCATTCAACTTTTGTTTTAGAGTATTCTCGAGTTTGTTTTTTGTTTCTTTTTATATGAAAAGACATAGAAAATACCAGGCAGGCCCGGTGCGTCAAATATTGGACAAGGATCATGTCTGCAATGTGCTATTCAATCTATTCTCTTTTTTACGTGAAAAGATACAAATCATACCTGGGTGGCCTGCCTGATGTCAAATATTGGATAAAGGTCATGTTTACAGCTTGTTTTAGTTCAATCTATTCCTAATTAACTTATATCCAATTAGATCGAACCCAAACCTGTTCAAGGATGCACCCATAGAGATTGTGTCAAGGATGCACCCATTTTTAGCATTACAAATTCTCCTTGAATTTGAGAAAGAATTAGTCTTAAACGTGGAAAAAATAGATCCGCCATAAATGGATTCAAATCTTCTAGATTTTCTAAGGTACTTTACTAATAGATTTCCTTAAATCCTAACTACTCTTTAATAATTTAAGGGTCTAGATTTTGCCATATCAGCATTCCACTAAAAATAATCTTAATTGTTTTATTTATAACATTATTTTATTATTTTAAAAGTACCCTAGGAAATCTAGAAAATATGAATCCAGTATAAATATATAACCTGCCAATAGCTTTTACTATCATATCACAACATAGAAAAAATTGTAAGAGTAAAAGTTAACAGGAAAAAAAAAAAAAGAAAAAAAAAGAAGAAGAGAGAGATTAACTTGGTTCAACATGAAGTCATGGCTCTTGTGCTTTGTTTTTTATATAAGCATGGTGGTTCTGATCAATGGCATCGCAGCTAGAAATATCAATGAAAATGGTGGCTATGTTCCTGTTGCAGCTAACTCCTACAATCGTGGTGGCGATGTTCATGCTCCACCTAATCCTTGCACCAATATCAATTATTGTCGTCATGGTCTTGGTTATTAGATCAACTAATAACGTGGTGGTTCTTTTTAAATAACTAGTTCTCCCAAAAGCTTCCTCTTAAAAAAAAAAAAAAATGTTCTCCCAAATGCTAGCTCCCTTTGAACCTTCCAAGGAAAAGCTAATGTCTTTGGTTTTTTTTTCCCCCTAAGTTTCCTGTATGAATAACAATCCTAATGTAATTTTGTTTGATAAATACATATCTCTTGCAAGCATGTGAACACTTTAAATTGCAAGCATAGCACTAGAGCTACTATTAGAATTGCCTAACACAATATAATGCAGATATCGAGCAATAAGTACTGTGGCGACGCCACGTTAAGCTCAGGGTGTTCCCAGGAACACCCTGAACTGAAAAAAAAAAAAAAAATTTATATATAATAATTAAAATTTTTTTATTTGTTTACCCTTTAAAAAAAATTAGGAACACCCTCAAGCCTCAAGCAAAATTAACAACACCCTCAAATAAAAATAAAAATAAAAATTATTTGTTCGACTTTCAAGCCAAAAAAAAAAAAAAAAAAAAAGCCAAAAAAAAATTTTGAACTAAAATCTGAAAAAAAAAAAAAAAAAAAAACAAAACAAAAAATGTATCAGAGCAAGCCCACAAAAAAGCCCAGCAATATTATTGGCACTTTAAAAGGCCATAAAAAGAATTTATGGATCTAATCTATAAAAGAAAATTTAGCAAGCCCAAAAAAATTAGCACAACAACATAAATCACAAAATAGTAAAGCTAAAGAAAATTTAACCCAATCAACCAAATTTTATCAAAAACAAATAGTCCGGCCTTTCAAAAATTTAAAACAAAACAAATCTGTCATTCTATCAAAGATTAAAAAAGAAAAAAAAAAAAACACAAACAAACAAATAAAACCCTAAAAGCCTAACCAAGGCAAGAGATTCAGCAGCTGATGGTTGAAGTAAAGCAGTGAAGGGAGAGGCGGCAGCAGCATGGTAGCAGCAGAGCTGCCAGCCCCGCCCCTAGCCCAAACTCACCAGATCTGGTATCTCTCTCTCTCTCTCTCTCTCTCTCATCAGCAAGACAAAAAAAAAAATCTCTCAAACTGTCTGATACAAAAGACAGAGAGAGAGAGTTCTTTCTCAGTTTCTCTTTTTAAGAGACTTATTAAACAATGACTTAAAAAAATAGTAGAAGTGTCTAGATAGTCTAGTGGTGGATTGATATCCTCCCACTGTCCCACGTGTTGTGCTTTATGACTATGAGATGAATTTTGTCTTCTTCTTCTTTTTTTGTTTTTTTTTTGTTTATATGAATAGCAGTTTTTTTAATGGTAAATAGTAATGTTTGTCTGTTAGTGTCTTTTTTTTAAAGTTAAAATTGAGTTTGTCTGAAACTTTGAAATTAATTGGAAGTTGAGATATATTAAAGTTAGTGAATTTATTTCTCTGTTCAATCTTGTTGATGGTGTATTAATAATTTATTTGAGAACAACTTATTTAGCTGAAATTGAAAACTTTTTATTAGGAGCATGAGGTTTGTCTGTTGAGTGGGGTGGGGGTGGATGGGCACATGGGGCCAGTGGGATATTTGAATTAGGGGAAGTAAATGCACATGGAATGTGTGCTAGTGCAACTAATAAACAATAATTTAATTAACCAATAATTAATTAAAGGAAGTAACTAATAAATAATAATTAATAATTTAATTAACCAATATATTATAAAAGACAAACAAATTAAATTATGTTAGGCTAAACAACAATTAATAATTTTATAATTAATGAAATAACAATATAACAAATTATTAGATTGTGTAATTTATGCTTTTTAAGGAACACTCTGAGAAAAATTCCTGGAGTCGCCACTTGCAATAACATTTGGTCCATTTCAACTTTCAAGTTCTTGGGCCAGCAAAATACAGGGTCCACACCACGTTGCATAGAACTCATACAATATTCATTAAACGTCGAGCTTAATTTTCTCCCTTAACCAGCTCCTGAACCCTTTGATCGGACAACTTCTCTGCTCACCCAATACAACAAACATATTCTATGAGATTTGTTAAGAGAAAATTCTCATCTATATATCTATATATACTATAAAATACCAAAGACGTTTGACTATTTGTTGACTTTCTAATATTTCATCACATTTTTTTTAAACTAATTACTACAGGACTCGTGGGAAAACCCTAAAACCCTCACAATATTACAAGATTTTGTCTCTGGAACAAACTGTTATAGAGTCACTCTCGAAATCTTCAACACGTCCACTTTCAGCATCCTTGAATTTAAACCCAGCAACAAGTACCACATTGAAAGAGAGCATGAACGTGAGAAATAAGGGGAAGCAATCACAACGGGTTGACATTGCTTGAAATTATCTTACGTTGGATTTCAAGCGGAGTATTATCAGAGTTAAGAGGGTTTTTTGCGCTTTTATATAGAGGAGGCCACCGACTTTCAAATTGCTTCAACAATTGCTTCCTACAGCTTCCACCATTGGTCTTATTTGTCTCTAAAAACTCTAAAACCCCCCACACGCAGGTAAGTTTTCTCGACCTCTGTTTAATCCAATTAGAGCAAAAATTAGATCACCTTGATTTCACTTTTTAATTCAGTGCTTGCCTATTTTGTATTTTTGAAGCTTTGATTTGTTTGTCTCTCTCTGCCAATCACCCCTCTAAAAAAAATTTCTTTATTATTTTCGTGTGGACTTAATTAAGACTCTATGTTGCATGCATTAAAATTGATTGACAAAATACCTGATTGTTTTGTTCCTATTTTGGAAATTGTACCATGTCCATTTTTGCAGGTCTCATTAGCTTGAATTCGAGTTTGACTCACATTACTAATCAATTATAGAACATAACAGAGCATGATCAATGTCTAACAAGCACACACAAGTACATGCTCCATGTCTTACAGATAATCAATATGTAAACAACTAAACCGTAAACCCAACTATGTTAACTGTCATATTAGGTGAAAGCTATGTTATTCTGTGGAGATTAAGTTCTTGGTCTCAAGTTCTTAAAAGCTTTCTTTGAATTGTCTATATAAAATGTTTTTTATTTCGCTCTCTCTTTCTCTTTTTGGTGAAAATTTCTTATTAATCCAATCATTTAATTTAGCTCTATTTACAAAAATCTACTATAGTCATTTAGCCTCTGTTATAGGCAATCAGAATGAATAATCTTTGTGCCTTTGTGGTTATTACTATCCACTAATAGGGTTCATCATTCCAAATTTTAAGTTGGGTTATTTTAAGGTATTTTTGTTGGATATTATAGAAGAGATTGTCTATTTGTTAAATAATTAGAAAATATTCAATGCAAAGCAGATTTTGTTAAATGGGTATAGAATTTGATGTGTTTGATTTTTTTTTTTTAATTATTGTTTGTTTTTATTTATTCAAATTGGGAATCTATGAGTTATGGGTTATGAATTATGGATTTTAACAAATTTCTCAAATCAAATGATAGTATGGGATTAAGGGGTTTGAGGTTTTATCGACAAGTATTGCAATAGGTTACTATAGTAGACACTCATTAAACAATAAATTTAGGGATATAAAACTTTTTTTATGTGTTAAATTCTTAATTTGTAGATTTTATTTTATCAATTCAAGAGCTGCACTTATCAATTTGAAAAAAAAAAATTAATTAAAAAAGACCAAGAGCTCTATATTGGGGAACATATTCAATTTCAGGTGTATTAACAAATTCTGCTAGTTTATAATCAATTATATATTTTTTTAATGTTCCATAGCATTTTTATAATCAATATAGGAGGTAAATTGTAAATTACACCCCTAAAGTTTGGGGGTGATTAGATTTTACACCGTAAAGTTTCAGAATTTAAATTTTACCCCCTAAAGTTTGAAGGTGTTTGGATTTTACACCCTGATATTTCAGAATTTGGATTTTACCCACTATATTTTAGGGGTGTTTGGATTTTACTCCTTTAAGTTTGGGGATGTTTGGATTTTAAATCTTAAAGTTTCAGAATTTTGAGGTGTAAAATCCCAACACCCCCAAACTTTAGGGGGTAAAATCCAAATTCTGAAACGTCAGGGTGTAAAATCCAAACACTCCAAACTTAAGGGGGTAAAATCCAAATTCTGAAACTTTAAGGTGTAAAATCTAAATACCCCCAAACTTTAGGGGTGTAATTTGCAATTTACCCTAATAACAATTACTATATCAAACTTTTTTTTTCTTCATTTCATAACATATAACTGTTTAATATATGTTTTAGCTATATAGTGTTACTAGTCGCTAACCCGTGCGATGCACGGGAAAGTTATTGAGTATAATATAAAATTTAATCTTGGCTTATTTTACTACAACACCAAAATTGAATTTGTAAAATAAAATCATGTAGCTAAAACATTTGCTAACAGCTATACGTTTTAGAACCATCTAAAAGTGACAACATTGTCTCAACACATACAAACATGATGAATATATCATCGTTCATTATAAATAAAGAAAATTTAGAAAATATATAACATGTGATTGAGTTCTAGAATTAAAGAAAAACTGATTTCTTGGTGTTCTAATTTTCTGCCGTGATTGTTTTTGTAAATCTCTTTTGATTTTTGAACCTATATGCTATGCTACGTTTAATAGATATATATTGATTCACGTTAATCGTAGTAGGCCATGATTATGTTTCTTTGCATCAAGTGCCGTGTCATGCTTTTATATGCATCAAGAATTCGTATGTGTTAAGTTTTGATTTTTTTTTTAAATTCTATTCAATCCTATATCATCATTACAAATCGGCACTGTCATAAATGAATCCTATATTAAATATGGGCCATTTGATCCTATATATTCATGAATACAGATTCAATCCCAAAGATAAATTTTGGGCAGGGTTAACAGACCATGGGCTAAAGCAATATAAGCCCACAGTAAAAGGGTTTTTTTTTTCTTTTTTGTGAGAAAGGTTGAATGTTTCAGTAAAGCAGACCATAAAAGCTTCCACAAGTAAAATCAATACAACGCGTAGACTATCTTGAGAAATCAACAGGTGGACTATCCCTATCATGCATCCATCAACTAAAACCAATACAACAGGTGGACAATCATGCAAAAACAGTAAATTGCCAAAAACATGAGAAAACAACAGGTGGACCATCATTTATACATCAAATAAAACCAATACAACAGGTGGACAACATGCATCCATCAAATAAAAGCAATAGACATGCAGACAAAACCATTAACATCAAATTCTCAGAATATTTAACACCACCTATTCCTTCGTTACCTATTTTGTAAGGTCATTTATCTATTCCCAACAGATAGCAGAACACCTTCTAATGGTGATTGCATTATTGTAAGAAAAGTTGAAATAATTTGTAACATAAGCTTCAAGAGATTAAAGGAGTTTTTGTTTCCTCTTCCTCTTTTGTCGATCTGTAATAGGTGTGAGCTGTACATCACTTGCATCATTTGTAGGATTAGCATCTTTTTCACTTGGTAAGTTGTTGTCAGAATTATTTGTAGCATCGCTCATATAATACTGTTAAAAGAATATGGTGTAAATTTTATTATGATATGAATAAGTAACATTAAAAATATCTAATTCTTTTATTTAAATTTAATATAAAAGTACTCACATCAGTTATTTGATCAAGTTTAACTGAATTGTCAATCTGCATAACAGGATCAAAAACTTTCTTTACTGTGTAGATCTCCCATCCTTGTTTGAGGTTATAATCATTGAGTTCCAATTGGAAGACAAATGTTTTCCCAATAAGGTTTGCTATTTGCATAGGCAGGTCAAACTCTTCAGGTACCTTGTAGAAATAGTAGGACATAAATTGTAAGTTCAATTATACTAAAGAATATATTAAGTACTATTTGTGAATTTCAAATTCTGACCTGTGAACATTTATTTATAAGTTCTTTTGCTGATATATGGAGTAATTTTTCAGCCATAGAATCAAATAAAATGAATGTTGCCAATCCTGTGTCATCTTCAACTTTCAGTTCAATTCTATACCTGAAAGAACGCATGGTAGATATAATTTTAATTAAATTTTTTTTCTCTTTTCTTTATATATATATATATATATATATTTATACTTTTATATTATACATACCTTGGGATTGGGAAGCCTGCCAGTTTGTTACAAGATCACACCACAAATGTTCACCTCTTGGTTTAACCTTTCTACGACATATTTCGCATGACATAAAGTACCAACCAAAAGCTGTTTCAATTTTTGTAATCTTTCCATGGCAGGTGAAGATAGTCTCCTAGAATTTCAAATTTATTGAATGATTTATTTGTAAAATTTAACATGCCATTGACAATTTCATTTTAGAATTTTTCTTTTGAAGAACTTTTCCCTTACCTTATTTTCAAAGTTCCAGACCATGTTTAATATTTCAATTATGGTTCTTCTGCTATTGTTCATCTCTTCTTCAATTGTTCTCTGTGGCTTAAATTGTCTTGGCAGCTCTTCTATAAGATGATCATTTTTCACTTCCCTATGATTGTAACATAAAGAAGTTAGTATAAGCTTGCGTATACTATAAAATATTATATAACATATATTGCTAAAAAGATATAGATTACTTACTGATCCATAAACACAGAAGTCTCTGGAATCTCCAAATTTATATAAATTTTTGTTCCACTTGTAGATGATAAGTTATATTCCCCTACATTTATATGGAGGAATTTTTTAAAATGCACATATAATTTATTAATGTAGTTATAAATATGCAAATAAAAGAAACAATGTACTGACCTTTAAAAGTTTTCACAATTAGACATGTAGCAACTATAATAAAAGGTCCTGGATTCCTTTTGAAGAGGTTATCATCAATTTCATTTGCAACTGGTCCCCAAAGGGTAAGCTTTATTTTATTTTCTCTGTTCAAATATTGTTATTAATGTAAATTTATATTATATATATTCAATGTATTGGAACTTGTAAGAATTAAAACGTACTGTATAGTCATGACAGTTATGTTCCTCATTGCAACATTTGATCCTTTAATGTTAGGATGTTCAATTGGACCGATAGCAACCACTTTTGCAATAATATCTATGCAACATAAAAATTCTAATGTTAGTTATTTTCATTTATGATAATGATATAATTTACTTTATATAACAACAATATAATGTAAGATGTTCTAACAATAATAGAATGCAAAATTTATATTCAATTAATTTAATACCTGATAGCTGGACATGGTTGTTAAGTTGTTGAACGATGGTGTTGTAGTCAACAAATTCAAATTTATGATGAGGTATATTGACTTCAGTTTCTGTTAATTCTTGAATGTTGGTTGTTGGCAAGAATATGATCTTATGCTCATTTTGAATTGGCCTATAGAATTCATTGCAAGTACCAACTTCAAAGTTTGATAATGCATACAGCTGCCCTTCTTTCAGAAAAGGTTTGAGTTTTTTTGAAATATTCTTATGAATGGTAGAATGTATTGCATTATTCTGCAAGCAAAAGATGTTAGTTGAAGGTATATAAAGTGAATAATATATATAATGTATAAGAAATGTTTTGATGTGTTTTTTTAAAAACTTATACAAACCTGTTCATCAATGAGAATCATATCTGAACTAATAATTTCTTGATTGTTTCTATTTACAGCATCCCACATCCTTGATACTCTAATTTTGATTTTGGACTTGCCACTCTTGTTTGAAAGCTGATTAAGAAAACTGAACTCCATCATCTTTAAGTTTTTGACCTTTGCCTGCATACATCATTCAATATGACAGTTAGTGAAATAAAGTGATGGCATTTCGATAGTAATCAAACATTTAATTTATAGTTTCATTTCTTTAGCAGTAACCAGGTAGAATAATAATTAATAAATAAACTCAAACACATTAATAAGTCTGTTATCTTTAAAGTTGCAAGACACGTAATTATTATTATTTAATTCTAGTAACTATTTAAGTCAAAAACCATATTGGTTTGAATTTTTTAAATGAATGAGGTCTGTTTCTATTTAATCATCGACCATACAATTGTTATAGCAGTTAAAGTGATTTTTCGACATGTTAAGTACTACAAATATTATACCATTACAATTGTAAGTTTGAGCTAAAGCTTGAAAGACAATGTATTTTGTATGCCTAAAGGAAGTAAAGACACCGCAACAATTTAAATAAGAACTAAAAAGGAAGAGTTGTACAGATGTATATATGACCTTTTAACATATAAATTTCATTTTACCTTATATGACCAACAACTTATATAAGTTTGGTGAAAACCTCCTTGTACACAATATTTTTTGTTTCACAACTTTGATCAGTTTCATCTTTAATTATGCGGAACTTCAACCCATTTCTGCTTGTACTCTAGAAACTGCAACATACAATTGCCCATGACTGAAAACTGTTTTAGGCAAATAAACTCCCACATGTTTCAATGACTGTCCTTGGCTTTTATTTATTGTCATTGCAAAACACACAGAAATTGGGAATTGTCTCCTCTTTAGAACAAAAGGCCATTTCGAATCATTTGGAGATAATGTTATCCTCGGAATGAACACGCATGTGCCTATATTAGTGCCAGTAATAATTTTTGCTTCTATAACCCATGTAACCAGGTTTGTAATAATCAGCCTTGTTCCATTACAAAGCCCTTCATTCTGGTTCAAGTTTCTAAGCAACATAATAGGTAAGCCTACTTTTAATGTCAACTTCTGATTTGGCAATCCTGAAAATTTTAAGCTGTTTAAAAACTCAATAGGGTATAAAATGTCTTGATCAGGAACATTTAAAGAAGCCTTGCAAATAGAATCTGAACTCAAATATTCATGTTCTACTCCATTTATTGATGAAATAATTTAGTCATTTAACTCCTCTAAAACTTCATTTGTAGGGCCAAGAATTGCCCTTTCTTGAATGTAACTTGCATCCATGTATTGAGCATCCAAATCAGGGTATGTGCTATTAATAATATCTTCCAGTGGATTTTGTGTAGGTTGGATGATTAGATCATGAGGAATTGTAATGTTATTGTCACCATCACCTTCTCCCAAATCACCATTACCTATTTTTAAAATCCATTCACTAAAGTCTTGTATAGATAATTCTTCTATTTCACTCATATTGTTCTGCATAAGTCTCATATTTTGTTGTAGTTTAAACACATGACAATAATTCCATAAGTGTGACTGACAAATTGCGGATTGGACAATATCTTCACGTCTTCCCTTTTTCACAACTGGAAGTATTTGCCGAAAATCACCACCTAAAACCACAACTTTGCCACCAAAAGGTTTTTCCAAATTCGTTGGATCTTCAATTTGCAGTATATCTTGAAGGCTGCGATTAACAACTTCAAAGCAATTTCTGTTTGCCATTGGTGCCTCATCCCAAAGTATTATACTTGTTTTCAAAAGAAGTTCTGCTGTCTATGTTTTTTGCTTTATTTCACAAGTTGACTCATCATTGACATTAATCGGGATGTGGAATCGTGAATGTGCTGTCCGGCCACCAGGAAGTAAAAGAGCAGCAATACCTGAAGAAGCAACTGCAAGAGCAATTTTTCCTTTTGATCTTACAGTAGCCAAAATTGTTCTATAAAGGTATGTTTTTCCCGTTCCACCATGACCATAGACAAAAAACATGCCCCCACTTTCAGAAAAAACAGCTTCCATTATAGAATTATAGATATTTCTTTGTTCATTATTGAGGCCAGATATCAAGATCTCATGTTCTCTTTGCAAACTTCCTATATCATATGACATTTCTTCTTCAATAAGTCTATTTCCTTTATGAATAAGAATATTTACATCTGGCTGAGGCATTTGAGGATAGTCTTTCAAAGATTTCCCATATTGTTGGAGGATTTGATCAATTTCATACAAGCCATAATTTTTCAATTGACTATCAGATAATATCAAATCATGAAAATGGGAGATATTTCTTTGTCTATTAAGTATATCTTCAGTAAGAATTTTCCAATTAGAATCCCATAAAGTTAAAGGATCAGATACTTCACAAAACATGAGTATGGTAACAAATAGTTGGCGTAATGCTTGCCACTGGCCCAATGTGCAGCTTCATTTATGCATTCATGCCACTCTTTATCATCATCTAGCAGCCCAAGTGCATAACATGCATCTTTATAAGTAGGATAAGTAATATTTTTTACCGTCATTATCTCTTTAAAGTTTTTCGGGCCTTTGACAATGTTAAGCAACATTCTCAAGTAAAATCGATCTCCATTTGAAGGGTGAGCATTATATACTCTTCCAATACATTTTCTACCTTTTCTTCGTTTCCATTGCCTAACATTTTGATGCCATACCCATTTTGTAGGAAATTCAGCATAAGTTAACTCACGAGCATCTTCAAAAGCTTCATTAGTTTTCATCCATTCAGTAAATTTTGTGTCTTTGATTCCTGGCCTTTGTAAAATGTTGTCCAAATTTGCATTTTCTGGATATATAATGGGATTTTCATTTTCCAAATGAAAGTTTAATCTTTCAACTGGTGGATTTCGAAACTGAATCAGAAATTCAAATATTCTCCAACATGCTTCAGAAGCTGAAATATACCTACAGTCCAAATATGCTTTGGTCTCATCAACAACAATGCTTGGTTGTTGTTCGTCATTATCAGTACCTGGTAGATTCTCTTGTAAAACAATTGTGACTCTATCTGGTCCCTTATTTATGTATTTAAATAAATATTTAATCGATCGAGATCTATTGCACCATTCCACATTCAAATGTGACTGGTACTTTACCAATAAGTCTACATTATATGGCACAACATACCGATTATCCAAAGTAATTCCATTTTTTACTATTGTCTTCCCATCATTTCTTCTTCTATAAATGGGGAAACCTTCTTCATCGATAGTTGTCTCTTCATTCTCTTCATAAAATTTTTTTGGAAAATGTTTTGTACATTTATCATTAACCATACAAGGTGATCTTGGGTTTGCATATCCACATGGCCCATGCATCATAAATTGTTTTACATCTTCATAAGCAATTGGATCTTCATGTGGATCTGGTATTTCTGCTGTAATAATACTGTCAATGTCTGCTGGGCTTGGGCACTTATCTTTTGGATCCAAGAAAAGGAGAATATGTGCATGCGGAAGTCCTCTTTTCTGAAATTCAATTGTGTATACTACTGCAATGACTCTTCCAAATTGGGATTCATGCCTCAAATCATGTAATAATTCATCCAACTTTATTTTAAAAACCCTTGTTACAATATCTGGTCGGTCATTAACATTTTGGCCTTTTATAAATTCCAAGCACTGTGTGATTTCAGACCATTTTGGATTGCAAGTAAATGTCATAAACAGATCTGGATATCCCACCTTTCTACATATAGCCATTGCATCTTGATAGTTTTGAGCCATGTATCTTGGGCTTCCAGTAAAAGAGGAAGGTAAGATGATCCGCTTTCCTACTGTTTTTGGATTTGTATCACCACGAAGCACAGCATCTTTAAGCCCACCATATAGTTCAGATCTTAATTTCAATTGGTTTTGCCTTACCCATTGTAATCTTTCCTCTTCAATGGAAGTATAGGCATCGACTATGAATTGTTGAAAAAGCCTTCCACCAAGCAACAATGTGTTACCTTCATGAGATCTTTGTTGAAGTCTAAAAGCATAATATTCCCTCATTGTTATTGATTCCCTTTTTTTAGATCTTGTTCCATCAAAATTCTTATAAGGTATATTAGATCTATACCCATCCTCACCATAAGGAAAAAGCAATGGATATTGTAAAGCCATATAGCTCGGATGACTTCCATATATACGTTGCAATCCCGAACTCTGGTTTTCAACAATAATATCCCTTTCACAATTTTCGGTATTTAAATCTCCAACAATAATACCAGCAACTTCAGAAGTATCAGGCAAGTTATATTGTCTAGAATCAGAATTGCGACTTCCAATAAGCCGTATCCTTACATCATGCATATTAGACTCATTGAATCTGTCCCTAGCCATCCAGAAGTACTTGACCAATTGATTGCAATTGTCTAACATATTCAATAATCCAATGACAATATCTATATCCACATCTTTTCTATGATCACCAGATGTAATGGCATCAATTCTATTTGCTATCTCATTCTTAGTATCATAAATATAGAGCTGTGCAAATTGTGTCTTTTGGCCATCAACTGGAATAAGAGATCCAATTTTGTGATGATTTTGGCCATTTAGACGGAAAACATATGGAGCAGTACCATTATTCACTGAACGATCTATATTACCTCCCAAAGAAGTGAAAGCGAAGAGAGAATTATAGATTCTTATCCCCATTCGAAATTTGTTTGATCTCTGATCATTGCTCATGCTAAGCAATCTTTTAAGAAAAGGTGGAGGATCCTTCAAAAACGGAAGTTCAACTCTGCCTTCTGAGCAACATAAACTGAATTTAGGCTTCTTAGGCTTTCTAGATTCTCTCCTCATACCAAAGTTGAGCTCCACAGTGTTCACATACTTGTGTTGGAGGTCCTAAATTCATTGCGTCCATAAATTTTCCTACAAAAAAATTGAAGGATCATTTTTTGGGAACCTAATATTTAAGGTTGGTATTGAGGACTAAAAATTGTAATACTTACGATGTTTTCATCTAGGGTCAGAGGTTGAAAGATTATTTGATTCTCTATCAGAGTCATCACACAAATCATGTTCAACAACTGTAATATTCATTGTTGAGCTTTCATTCTCATTTGTCTGTTCCAAGTCTAAGATGTAAGCAAAATCAAAAACGAATTCTTCAAAGAAAAAATACTATTTAATATATTAGAACTCTTAATATACCTTCAGCTGCAGCAGATTGAATGCTACCTTCTAGCAAAGGCAATTGTTGCTCAGTTATATTGGTGGTAACACTTCCATCTTCATTCACAATAGTTCTTCCTAATATATTCACTAATGAGTTTCTATTTTCAGCTTCTGGATTATATTGTCTCCGTCGAGTTCTTCTTACAAATATTTCATCATTGCTTCCAGAATGCAATGATTGTGTTTCATGAATAGTGGTGTGCGACAATACGTTCCAAGAAATTGAGTCTCTTTCTATTGAAACTTCTCCTTGTAAAGCATCACCACAAGATAAGGGACTGGATACACCATCAGAAACATTTCTTTTTTTATTTAATAGCATTCTTCTAGTTACTGAAACATCTGAAAGACTTCCGTTTAATGAAGAATTTGTAAATTTGGTAGGTACATTTCTGTCTCTTTTCTGTGATAGAATCAGTTTTCTTCTCGCTCTTGAAAATAAAGTGGACTCCATACTAATTTTATAAAAAACATAGTATTTTGTTGAAGATGACATTAATAATTATTCTGAATATGTAGAAAAGAAATGCAACATAAACTTAAAAAAAAAAATTAGAGCAATTGTTAACAAACCTGGACTTGACATAGTTAACTATGCAGCTCTTTCCTTCAAAAGTATGCAGCTCTTTATCCAAAAATGAGAGGACCTGCAAAATAAGTTTTTTTAAAACTTTTTAATTTTAAAATTTAAACTATCAATTAGGTTCATAAGCCATGTTCACCCAAATTCTAAGCCATGTTCACCCTGGATCTGCTTAGAAACAGCCATTTGCTTTCTATCTTTAATGCATTACAGATACGATATGGCTTCAAACCATTGGCAGGAGGAGTCACATGTTCCAAAAGAAACCATTGGTGTTCTAGTTTTCTACCGTGATTGTTTTTGTAAATCTCTTTTGATTTTTGAACCTATATGCTATGCTACGTTTAATATATGAGATATATATTGATTCACGTTAATCGTAGTAGGCCATGATTATGTTTCTTTGCATCAAGTGCCGTGTCATGCTTTTATATGCATCAAGAATTCGTATGCATTAAGTTTTTATTATTATTTTTTTTAAATTCTATTGAATCCTATATCATCATTACAAATCGACACTGTCATAAATGAATCCTATATTAAATATGGGCAATTTGATCCTATATATTCATGAATACAGATTCAATCCCAAAGATAAATTTTAGATAGGATTAACAGACCATGGGCTAAAGCAATACAAGCCCACAGTAAAAAATTAATGCAAGAGTAAGTAAGGCATTTTATCAAACACATGGTATGCACAAAATTTCAATGTCTTAGTTATTAACATTCGTTATTATTAAGAAAAAAAATAAATTAAAACAGAAATACACAACCTGTTGACAAATTGCACAGTTCCTGTAATGCTAGAAACCCAACTCTACCATGGCCTTTATATTTCTCATCAACATGTCTAACATTTGTTTTTAAATCGCCAAAGCAAACATATTATATTTACTGCATTTGTTTTAGTGTTGCATTGTAAGGTTGTCTAAAGTTGTTGTTTGAAAAAGGAATAATAATAGAAAAGAATAAACCAGTTACCGTAATGATTTTGCTGGGTTACTCTGTTTTTTTCTCCACAACCTTTGCTGGGTTTCTTCTCACAGAGGGAAAAAACAAAACAAAAATCAAAAAACGAAAAGTCAACAATGTGGGTTTGAAAGAGTTAGACCAACTAATGCAAGTATAAGCAAGAGCAACTAATGTTTGTGAAGGACCTTCGCTGGGTTTGTTCTCGCAGCGGGAAAAAAAAATAGAAAACTGAAAAATGGAGAGAAGAAAACAAAAGGCAAACCAAAAGTAGTTACCCAACGTTACTATGTAATCCAACATCAAAATCAATATGACAACCGAAAGTAATATTAACGCAAATCTGAATATAAATCGCACAATAACAATATTTCTATCAAATTAGTGGAAGGTTACCGTAATGATTTTGCTGGGTTACTCTGTTTTTTTTCTCCACAACCTTTGCCGGGTTTGAAAAGTGAACAGTGTGGGTTTGAAAGAGTTAGACCAACTAATGCAAGAATAAGCAAGAGCAACTAATGTTTGTGAAGAACCTTCGCTGGGTTTGTTCTCGCAGTGGGAAAAAAAAAACAGAAAACGGAAAAATGGAGAGAAGAAAACAAAAAGCAAACAAAAGGTAGTTACCCACTGAAAGTAAATAAACAAACGACCGAAAAGATACATTGTTCTATGTTTTAATGGTAGACGTGGCATTAATTTATGTAACCACATGGCGCAATGAGGTAAGGTCAACAAAAGGTCAAACGTTTTGGCTATTAGTTATTATATAGATTTATAAATACAATATCTGCATTTGTAGTAAAATAAACCAAGATTAAATCATATATATCATACTCAATAAATTTCCCGTGCATCGCACGGGTTAACGACTAGTTAACTTGAACAATGATACACTAATGTAGTAGCTTATGTATAACATAAAAGCTAGCTAACTAACTTAACAACTATAACTACCTTCTAACAAACAGAAAGACTATAACTAAGCACACACATGCACAGCACATGCTTATTACTAGACTAATCTACATACAGTTTAACTAACAGTATTAACAACTACAACACTACATGTCGTTTAGCCTGGTCTTTCTTCATTTTCTATGTCTTTGCTCACTTCTCACTACAACAAAATGTATTTTTAGTGACGAAAATTAGTGAGGAAATATTTTTCATCACTAAAAATACAGCTTTAGTGACGACATATGAATTTCGTCACTAATAATGAAAAAAATTATAACATTTAGTGACGAAAAATAAATTTCGTTGCTATTGTGATCTGAAAAATGGGTGCCAGGGGAGGGAAACTTTGGCGCGAGTTTAATTAATCTATAGTAACGAAATATTTCGTCGCTAAAAGTTGAAATTTTTAGTGACGAAATATTTCGTCACTATAGGTATTACTGTGGATAGTATTAGTGACGAAAATCCTTTCGTCACTATAAGGAAGATTTTTCGTCACTAAAAATAATAATAATTTTGCACTTATATGTTTTTAGTGACGAATCACAATTCATCACTAAAAATATGATTTAGTGACGAAATATGAATTTCGTCACTAAAAAACTTAACAAAGCCTAGTCTTTAGTGACGAAACTGGAATTTGTCACTAAAGACTTAAAAGCCTAATTGCAATACCTGGCACTCTCTGAGCCATTTCGGTCTTTTAAGTTCAAAGGGTCAAAACATTTCACAAACAGTTCACAAACATTTCACTCAAAGCAGTCAAAAAAAAAAAAAAAAAAAAAAAAAAAAACCAAACGGCGATTAAGCTCCCAAACCCAAACCACCGTCGCCGTTGATCTCAGCCGTCGCCGATGAAGCTTAAACCGTCGCCGATGAAGCTCCATTAAGAGCAAACCTTGCGACGATCTTTGCAAGATCCATCTTTGCGACGATCTTTGCGACAATCCATCGGCGACAATCCATCGTCTTCACTCAGTGATGGTTCCTTGAGACGAACTCAGACGGCGACGATCCTTGCGACGGACTTGACGACGATCCTTGCGACGAACCATCGGCGACGATCCATCAGCGACGATCCATCATTTAGCGTTGGGTTGCGTCGTCGCTATTGTCTAAACTTGCCGACTCCTCTTCGCCGACACATTCCAACCGACCCTTTGCATTCCCACCGGATTCAACCCATGTAAGTTCTTCAACTTGATTTTTTTTTTTTTCAACCCATGTATGAGGTTTTCTTATTTTTCTCCATTTTGATTTTGATTTATTTATATTTTTTGGTTTGTTTATTTTTCTCATTTTTATTTTGGTTTGTTTATATTTTTTCTCCATTGTTTAGTGATAAAAGGAATTTGAAAAGTGAATTAAGTGAATTATGTTTCTTTATTTGGTTTTTTATTTTTATTTTTAAATGTTGGTACTGTTTCTACATGGTCCTCTCTCTGTTTCTCGTAGAATTTTGTTAATGAAGGCCATTAGAACCTGTTATAATGGTGTTGAATTGGGTTCTTTTGTAGGACTATTTTCAGTTTTCACCAGAGCACTGTATGAACTACTGGCTAAGAGAAAGAAAAAGCTGTTGTTCTTAGACCAACAAAGGTACGTTCTCTATTATCATATTTCACACCAAAATTTTGAGACTAATAGACTTGGTTGTTATTATTGTATCATGGGCATCAATGATTCACACCATTTGGAGAAGTTCCTTAGAGCATGTTTCAGCTCTGCTAGATAGCTTTGATTCCTTGAACTTCTGTAAATTTAAATTGTTACTCCTTTTCACTGCATGTGTTTCAGCTACACTAATGGTTTTGACCCTTTGAACTTTTTGAGTTTTTGTTCTCTTGCACTTAAAATTTTTTTGGTGGGGTACTTTTTTCTTGTTTGTGTAATGGTGCTGCATAATGGTGTTTTCTTTTCTACTTTCCTTTTTTTCCCCCCAAAATTATTAATTGTGGTTTTCTACTTTCCTTTTTGACCCTTTTTTTATTTTTATTTTTATTTTTATTGGTTTGCTTCTTGGTTTCCCCCCAAAACATTTCTAAAGGAGCTTTGCTGTGTAGTTTGTGAAATTAAGGAGGTGGGTTTGTTTGAAATCTGGGTTGGACATGGCTACAGGGGTTGGATGTTGGATGAGGAATTTGGATGACTACTGTATTACATGTGTAAGCTATGAGTTTGTGTAATAACTTATGAGATGATCATTTTCAAGACTGAAGTACTTATAAATTTAACTTTTCTTTTGCAGGCTAAATTCACATTGTTTGCAATAATTTTGGATTTTTTCTGAAAGTTGTAAGCTTAGCTTGAGCAAAGTAAGTAAATTTTAGTTAAAAACATTATAAAAATCTATACTTGTGATGTTGGAAATTGGATTTGTGGTGGTATGCTATGTTGGAGCAAGCGGGTGGCTTGCATGGTGTTATAAGGTGGTTTAAATACATATTAGGAGTGTTTTTCAGTTCTTGCAAATGTGAATGAGAATTGTTGATTAGATGTGATGAATAGTATTTTATTTGATTTAAATACTTGTAAAATTCTATACTTGTGATGTTGGAATTGGTTTTGTGTTGGGTTGTTGTGTTGGAGCAAGCGGGTGGCTTGCATGGTGTTATAAGGTGGTTTAAACTAATATTAGGAGTGTTTTTCATTTCTTGCAAATGTGAATGAAACTTGTTTATTAGATGTAATGAATAGTACTTTAATTGATTTCAATACTTGTATTTAAACATACTTATATTTAGAAAAAAAAGAAGATTTTTTTAAAAGTTAAATATATAATTTTAGAAGTGGGATAATTGGGCTGAGCTATTAGCCGCATTAGTTGGTAAATTGACATGGGTAACAATGGTGACTTCACCCTTAATTGTCGAAGATAAAGTTGCAAATTTACCTAAAAAAAGAATGATCTCGAACTATCGGATTACTACCTGGCAACTTTATCACGGGATCTCGTATATAGGTCAAACATCAAGCTTTCATGGACACTACACCTTGCACATTTCCTTTCCATAATGACCATATAGATTGTTTTTTACCAAAACATCATACGGTTTCTAAAAAGTTCCTTCACGCTTTTATTATATTATTTCTTTCCCATAATGACCATATAGATTGTTTTTTGCAAATGTGAATGGAACTTTTTGGTTAGTACTTTATTTTCTTTCTACAACTTATATATTAGGAGTTGTGATTTTAATTTATTGGTGTGGTTACTCTTAATGCATTGTTAGAAATGTTTCTTATAACATAGTTAATGTTTTTACTTCACGATTTTAACGAAGTATTGTTTTTATATTTGTGCAGATTTCTTATTAGTGGCTTTTAGGGGATTTACTTTTGGCATTACTTGAAGACATATGAGGACATCTTCCATTAGTTCTAAATAGGGTTTAGGTAGAGTTATTGTATGTATTGTAGACAATTATTGTATGGAAGGAGTTTGAATTGGATACTTGTTTTATTTTTTACTTGTGGAATGTATGGATCATTTTTTATAAATGTGTTGTTGAAATAAATGTGTTATTCAAATGTGAGGTTTTAATAATGTAATGACAGGTTACAGGTTAATATCAAAGTCATGAAAAAAATAAAAACAGAAAATAAGTTTTAGTGACAAATTTTTTCGTCACAAATATAGCAACAAAAAATTGTTTTAGTGACGAAAATTTCGTCACTAAATATAGCAAAATTTTGTAAGAAATGGTTTTAGTGACGAAAATTTTCGTCACTATATGTGCCTGGATTTTCTTAAAAATAGTTTTAGTGACGAATTTTTTCGTCACTATATGTACCCGAACATAGTTTTAGTGACGAAATTATTCGTCACTAAATATGATTTAGTAAACTAAAGTGTTTTTAGTGACGAAATATTTTCGTCACTGAATAGTGTTTTTAGTGAGGAAAACATTTAGTAACGAAATGTTTTCGTCACTAAAAGTTTTTTTTTTTTTTTTTTTTAAATCAAATCGGACTTTTAGTGACGAAATTTTTCGTCACCAGGACTTTTAGTGATAGGGCTACAATGACTAAATGAGTTTCGTCACTAAAAGTCCAATTTCGCCACTAAAGGTCCTCAGTGACGAAAAATTGGACTTTTAGTGACGAATTTTTTCGTCACTGAAAATACATTTTGTTGTAGTGTCTGATTCTGATCTGGCTTCTTTATCCTTCAGCCTTGATCTGTGATTTATACTCCCCTTCAAGATGGACATCAAGAGAACGAATATTGAAAATGCCCATCTTGACAAGTAGAGCTGAAAACTGAATTTGGATGCATAGTGAACATTGAAATTAAAATATGGAAAAAGATTAAAATTTTCAAACCCAATTTTGCTTCCAAAAGAATCTAAACCATATACTCATATAACATTCAGGAAATTGAAAACTCTGCTCCCTATATTTTCAAATAGCAAACAAATTGAAACATGGTGGTTCTTTTTATAAGCATGGTGGTTCTTTTTAATCTACTAATTCTCCCAAAGGGTAACTCCCATTGAACCTTCAAATAAAAAGCTAATGTCTTTGGTTTTTTTTTTTTTTTTTTTCCCTAAGTTTCCTGTATGAATAGCAATCCTAATGTAATTTTGTTTAATGGAAAAATCTCTTTCATTACTTTCTTTTTTCTTGGAATCTCTTTCATTACTACTGATAATAATCGTAGAGTAATGTCCACGTTTGCTTCATGCTACTATCACCAATCCATCTACCTTGTAAATTTGTAACTGTTAGAATTATATGGTTAAAATTATTAAATTTATTATCTCCTAACAGTTTAAACTTTTGGAAAAATCGATAATTTAACTGTAATGCTCTAGTGGTGGAGAACCAACCTTCATCTCCACAATGCTTATCGTTATGGTTGGACCAAATGCACCATATAATAATGACAAGTATCTCTAGGGCTAAGAAGCATGGACACACATACACGGTCCGATGCATTACAACAAGTATCTCTAATTAATATAAATTTTTAGGTATATTTATATATTTGATGTTTATTGTATTTTTTATAAATGGGTAATAATCCTCAAAGTATTTAAAAACAAATCTAAAATTAATTAAAAAAGAAAAAAGAAATATAGTGCATGATGACCTTACAAGGGCAAGTTTGGTATGTTGTAATAGATCATGTAATGGAATGGTAAATGGTTATTCATGTAGAATAGCTATTTGGTTGCATCTTCATTACATGGAATGATTATTCCATAGTAATAGCCTAAAGATAATTATTATAAAAATGCAACTATTTGGACACTAATGCTACAATTATATAGTGATATTAATTTTTTAGAAAAGGGAAATTACAGTAAATCCACCTGTGGTTTGGTTCATTTTCACTTTGCCTACCCGTGGTTCAAAACTTGACATTTTTCCCACCTAAGGTTACTTTCGTTAGGACTCCGTTACCCACCTCTACCTTTGCCGTTGGAAAAACATATTTTTAGGGAAAAAAACAAACATAACAAGAATCAAAAAGTTAGGGTTTGTATAAAAAAAAGTAAACCCAATAAACCCAGTACTTCTTCCTTAGTAGAACTCAACCACTTAATCCCACGATTCAACAACCAAAATCTCCACCAAAACCTCAAAACTATTCCCCAAACCTCCAAACTCAAAGCCTTTATCATTAATTTCTTCTGTGATGTTGCTTTTGAAGTAGCCACAAACCTTGACATCCCCACTTACTATTTCTTCACCAATAGCACAAGTTTCCTAGCTTCATTACTATACCGCCCCACTTTGTATAAGAAAGTGGATAAAAGCTTGAAAGATCTTGTAAACACGTTTGACTTGCTTGAAACAAAAGTTAGGGTTTGTATCCAATCAAACCCAATAAACCTAGTTCCAACTTCAACTTCAAACCCAGTAAACCCAGTTCCAACCCACCCCCAATTCCAACTTCAAACCCACCCTGAATCCCAACCACAATAGCAAAACACTTGAATCATCAAATCCAAAACATCAAGTATCTAACTCGCTCGTAACCCATAAATCCAATCAACAACGTATTAGTGGTGGATCTGCTTCGCTCTCTCTGGAATTTGGAGAGAATCTTATCAGTCCCTCTCTTGGCTAACTTGATTTTTTGATGGCCTTTCGCTGTGGTGGCTAGTCCTCCTTAACTCCACCATCGGAGAGAGAGAGAGAGAGAGAGAGAGAGAGAGAGAGAGAGAGAGAGAGAGAGAGAGAGCACAGAGAGATGAGAGAGAGATTGTTGTAGAAGAACAGGTGAGAGGAAAGAGAGAGGGAGAGTAGGAAAATATAATATTTATGATGGTTGACTTAGGTTTGATTTTTCTGGGTGTATGTTCTTCATGTTTGTGAATTGTGAGAGACCAATACCACATTTTAATCTTGTTTTTCTTTTGTTTTGTTTTGTTTTGTTTTTTTTTTTTTTTCTTGTTTTGGGAGGAGAGAGACATAAAATGGGAGTAAAAAGACTTATTTACCCCTATTTTTAAATAGAGGTGGGTAACAGAGACTAAACGGAAGTAACCTCAGGTGGGAAAAGTGTTAAGTTTTAAACCACAAGTAAGCAAAGTAAAAATGGGCCAAACCACAGGAGGGTTTACTGTAATTTCCCCTTAAAAAAATTATAATGAAACTATTAAGCTATTAAAATATTAAAGGAAAAAATGCAAATTACACCCTTTAGGTTGGTCAATTGTGATTTTAGTCCTTTAATTTTCACTTTGGTCATTTTAATCCTCTAAGTTTTGTGAGAGACCATGCCTCTAGCCCAACTTTCAAATTTAAATAAAAATTAAAAAAAGGTTTGGCATAACCCACTCAAATGGGTGTAGTCATGTTATCGCTTCTTGAGAAAAGGTGAAGGTTCTACTAATGTTATCATCCCCCTAACTAGGTCAAGATTTTTAGAATGGAATCCCCACTTATTTAATTAGAATAATAAGAAAACCAAATTGAAAAGTACATTTCTTTGTTGATGAATTGAAATTGTACGTGTAATACCCAAAAATTTTAAGGTCTAGCAATTCTTATCTTATAAATATGTATTTTATTTTGAGAATTATGCGAGGGGATCAAATTTTTATCAACTTTTGAGATTGAGGTGAAAATTATATTATCTAAAGAAATAAGTTAAGAAGGGATATTTTGGTAATTGGAACTAGATCAAACCCAAATCACTTTCAACCTTAATAGCCATAACTCCTTTCCCTCCTTTTAGTTTTGACGTTACTTTGAGATCTCTCTCTCTCTCCTCCGTTCACTAGTTCACCCTTGGACTGTTCACACCATTTTTCTTCCACCTACTATCTCACTGTTTAGCTAAAACCTCTGATCACTTTCTGCTCTAATTATTTGATCCATCTAAATCTGCTAGAATTGAGAAAGGTCCTCTTGGTTTGCCTAAGTCCAGGTAATCACCCAAGCATTTTTCCATTCTAAGGCTTTCTTAACTAATACAGTACACAACAAATTTATTTATGCTTTTGAGGGGATAAATTTGGAGTGTAACATTTAATTTTTACGGGGTTTGATATATTGTGTTCTTTTTGGATCAATTTTTTGGATTGGGAATCCTACAGGTTCAAGCATGTATTGGGTTGGGGATGGTCTAAGTGAATTTCTTGATAATAGAAGAGCTTAGGCTAAATGGATAAAAATTACTACAATGAAGGAAGGAGGGTATGGACTAGTTGGACTCTAGGTCCCTAGGATGCTTAGTGAAATCAGTTACTCTATTGAATACATTTTGAGTATTCCTTGAATTGAGGTTTCTAGAGAGGAGTAAATTAAGCTTAGGTAAATATACTTAAATTGGATTAAGTGGCTTTGTTTAAGTCAATGAATTAATTTGTGTGTTGGATTGTAATAGGTTGAACTCCTAATTTTGGTGTCCTTTTAGTATGGCTTTTGGAAGTAAGTAACATTTATCCTAATTGTTTTTATTTTGCTTATTCAACTGTATTTTAGCTACTGAATATTGTTTTACAATTTTATTTCAATTGTTTTAGTTACATTGATTTAAAGTAAAGAATAGCGAATCATCATAAATATATTTGATTACTATATATATGATTTTATATATGTATATTATGAATGAGATATACATTTATTTGAACTATGATCTTGGACAATTTGACTATGTTTTGATCTCTAATACGCAACCAATCGGGGTTATTCATTGGTACCGAAACTAGTTTCATCTGGGGCTTCACTAGTCTATCGTGTTTCTGGACCCAGCTAATGAGGGATATACATTAGCACTAAGCTAATTTCATCTGAATCTAATGCCCAGTCATGAGAATATAGCGCGATCATAGTCATAAAAGATTGTGAAGAATATGAATTTGTTTGAATATTGAATTATTTTAAGTATGTGAAACTTCTTGTATTTATTTTGAAATCCATAGTATGTTATAACTTTTGATATATGTGAAATATTGTAAAATGTATTATTTTGTCAATCTGTATGCTTGTTTCATCTAGTTAGGATTTAGTTAATTATTGAGCTGTAAACTCACCCCCCCCTCCTTTTTTCCCTCCAGATTCAAATTATGAGAAATAGCAAGTTTTGGGGCTTTTTCTGAGGGTGTACGCATGAAAAAAGATTAGGAAATTTTGGAATAAGATGATTTTGTAATAACTAGTATATCTTTTGTTTAATGGTCATGAGATTTGGATTATTGTTTCAATTAATACTTTGGAGATCTTTGACAATTACATTATTGAGGATATTTTTGGATTTATTGACGAAATTTTCTTTGAGGGTAATTTTTAGATTGCTAAGAAGGCCTTGCACACTTGTAGGGTGAAAACTTTATAAGCGTGCAGCCGTTATCACGTGCCTATCTTTATGGTCGGGTTCAGGGTGTGACAATACATCTTTTTTGTGAAGTAACTAAATATTACATGTCTTTGGTCCTAAATACAATATAAGACAAAAGTACGTAACTTTGAATCTGATAGGATACTATGCTTTAGCATTGTATTCTACTTACAAATACTATATAACATTGTATTGTACTTGGTGTATCATTGCATCTGATTGTGCTGAGTTGGCAGGTTCAATTAGTTAGTTGGTTTAGTATTTAATTAGGGATAAGGCATAAAGGCCACATTGGATTGAGGCAATAAGAAATCATATTATTCTTCATTAGATTCTCTCTTTTTGGAGGTCTAAGTCCCCTTGAAGTGGCCTAAAATTCTTTCCACCATTTCCATTAGATGCTTATCAGAATCCTAGTTACATTCTATAAAGATAAACTTATGTGGAAATGAATTGATCAAGAACATTTTATTTAAGTTTGGAGGCTAGATTATAGGATTAGGAATGTGTTAGACACCTAACCTGCCTAGTGAAACCTATTTTCTAGACGTTGGTGACCAATGATCATATCACATCATTTAAACAGTTATAGCATCCAAGAACAAGTGAATGAAGAGTGTAACAATCATTGCTAAACATGATGAAACCTTATTCTAGGCATGCAAAAATAGATCAAAAGAATTGAATTTGAAATACATGGAGAATTTGTGTGTGATGTGATAAACCCTAATCTAGAGAAAGTGACAATGTTATTTAAATTGAAAACCTCTTATCATGCAAAGATTAAGAACAACCTAGATCTAACATGCTAGCTGATCGTGTTTGGAAATAAGCTAACTCCATTCTCGTCCATAAGGGTCGTCCATGGAAGGGATAACAGAAAATGAGCTACATCTTTACTCGTCCTCAAGACGCTCGTCCATATCTCTGCTCGTCCTTGACACACGCTCGTCTATAAAGGGTTTTAGATGGGCTTGATATGGTAACTCTACACCTTTTGGATGACTTCTCGTCCTTCGTTACCTATGACGAGCTTAGCGACGGTTATAGAAAATGGGATCAGAAATTATAACCTCCATGGCAGTTGAGCATACTTCGGACTTTCCAGAGTCCTTAAAGGTCGGAACAGTTATTAAAGAAGTAACCGTTTTTGTTTATGAACCTATAAATACGAATCTTTGACAAAAAAAAGGTAAGTTTTTCTCCAGACACAGTCCCTAGAAGTTTGGATTTTCCCTATTTCGGAATAAGAAAACTAACTTCACCATCGGAGGGTTTGTGACCGGCCAACTCCGGTCTCCTCTGATATTTTGTTTCTCTTTCAGGCACTCAAGTTCATCAAAATCCAAACTTACTGATTTTCCGAGTATTATCAGTTGACGCCGTCTGTGGGAAGAATAAAACGTTGTTTTGTGATTTGTCCTAAGACAAAAAAGTTGAATGGTTCGGACTAGATCAAGGGCTACCAGCCCAGGCCATCAGGAGAGTAAGGATGCTTCAAGTAATCCCCATCGCAACCGTCAATTAGCACCAGTCATGCAACCATCCTCTGTTCAACATATGCAGTCCATGGCGGCCGCCATGGCAGAGTTAACCCGTCAAAACCAGAAGTTAACCAGACAGATTAATTCAAGAAGACAAGGGCATGAAGAATACGTTGAAGGACAGGCCCAAAGCCAAGAAGACATGGGGAATATGGAGCCCGAAAGCCAATCCAGGGGTACCACTTCGCGAAGGGTACCGAACTTAGAAAGGGAAATGGACCAAATGAGGAAGGTCATGGATGAGATGAGGGAAAAAATGAGAAGGACAAATCCGGTGGAGGACTTAGTTCATAGGACTAACTCTCCTTTCACAGCATCTATCAACAATCACCCACTTCCTCCAAAGTTCAAGATGCCTTCTTTGGATTCGTACGATGGAACGCGTGACCCTTTTGACCACATCGCAACTTTCAAGACTACGATGCACCTTCAAGGGGTTCCAGATGAGATAATGTGTAGAGCTTTTCCAACCACTCTCAAAGGGCCTGCGCGAGTGTGGTTTAGCAAAATACCCTCGAATTCAGTAAGTTCTTTCGAATAGTTGAGCAAGTTGTTTGTTAATAACTTTATTGGGGGACAGAGACACAAGTGATCTTCGTCCAGTTTGTTGACCATAGAACAAGGAGAGAATGAAAGCCTGCGGTCCTTCATCACTCACTTCAACAGGGAAGCCCTGACAGTGGATGAGGTGGATGATAAGCTACTATTAGCGGCCTTCCATAATGGGGTTAATTCTGATCTATTCATCCACAAACTTTATGAGAAGGAACCTCAGTTCATGTCTGAACTCGTCCATTCAGCCCAGAACTTTATGAATGCAGAAGATGCGATCATAGCCAAGAAGAGGAAGAGAGCTGATAGAATGGAAGCAAACCCCATGCACCACTCCGAGCAAAGTCCTTGTCCAAAAAAGGGACGGACGGAAGATAAAAAAGACCGGGATGGTAAGAAGGCTGGTCCTTCAGCAAGAAATCAACAGTACACGACATTGAACACACCACTTAAGCAAGTTCTCACGCAAATTAAAGACGATCCTTCCTTAAAGTGGCCGGAGAAAATGAAGGGAGACCCCAATAAGCGCAATAGGAACAAGTATTGTCGCTTCCACAGAGACCATGGGCACGATATGGATTAATGTTTTGATCTAAAGCAGCAAATTGAGAACCTCATTAGACAAGGGAAATTAAGGAATTTCCTTGGACGAGATCACAAGGATGAGAAGTTGAAGGCAAAGGTAGAAGAGTCGTCACGACCTCCGCTTGGAGAAATAAGAATGATCATAGGAGGAGGTTCAACAGGTCAGTCGTCTAGGTCAAGAAAGACGTACCTGAAGGTGGTGCAGAACGTCCAACTCTCTGGATGATCTCCAAAGATGAGGAACACTGAAGAACATGCCATCACATTCACGGACGAGGATGCTGCAAGAATTCATCACCCTCATGATGATGCCATCGTCATCACTTTGCTTATTGCTGACTATACAACTAAGAGGGTGTTGGTGGACAACGGGAGTTCGGCAAACATCTTGTATTACCCTGCCTTTCAGCAAATGAAGCTTAGACGAGATCAACTTCGTCCAGTGAATTCACCCTTGATTGGTTTTGGTGGAACGAAAGTGCAGCCTGTGGGTACCATCATGTTACCTGTGGTGGTGGGGGCTTATCCACAACAAGTAACCAAGGATGTAAATTTCCTTATGGTTGATTGTTCGGCGTCCTACAATGCCATAATTGGAAGGCCAACTTTAAATAGTTGGAAGGCAGTTACGTCTACTTACCATCTATCAGTCAAGTTCCCTACGGAGTACGGGGTATGACAAGTACAAGGAAATCAACTAGCAGCTAGAGAATGCTATTTAGCCATGCTGGCCATGGATGAATAGGTCCAGATGATGAACATTGAGGAAAGGAGAGTTGTGCCAGAGCCCACTAAAGCGTTGGAAAACATTTCCTTGGACAAAGATAATCCCGAAAAAAGTACCAGGGTAGGGGCAGATTTAGAAGAGAAGATTAAGAAGGATCTCGTTCGTTTCCTAAGGGAGAATATTGATGTGTTTGCTTAGAGTCATGAGGATATACCAGGTATAGACCCAAGTGTCATTACTCACCGCCTGAATGTATATCCTTCTTCTAAACCTGTGCGACAGAAGAAGAGGGTGTTTGCTCCTGAGAGAGACAAAGTTATTAAAGAAGAGGTACAAAAGTTGACCGTAGCGAAGTTCATCCGAGAAGTTTATTATCCAGACTAGTTGGCCAACGTGGTGATGGTCAAGAAGGCAAACGGTAAGTGGAGAATGTGTGTAGACTTCACCGACCTAAACAAGGCCTGCCCCAAGGATAGTTACCCGTTGCCTCGCATCGACCAATTGGTAGATTCCACTGCGAGTCACAAGTTGCTTAGCTTTATGGACGCTTTCTCTAGATACAATCAGATAAGGATGGACAAGGCAGACCAAGAGAAAACATCCTTTGTCACCAATCAAGACTTGTTATGTTACAAGGTGATGCCTTTCGATTTGAAGAATGTAGGGGCAACATATCAGAGGTTGGTTAACCACATGTTTCGTCCACAGATTGGGCGGAATGTAGAAGTCTATGTAGATGACATGCTAGTGAAGAGTCAGGATGAGGGAAAGCATCTGGACGACCTGCAGGAAACATTTGACACACTTAGGCAGTATAATATGAGGTTAAATCCCAACAAATGTGCTTTTGGAGTATCATCAGGGAAATTCCTGGGCTTTATGGTTTCACATAGGGGGATTGAAGCAAATCCAGAAAAGATCCAGGCGATACTGAACATGGAACCTCCACGAAATATCAAAAAAGTCCAATCTCTTACCGGACGAGTTGCTGCCCTCAACAGGTTTGTCTCTAAAGCTACTGATAAATGTTTGCCATTTTTTAATGTACTCCAAAAGGCATTTGAGTGGACGGACAAATGTCAAAAGGCCTTCCAGGACTTGAAAATCTACCTCACTACGGCTGCTTTACTAAGTCCATCCACGCTGGGAGAGGAGTTGTATTTGTATTTAGCAGTTACCCCACATGCCGTTAGTTCAGCATTGATAAGGGAGGAAGGAAGAGTGCAGAAGCCCGTGTACTATACAAGCAGAGCACTAAGGGGAGCGGAAGGACGATACCCGCTCATAGAGAAGCTAGCTTTTGCATTAATAACATCTTCCAGGAAGCTAAGGCATTACTTCCAAGCTCACGTCATCAATGTCATGACCAATCATCTGCTCAAGAAAGCAATGAACAATCTAGAAGCTGCAGGACGATTGATCCAGTAGGCTATCGAGCTTAGTGAATTTGATGTCAAATATCAACCAAGACATGCAATAAAAGCTCAAGCCCTTGCAGATTTCATTGCAGAGTTCACTCCAAGTTATGACGACTTAAGCAAGGTGGAGAACAGAAAGAAATGGATCGTCCATGTGGATGGATCATCAACACAGTATGCAGGAGGAATAGGAGTTGTTTTACTATCTCCAGAGGGAGATAAATTGAAGAACAAGGCTCGTCTGCAGTATCAAACAACCAACAATGAAGCTGAGTATGAAGCCCTTTTTAAAGGGATGGAGTTGGCGAAATCTGTGGAAGCAGAATCTATACTAGTCCTGGGAGACTCTCAACTAATCATAGGCCAAGTAAATGGGACATATGATGCCAAAGAAGAACGAATGAAGAAGTACCTTAATAAGGTGGTACGCCTTGTAAAGAAATTTAAGGAAGCTGATTTCATTCAGATCCCGAGAAAAGAAAATATGGAAGCAAATACTTTAGCTAAAGAGGCCTCAGCGAGCGAAATAATGGACGAGTTCGATGAAATTCAATACCTGTCCAGCATAGACTTTCCAGAGGTGCAACAGATAGAGGGTGAAGAAAATTGAATGACTCCAATAGTATCATACTTGAAGGACGGAAAACTTCCAGAAGGTAAAGACAAGGCCAGGAAGCTCAGAGTCAGATCAGCCAGATACGTCCTCATGAACGAGGTACTATATAAAAGAGGTTTTTCACAACCTTATCTAAGGTGTTTAGCTCCAGACGAGGCCAACTATGTATTGAGGGAGGTTCATGAAGGAGCATGTGGCAACCAGTCAGGAGCCATATCACTTGTCCACAAAGTCGTCCGCGCAGGCTATTACTGGCCCAATATGCAAGCTGATGCCAAGGCATATGTAAAGATCTGCGATCGATGCCAACGGTTTAGTAATGTCCCCAGACAACCATCAGAATATCTCACTCCGATGATGGCCCCATGGCCTTTTACACAATGGTGGTTAGACATCTTGGGTCCCTTCCCACTTAGGACGAGGCAGATGAAGTTTTTGGTGGTAGGCATTGATTATTTCACCAAGTGGGTAGAAGCAGAACCCTTAGCAAGTATCACACAACAGAATGTAAAGAACTTCGTCTGGAAGAACATTGTGTGCAGGTTTGGGGTACCAAGAGTATTAGTGTCCAATAACGGATGACAATTTGACAATGCACTTTTCAAGGACTTCTGTGAACACTTCGGAATTCAAAATCATTATTCCTCCCCTGCCCACCCCCAAGCCAACGGTCAAGCCGAAGTTGCAAACCAATCCTAATCATCAAGACTCGACTTGAAGGGACAAAGGGAGTATGGCTAGATTAGCTATCAGGTGTTCTATGGGCATATAGGACGACGGTGAGAACCCCTACAGGGGAAACTCCTTTCAAGCTAGCCTATGGGAGCGAGCTAGTCATACTTGCAGAAGTGCACATGGCCAACCATAGGGTGACGGCGTATCAGGACAAGGATAACGAGGAGCAACTCCGCTTGAACCATGATCTGATAGACGAGGTAAGGACAGACGCAGAACAAAGAGCAGCAAGGTACAAAAACCTCATGGCTAGGCAATATGATGCATGGTGAAGCCAAGATGATTCAACATAGGAGACCTTGTTTTGAGAAGGGTCTCTTTGGCAACCAAGAACCCAGCTCATGGGAATTTGGGACCTAATTGGGAAGGCCCCTACAAAGTTGTCAATTGCAAAAGACAAGGATCCTACTACTTGGAAGCCCTAGACGGGAGGAAATTGGAGCATCCTTGGAATGTTGAACACTTGAGGAGGTACTACCAGTAAAATGTCAGCCTGGACGAGCATAATTCTGGACGAGCCTGGACCCCGTTTATCTACTTATTTATCTACATAAAGAGTTTGTTTATCTATGTATTTTAATGTTGCTTTGTTGTTACTATATTGGGGTTATGAACGACGTTATGGATTGGCTTGTATTTATTTTCCTAAAAGCATTAGCTTCTAAAAGCACATGCCTCGTCTATGAACAATATTTATGCTATGTACATAATGCTGTGCCTGAATTACTAATTTTCCATTGTTTTCGTTGAAATTAACTCATAAGAGGGCTAAAAGCCCAAGACGAGTAAATCCTCTGGACGCAAGGATGTACTATCTAAAAGAATAAAGCACTAAGGCATACCCGTCCAAACCATAGACGAGCTAAAGTCTTAGACGGGTGAAGCTATAAACCGTCCAAGCAATGGACGAGTTAACACCTTTGTAACATTAGTTCAAACCATGGACGAGGAAATGCATAAGCAAATATTTGATCTATTGATTAGGGCACCAACCAAACAATCCAACCTATGGACGAGTGTAAGATTGGGCCTTGTCTTTACAAAACGTGAAAATCAGCTAAGTCTAAGGATTAGTAAGGCTGGTAGTTACCATTTCACGTGGATGAATCATACTTGATGAAATTCAAGAAATGGAAAGAGTATATATTCATGTTAAAAAGGGAGAAGTCCCTTCCATAGACGAGCCAAAGTTCAAAATCTGTAATGGAAATAGAAACTCTCGTCCATATCATAGAAGTAACATTCATACAATTATTTAAGGGCGGCGACCAACGTCCAAACACCCTTGTGAAATAAAACTCAAATTGTTTTAACAGCTCATCCTAAAACCACAGACGAGCTTAATGTACTTGAATTACACACACAAAAAAAAAGAAAAGGAAGAGACAGGAATACAAAGGTTAAAATATTTTCTAAGCAGGGGGAGCATCCACCTTAGGGTCGTCCTGAGGAGGCTGAGTTGAAGCGTCGTCCTCAACATTAATGTCCTCGGAGCTAGTTTGGAGGAGAGAACTGGTAGCAGCATTTAGGTTAAGCTTTATGGAGCTAAAGTCCACTTCAGGGAAGTTTTCCTTAGCATCCATTCTAAAATCCTCAAAACCTGCTGCATAATTGGCATCCAGAAGATCAGTATATTGCTTGGATGCCTTGAATTCAATTACTACATCTTCTTTTGCCTTGGAAAGAAGAGTACTCAGTTCGTTGTTCTTTTTATGTAGATGATCAAGACGAGTATCTTTTTCCAATATATCAGTTTTGAACTCCTCAATCAAATTTAGTAGTTCCTTTGCTTTCTCCTTAGCCTTGGAAGCTGCCTCAGCCCACTTCTTAGATTCTTCTTTCACCTCCTGAACCCTCTTCTCCAGCAAGATCCTCGTCTTGTCCAAATCAGTTTCTTGCCTGGACGCAGCGATGAACTTGGACATGGCCTATGAGTCAAAGTTTTGTTAGAACAAAAATACTTGTCTACCTTGCTAACAAGACGAGATATATATACATAGAACAAAAAGGAGAAAAGAAAAAGCTTGCAAACCTTGAAAAGGTCATGAACTCCAGAATGCTCAAAGTCCTTCAAAGACATGTTGTAGCATGCCGTCACGTTTGCGTCCGTCACAGCCGTCCCAAACCTCTCCCAGGCTAGATCCTCGTTCCCAATAAGGTTTTGAGGTACCTATTGGGAAGGCTAAGACGAGGAAGGCGTCTTGGTTGTGGACGGGACATGTATAAGAGGATCTTTGAGCTCTAGATCATCAAGGATCTGAACATCCACAGGCTCATGCATAGAGACGAGCGGAGTGGATTGGACGTCCTTAGGCTTGGACGACCTATGTTTAGGCTTTTTCTCCCTGCGCCTGCTTAGGAGGTTCCCCAAGTCAACCCCTAATGACAAGTTCTTTCTTTTATCACCTACTACTGGACGAGGTTGAGACGCCACCTCCTGCCTAGCTGCCTCATCCGCCACTTCTTTACCCTTATTTTCCTTCATTGTAGCCATTCCTGAAAAAGAAAGACGTCAGTAAAAGAAAAAAAAAAAAAAAGAGGAAGGACGATAAGAAAACTTACGTCTACGGACGGTGAGCTCGTGTGCGATGGCCTCAGCGGATGGTTCGGGACCTAAGCCCCAAGTGGCAAGACGCTGGAGACTTACCAAAGAATGGAAAGTCCTGTCAGTGTATAGACGAACCTTCTGTACTCGCTCAATGTAAAATCTGCTTAAATGAGGTCGTTTAACACCTATATATAAATAATATATATATATATATATATATATATATTAGATAACTACTAACAAGAATAAATATGATAAATAACAAAGTAATGACCATAAGCATACCTTCAGGACGAAGGTTCCCTAACTCTCTTGTATATGGAGGAAATTGGTCTTGGTCAACCTCAATAGGGCGTCCAGCCCAGAAACCTGAGACGAAGAAGAACTCTGTCTTCCAGTTCCTATCTGAGGTAACTAAGGACTTAATTAATCTGTAATCTTTCCCTCTGGCTGTAAATTGATAGAAGCCAAGGGATTGGTTAATTTCAGAAGGTTTATAACAGTAGAGGAACTCGTCCACGGTGAGAGGACAATCCCCCTCAAACACCTCCCTCCACAAAACTTGCATAGAGACAACTAGCCTTCATTTATTGGGATTAAATTGACAGAAACCTAAACCTAACCTAGTAAGTAGTTCTCTAGCAAAAACATTTAAAGGTAGCCTAAGTCCACCTAAAAGATAGGCTTCATAGATACCTATCCCAAAACGTGGTTGACAGCACCACTCCTCATGAACTGCTAACCTAGGATTAAGGTCGTCTGGGATTTGATACCATTTCTTAAGCAAATCTAATTTCCTATCGTCCGTCTTTGAAGCTACTCCTATGGCACAACTATACACTACCTCTTCCTCGTCCTGAACTGTAGATGAGGGAGCACTTGTGCCAACCTTGGATCTGGACTCAGCCCTCGTACTAAGTCCTTCCTAAAGAACCTCTAAAAGAACCCCAGGAACACCAGACATGAACTCGTCTGTGGTGTTCCCTCCACTACTACTATCACTATTACTACTATCACTAGAACCACTAAAACTACTAAGATCATGGTATTCGTCTATGGCCTTATCCATGCTATTGCTAGACGAGGAAAGGACGGTCTCAGACATTTTTAAGAAAACTTAAAATCTGAGGACGAGAATAAAAAAAATACCTGAATCTAGACGGGAAGGAACTAAGGACGAGAGGACACTGCTAGACGAGGCGCTAAGTCGAGGAAGCTCAAGGAAGCAAATTTCAGAAATGTGAAGGGTAGTGGAGGAATTATACTATTTATAGGCCGTAAGTCTAGGTATCTGAAACGACGCATCCAATTAAAAAGTGACATGTGGCATGTTCCTCAGAAAAATAAATCGACGCGACTGGTCACCAATAAGGTTGTGCCACATGGCACACTTATTGCCGGCATTAAAATTACTTCTCCTTGAGACGACCCATGGACAAGGGGGCAACTGATGGTGTTTGGAAATAATCTAACTCCATTCTCGTCCATAAGGGTCGTCCATTGAAGGGATAACAATCTTTACTCGTCCTCAAGACGCTTGTCCATATCTCTGCTCGTCCTTGACACACGCTCGTCTATAAAGGGTTTTAGATGGGCTTGATACGGTAACTCTACACCTTTTGGATGACTTCTCGTCCTTTGTTACCTATGACGAGCTTAGCGACGGTTACAGAAAATGGGATCAGAAATTATAACCTCCATGGCAGTTAAGCATACTCCGGACTTTCCAGTCCTTAAAGGTCGGAACAGTTATTAAAGAGTAACCGTTTTTGTTTATGAACCTATAAATACGAATCTTTGACAAAAAAAAGGTAAGTTTTTCTCCAGACACAGTCCCTAGAAGTTTGGATTTTCCCTATTTTGAAATAAGAAAACTAACTTCACCATCGAAGGGTTTGTGACCGGCCAACTCCGGTCTCCTCTGATCTTTTGTTTCTCTTTCAGGCACTCAAGTTCATCAAAATCCAAACTAACTGATTTTCCGAGTATTATCACTAGCAATCAAGAATATGTGAAGAACTAGAAATAAAAGCATGCTTGAATCTAAATAAACTATGGCATAATTAAAAGAAAGATTTAGAAATTTTACATGTATGCACTAGCATTCATGAGCACTCCAAGCAAGAAAGCTTCTCTAGAGCGGGATTCATGAATATGAAGTTAATAGCCCGAGACCAAGAGGTCCAAACTATAACTTTTAGTGAATTGAGATCAGGACGCCCAAGACACCAAAGGCTCCTACCTACCACTAACTCTAGAAAGTAAGGACAAGGTTCTCCAGAGGGGGACTCGTGAATACTAGGAAGTTGGTAGCTTAAGACTAGGAGACCCAAACTATCCCTTCTAGAGAATTAAGACCAAGAGGTCCAAGATACCAAATGCATTTTCCTATTACTAACTCTAGAAAGTAGGGACAGGGACCTCCAGTGGGGGACTTGTGAATACTAGGAAGTTGGTAGCTTGAGACCAGGAGATCCAAACTATCACTTTTAGAGAATTGAGACCAGGAGGTCCAAGATACCAAATGCATCTTCCTACTACTAACTCTAGAGAGAGAGAGAGAGAGAGAGAGAGAGAGAACGAGAAATCTCAATTTACTAGGAAGCTCTAAGATTTCGGGGTGCTATGATCTGATACTAGAGGGGGATATTTATACTAGATGTTGTGGGGGTTTATAATTTGAGCTTTTCCATGTGAATTTATGAAAAATCTGACTTTTGTGCATTAATTGAGAGTTTGGAGGGCTAGGGAGCAAGCAAAGGAGTTGAAAGTTTAGTTCTTCCCGTAGCTTCCCTACAACCGACAAGGTCAACATCAAAAAATCATATCTCACTCATTTCTTAATAAAACAGGTCCATTCTTGTGCTTTAATTGAAACTCTGGATGTCTAGTTTTCAGAAACATTGACCTCACCCAAAAATTCAAAATGGCCTGAGAGATATTCACGAAATAGTAACCAAAATACATTTTTTTGGAGAAGAGTTTCAACCCAATTATCGTTAAATAGCTCCCAATTTAACTCTCTTTTACCATAAATAAGCTCCATTAACTTTCTTCACGAATGCATTATTTTGCTATATTATAGACAATCTCGCTTTGAAGACTATGTTTTTGTTTCATATCCAAGTGAGAAACCTCCAATAGATGTGGGGGGATTATATGTACCACTTCGGCCTCAAAGTTTCTATTAAAAAAAATGCCTCAAATGGTAGGAAGAGAGTATGCAACATGTCCCTTTGCCAAGACTGAGTTTCCATGTTAGTTAGGGTCGTGACCTTTGGTTCTTCACCAATATCAATCCTCATTAGGATCATGCTTGAGTTTAATTGGGCGAGTTAAGGTCATTATGGGTTGGAAAAATTCCAATCCACCACCAACTAACCAAACTCTACTACTATCGAGTCGATTGAAAATCTAGTATTTCACTCGACGAATTGTACAGGTTGGCAAGATTATACACACAATAAAGATAATATATATATATATATTTAAATATATATATATATATAAAAATGTTTGTTCTACTTTCAATAACAAGTATTTTCAGTTTTCTGTTCATTATACTACTTGTTGCTACTGCCACCTTGGACGAATTACCGCCATAAAGGACGGTTCTAAATTGCTTCCATTTACTTTGAATTATTGCCTTCATTTACTTTGAATTATTTTGATATATACTGCTTGGCTGGTTCTACCACCTTATTTACATTACTTTCACTATATTACACTGTGCTTCCGTCTCTTCCCTTATATATATATATATATATATATATATATATATATATATATATATAAATATATATATATATATTTTGTAGGGATTGATTGGGTGTGGACAAGTATTATATGTAACTATATGCTGGCATGTCAGTCATCAACAGGTTAGTAAAATCTCAACCTACGAGTCAAATTGACTTTCTAATTTGATGATCGAAATCACCCAACCCGCACCTTGCATATAATAAACTTGCATGGGATGGCGCATGTGGAAGAGTTGGGTGGGAGAGCTGAGGTGGGTTTGCACTTTGCACAGCCCTAATCCTCGTAGAGATCACCATGTATGTCATTAGAGTGGAAAGCCAGTAGTCTTCCCTAACCGCCATCTTAGCCCATTCCCCATACTATCGTTGCCTCCATGATGACTTGCCAAGTATATGATGGGTTATTTCTAATCCTGGGCATTTCTCAAAAAATAAAATTTTGGGTGTATGAATAACAACCTTAATTGGCAAATGGGCTAGAAACAACGTTGAGAGGTTAATTGAAGGCGACTATCTTAGTTGTTTTGAATCCATAGAAGCTACAAAAGGATCTAATTGAAGGTGACTATCTTAGTTGTTTTGAATCTCTTGCAAAAATCTGATCCACATTGTAGGATAATTGTAGATGCAACTGATGAATGTTGTTGTTGTGGTTGTTGTTTTTTTGTTTGTTTTTTGTTTTTTTGTTTTTTTTTTTTTTATCCGATATAAAATTTTACTCTAGCCTAATCTAAGTGTATTTACGTGAATTTTTCTCCTGGAAACTTGAATCTTGACCCTTACCTCTCTCCCTCACTCTACAAGAACTTATATTTATGGGGTAACCATCTCAAAAATGTTGGTTACTGGCAAATGAAATTTTTATTTTTTTATGAAGCACTACGTCTATAATAGTTTCAAAACATGTATATTTTTAGTTAAGTACAACCACGTAGCTGAATCTTAAGAAAAGAAGTTAAAGGAACAACACTTAAGTATTGTACCTAAGTTTTGCGCTTAAATTATTACTCGTTCAATTTTGAACTCACTATTAAAAATACTTTTTTACACATTAATAACAACTAGTAACAACATGCTACTTAAAATTTATTGCGAAAATATTATAAACATTAACATTTTTTTTTCATGGCCCTAGATTTTTGTAATAGCTATTGTGAAGTAGAGTGTGGAACTGGATTTCTCTTTTGCATATCATTATTCCTGTTTTGTTGGGTTGCTTGGTCAATGAAAAAAAGAGAGAACCTATTAACAGAAGGACCGTGTCAGTGATATGCATGTGTAATTTTATAGTGATAGGGAGAGGGGGCCTAGGGAGTCCTTTGAGAGATGGTCATGGAAAGCTCCGAGAAAAGTGCAGCAACGTAACCAACAAGTTCCTTTTGGCTGATATCAAAAAAATAAATAAATAAAACACAAGTTCCTTTTGGCAAATTAAATACTTAAGAGCATCCACGATAGTGGATGCATAATTTTTGTAAATTTACACATCTAAAACCTACTTTTTCTATTTTACACTTCTATTTTTATAAAATACCCACGTCAGTTTGTCTATTATATACATTTATTCAAATAAAATATTCATTCTTGAATCAACACCCAGCCACCATCAACGCTTAGAGCAACGGCGATCATCAACCAGCCTCCATCAACAACCCACACAACCACCACCATCAAGCCAGCCTCCATCATCAACCCACCATCAAAATCCCAAAACGACTAATCAAAATCATCAAAACCCACTAATCAAAACCCACTGATCAAAATCCCAAAACCCACTAATCAAAATCATCAAACCCACTAATCAAAACCATCAAAATCCACGGATCAAAATCACAAATCCATCAAACAAAGATTGAGCTACATCAACGATCAGAGCAGCGACGACGCCAAACCATCAACAATCAGAGCAGCAGCGAGGCGAAAGCAGCGGCGATCAGAGCAGGGGCCAATCAGAGCAATGGCGAGGCGAAACCATCAACGATCAGAGCAGCGATGATCAGCGAGGCAGCAGTGATCGGCGTGAGTAGCGACGAGTGAGATGATCGGCGGTGGCACGGCTGTGGCGAGACTTGAGAGAGCAACGAAGATTAGTGGAGGAGGCGAGAGTGTGAGGTGAGAGTCAACAACCTGAGAGAAAAAGAGAGAGTGAGGTGGAGAGAGAAAAAATTAATAAAATACTTTATGCACGAGCTACAATAACCGTGTAAATAATGTGTATATTTACACTGTTACTATAGCTAATGTGTATATTTACACATTTTTACACCCACTGATGTAGGTGTTTTTTTTGCTCAAAATGTGTAAAATTGGTACATTTTTCTATTTTAGAAGACTATTCACAAGCTGATGTGGTTGCTCTCCTCAAAGTTCGAGGATCTGAGAAAGTCTTTAGTAATCCTCAAAAAGTTATGTCTAAAAACAAACAATGAGAAATATAATAGGAACCGAACAATAGCCCTTAATACTTGGCTAAAAAAAAATATAGCCGTTGGAAGCTTGTCTGTATTAAATGAAGTACTCTTACAATAAAAGTTGAGGCAATGACTAATGAATAATAATAATATTTGACCCATCAAAAAAAAATAATAATAATAATAATAATATTTGAATAGCATCAAAATCTAGTGGGTGATTTGGGGTCCCATTTTAATCCTAGAGGGATCGATGTACCTTATGACTAAGGTGATTTTTTTGTCTTCTAAATTCTAAAATGAATCGGAAAATGGAGATTAGATAAAGATAAATAAATAAAAGGGGAGCCCAAATCACTCCGATAAGAGTGAATATAGCAACTTATTTGAGGTTTTCATAGGAAGAGAGACCATGGAGGCCAAGTTACATCTTCTTCAAAGTGTAACACTTGGAAACTTGCAGGATCCATAACCTTAAATAAGAGCAAAGAAACCCATTAGAATTTTTTTCTTTTTTTCAAATAAAAGAAATGAAATATTTTGTTTTATAAAAGATGCATGTGCTTGTTTAGAGCAGGTAAGCAGAAATTGAGTGCGAATGTGGTATTAGTTAAAGTAAAAAACTACAGTTATTCTATTGTTTCTCAAAAAATAAAAAATAAAAACCTACAGTTATTCTTTTAATTTGGTAATTTTTCTGTATAAAAAAAAAATGCTAATTTTCAATGGTAGAAAACTTAGGAATAGTATTTAAGGTAGTAAAAACATGATTGCATTGATCAATCATCAATGATTCAATGTAGTAAAAAGAACATTATCTTTTTTAAGAATCATTAAATTTAATGATCATGTAATTCATTGGTTAGTGTAATCAAATGTTTAAAATCAACTAAGAAATCTAAAGGTATAATAATACATCACCCAAATCTCCCATAATCACCTAATGTAAATATTCTTTGCATTTGGACAGCATGAATCGATATCATTTAACGCCTAGTGATGCATCTGACTACATACAGTTTGTATTTCTTTTGTATATGGACAAACTAATCATGCAACTGGTTTTTCAATTTTCATGTACCAAACAGAGTAAAAAATTTTAGGGTAAACCAGTAGTATAATTCTTAATTATAATTATTCAATAGGGGAGGAGTGTAACCCCTTGAGTGTGATAATAAGGTTGTACAATTTTATCAATGTGCGCTACACATTCCGGGTAAACCAATAGGATAATCTTAATCTTAATCATAATTATTCAATGGGAAAGGAGATGTTTTGTAAAATCATCAATCAACAGAGAATTAATGTCATCCATAACCACTTGAAGAGGACACTGTAAAGCATGATCAATCTTAGTAGGATAATTTAGAAGAAGAAAATAATTGTTGATGATAGTAATCTACAAGTAATGAAGAAATATTATCATCTCTAGTACACATCTCATCCCTTTGATTCCTAAGGTCACTTATTTGATTTCTATAAAAACTTTGGGAAGCTCTACTATGGAAATATCTAGTATTTTTATCCCCAGACTTTTTTCAGTGTGATTGAGACCATTACACATTTTGTCTTCTTGAATAAACAAACCGTTAATCTCTTTCTTCAGTTGGAGTACTTTATCAAATTTGCCTCCTCCACGGGCCTCTTCTTATGCTCTTTTCAAAAATAAAAAATAAAAATTTCTTCTCAATGGGGGAGGGGGATTTGATCATCGTAAGAGGTCCTAGATGAGTTACTCTTGATATTTATCATTTACTATTAAAATGCACCACCATTCAACTTTTATTTCAGAGTATTCTCAAGTTTGTTTTTTGTTTGCTTTTATGTGAAAAGATACAAATAATACCAGGCTGGCCTGATGCGTTAAATATTGGATAAGGATCATGTCTGCATGTGCTATTCAATCTATTCTCTTTTTTACGTGAAAATATACAAATCATACTTGGGTGGCCTGCCTGATGTCAAATATTTGATAAAGGTCTAGGTTTTTTTTTTTTTTTTTTTTTTTTTTTTTTTTTTTTTTTTGGGGGGGGTGGGGGGGAAGAATTGCCAGATCTGTTGGAATTCTAAAAAAAGAAAAATATAATTTTTTTTTTTTTTAAAAGCGAAAATATAAGGTTATGTTTAGTAACAGTTTTTGTTTTCTATTTTCAAAAATTTGTTTTTGGGAATATTAATAAAGAACTATTTTCTTGTATTTTTTAAATCAAAAACATGTTTGGTTAATTGAAATTAAAAAAATAGTTTTTTGAAGAAAAAAATAGACAATACTAAAATATGTTATTACTAGAATTTGAACTCTAATGCTAACTCATTAAATGAGATATATTCATTAAATTAAATGCATGTTTTCATTGACTTTTGAAAATTAGAAACTGAAAACTGTCTTTTGCATGTTTTCAGTTTTCTTTATAAATTGAGTTTTGAGAACAGTTTTTTCTGTCTATTTTGAGTTACCAAACAAGTTTTTTAGTCTCAAAAATAGAAAATTGATTTTGAAAACAGAAAATAAGGGAAAAAAACAGTTACCAAATATACCCTAAATTTTTTAACTATGATACTATTTTTGAGTTAGAAAGTAATGGATATGTTAAGTCATAAAAAGAAAAATAAATCAAAACCTATAGAGATTGTGTCAAGGATGCACCCATTTTTAGCATTACAAATTCTCCCTGAAATTGGCATTAGTAAACATAGTAAATCTTTCGCCAAGCTGTTTGTGGAAAAAATAGATACGCCACACCCCAAGACCCAAGTATACATATATAACCTGCCAATAGCTTTTACTATTATATCACAACGTAGAAAAAATTGTAAGAGTAAAAGTTGACAGGAAAAAAAAAAAAAAAAAGAAGAAGATGAGCTTAACTTGGTTCAACATGAAGTCATGGCTCTTGTGCTTTGTTTTTTATATAAGCATGGTGGTTCTGATCAATGGCATCGCAGCTAGAAATATCAATGAAGATGGTGGCTATGTTCCTGTTCCGGCTAACCCCTACAATCGTGGATGCAACAAGATCTATTATTGTCGTGGTGGCTAATGTCTTTCGTTTTTTTTTTCCCCCTAATTAAGTTTCCTGTATGAATAACAATCCTAATGTAATTTTGTTTGATAAATATATATCTCTTGCAAGCGTGTGAACACTTTAAATTGCAAGCATAGCATTAGAGCTACTATTAGAATTGCCTAAAACAATATAATGCAGATATCGAGCAATAACATTTGGTCCATTTCAAGTTCTTGGGCCATCAAAATACAGGCTCCACACGACGTTGCATAGAAATCAAACAATATTCATTAAACGTCAAGCTCAAATTAATGCTCAATTTTCTTCCTTAACCAGCTCCTGAACCCTCTTATATCTGACAACTTCTTTTGCTCACCCAATACAACAAACATTCTATGAGATTTGTTAAGAGTAAATTCGCATCTATATATCTATATATATTATAAAACACCGAAGACGTTTGATTATTTGTTGATTTTCTAATATTTCGTCACATTTTCTTTTAACTAATTACTACAGGAATCTAGAGAAAACCCTAAAACCCTCACAATATTACAAGATTTTGTCTCTAGAAACCCTAAAACCCCACACGCAAAACCGAACTGTTATAGATCTATAACAAGTCAAGTTTGTTGTAGTGAGAGTCACTCTCGAAATCTTCAACACGTCCACTTTCAGCATCCTTGAATTTAAACCCAGCAACAAGCACCACATTGAAAGAGAGCATGAACATGAGAAATAAGGGGAAGCAATTGCAACGGGTTGACATTGCTTGGAATTATATTACGTTGGATTTCAAGCGGAGTATTATCAGAGTTAAGAGGCTTTTTTGAGCTTTTATGTAGAGGAGGCCACCGACTTTCAAATTGCTTCAACAATTGTTTCCTACAGCTTCCACCATTGGTTTTCTGTCTCTATAAACTCTAAAACCCCCTACATGAAGGTAACTTTTCTCGACCTCTGTCTAACCCAATTAGAGCAAAAATTAGGTCACCTTGATTTCACTTTTTAATTCAGTGCTTGGCTATTTTGTTTTTGTTTTTGTTTTTGTTTTTTTTTTTTTTTTTTTTTTTTTTGAAGCTTTGATTTGTTTGTCTCTCTCTACCAATCACCCCTCTAAAAAAAATTCTTTATTATTTTGGCGTGGACTTAATTAAGACTCTATGTTGCATGCATTAAAATTAGTTGACAAAAAACTTGATTGTTTTGTTCCTATTTTGGAAATTGTACCATGTCCATTTTTGCAAGTCTCATTAGCTTTTTTTTTTTTTTTTTTTTGAGAATCCAAGTCTCATTAGCTTGAATTCGAGTTTTACTCACATTACTAATCAATTATAAAATACATAATAGGGTATGCTCAAATTCTAACAAGCACACACAATAGTACAAGCTCCATGTCTTACAGATAATCAATATGTAAACCATAAACCTAACTATGTTATCTGTCATATTAGGTGAAAGCTATGTTATTCTGTGGAGATTAAGTTCTTGGTCTCAGGTTCTTAAAAGCTTTCTTTGAATTGTCTATATAAAATGTTTTTTATTTCACTCTCTCTTTCTCTTTTTGGTGAAATTTTTTTATTAATCCAATCATTTAATTCAACTCTATATAACAAAAATAAAAAATGACTACTGTTATAGGCAATCAAAAGGAATACTCTTTGTGCCTTTGTGGTTATTGCTATCCACTAATAGGATTTATCATTCCAAATTTTAAGTTGGGTTATTTTAAGGTGTTTTTGTTGGATATTATAGAAGAGATTGTCTATATATATGTTAAATAATTAGAAAATATTCAATACGAAGCAGATTTTATTAAATGGGTATAGAATTTGATATGTTTGATGTTTTTTTATTGTTTGTTTTTATTTATTTAAATTGGGAATCTATGAGTTATGGGTTATGAATTATAGATTTTAACAAATTTCTCAAATCAATTGATAGTGTGGGATTAAGGGGTTTTATCGACAAGTATTGCAACAGGTTACTATTATAGACACTCATTAAACAATAAATTTAGGATATAAAACTTTTTTAATGTGTTAAATTCTTAATATGTAGATTTTATTTTATCAAGATTCAAAAAAAAAAAAAAACTTTTTATTTTTATTTTTATGTTCCATAGCATTTTTATGCAGTGTAAATAATAACAATAACTATACAAGACATTTTTTTCTTCATTTCATAACATATAACTTTTTAATATATGTTTTAGCCATATAGTGTTATTTATAAATTCAATATCTACAACTGTAGTAAAATAAACCAAGATTATATCATATATTATACTCAATAAATTTCCTGCGTATTGCACGGGTTAACGACTAGTTAACTTGAATAATGATACACTAATGCAGTAGCTTATATACAACAGAAAAGCTAACTAACTAACTTAACAATTATAACTACCTTCTAACAAACAGAAAGACTACAGTGGATTCCAATTACCTCAACTGGTAAAGTCTCTAATAGTTGTATAAGAGATCTGAGATTCAATCTTTGCTTACACCAAAATTAATTGATATCTTGGTCTGATAATAAGAAATATGATCAGAAGCGAACGCCATTAGTTGAAACTCTCTCTCAAAAAAAAAAAAAAAAAAAAAGACTACAACTAATCACACACGTGACAGCACATGCTTATTACTAGACTAATCTACATACAGTTTAACTAACACTATTAACAACTACAACACTACATGTCGTGTAGCCTAGTCTTTCTTCATTTTCTATGTCTTTGCTCACTTCTGATTCTGATCTAGCTTCTTTATCCTTCAGCCTTGATCTGTGATACTCCCCCTCAAGATGAAAATCATGAGAATGAATATTGAAAATGTCCATCTTGACAAGTAGAGCTGAAAACTGAATTTGGATGCATAGAGAACATTGACATTAAAATATGAAAAAAAATTTCAAACCCAATTTTGCTTCCAAAAGAATCTAAACCGTATACTCATATAACGTTCAGGAAACTGAAAACTCTGCTCCCTATATTTCCAAATAGCAAACAAACTGAAACATGGTGGTTCTTTTTATAAGCATGGTGGTTCTTTTTAATCTACTGATTCTCCCAAACCCATTGAACCTTCCAAGAAAAAGCTAATGTCTTTGGGTTTTTTTTTTTTTTTTGTGTTCCTAAGTTTCCTGTATGAATAGCAATCCTAATCTAATTTTGTATAATGGAAAAATATCTTTCATTACTTTTTTTTTCTTGGAACCTCTTTCATTACTACTGATAATAATTGTAAAGTAATGTCCACGTATTTGTTTGCTTCATGCTATGATAATCACCAATCCATCTACCTTGTAAATTTGTAATTGTTAGAATTATATGGTTAAAATTATTAAATTTATCATCTCCTAACAGTTTAAACTTTTAGGAAAATCGATAATTTAATTGTAGTGCTCAAGCGGTGAGGAACCAACCTTCATCTCCATGATGCTTATTGTTAAGGCTGGACAAATGCACCATGTTATAATGACAAGTACCTCTAGGGCTAAGAAGCATGGACACACATACACGGTACGATGCATTACAAAAAGTATCTCTAATTAATATTCATATATTTTATGTTTATTGTATTTCTTTTATAAATGAGTAATAATCCTCAAAATCTTTAAAAACAAATCTAAAATTAATTTAAAAACAAAAAATAAATGAAATGTAGTGCATGATGACCTTACAAGGGCAAGTTTGGTATGTTGTAATAGATCATGTAATGGAATGGTTATTCATGTAGAATAGTTATTTGGTTGCATCTTCATTACACGGAATGATTATTCCATAGTAATAGCCTAAAGATAATCATTATAAAAATGCAACTATTTGGCCACTAATGCTACGATTATATAGTAATATTAATTAAAAAAATTATAATGAAACTATTGAGCTATTAAAATATTAAGGGCAAAAATGCAAATTACACCCTTTAGGTTGGTCAACTGTCATCTTAGTACTTTAATTTTTACTTTGGTCATTTTAATCCTGTAAGTTTGGTGAGAGATTGTGCCTTCAGCCCAACTTTCAATTTTTCTTTTTAAAAAAAAATTTAAAAAGTTTGGCATAACCCACGCGAATGGGTGTAGTCATGTTATTTCTTCTCAAGAAAAAGTGAAGGTTCTACTGATGTCATCATCCCCCTAGCTAGGTCAAGATTTTTAGAATGAAATCGCCACTTATTTAATTAGAAGAATAAGAAAACCAAATTGAAAAGTACATCTCTTGTTGATGAATTGAAATTGTAAGTGTAATACCCAGAAATTTTAAGTTCTAGCAATTCTTATCTCATAAATATGTATTTTGTTTTTTTTTTTTTTTTTTTTTTTTTTGAGATCCAAACGATAAAAAATTTCATTAATATGGCAATCAAATATGTACAAAAAGTGGGCCCAAGGAGGTGCCCAAATATGGATTGGCTACAGTATATTATAGGAACATACACATGCAAGCACAGTGAAAACAACGTAGAAAACTAGTTTTGTCCCTGTGTGTCCATGAGCCACTGGTACTCTTCAAGCAGTCCACACGCCATGTTTGCAATCACCTTTGGGTGAGTTTGGTAGCGTTGGAAGTAAAATTTGTTCCTCGCAGTCCATATCACCCATGCTGTGACTGCCCATTTCTCCAACTCCTGTTGACTGAGCTTCCTCTGCATTTGCTGAAATAAGGAAGAAGTCGCTGGCCACGTTGCTACACTTTTGAGTTCGGCCACTGAGCAGAGCCCTCACATTTTGAGCGAAAGGGCATTCCCATATGATATGGTGCACAATCTCAGTTTGTTGAAGGCAGAATTCGCACCGTGTGTCCACATTCACTCAGCGTTGATGCAGCTTGTCCCTAGTTGGAAGGCATTTCGAACAAGCTCTCCAGAGGAAAATCCTGACCTTTGGCGGCACTTTCAAATCTCAGACTTTGTTCCAGGTTGGCCCATCATCCCGAGCAGCAGAGTGCTCCGCCCAAGTTTACGTACTGGAGCGAAAAGCGACTTGATATGCAGTTTTAACCGAGAATTTTTGGGCCGCATTTTCAGTCCATACTAGCATGTCTTGGGACTGCAAATGGTCGAGTGGTATTGTTAGGATCTCCTCCCTCGTCCACTGGCTAAACATGGCTTCAAGCTTCCCACGGTCCCACTGCTTGGTGTCTTCGTCTATGAGTTCGCAAACTCTCATGTCCAACGCTGCCTCTGTCCATGGTATTGGCTTATGTGTGAGCCATTTATGAGTGAACACTCCAATTGTTTTGCCATTTCCCACCCGCCACTTTGAGCCTCTAAAGATCATGTCCCTTGTTTTGAGAATTATGCGGAGGGATCAAATTTTTATCAGCTTTTGAAATTGAGGAGAAAATTCTATTATCTAAAGAAATAAGTTAAGAGAGGGGTATTTTTGGTAATTGGAACTAGATCAAACCCAAATCACTTTCAACCTCAATGCTATGTTTGGATGTTAAGGGAAGGAGGGAGAGTAGAGTAGAGAGAGGGAGAGTAATTTAATTACCTTGTTCGGATTTTTTTAAGGAAGGAGGGAGAGGGATTTGGAGAGGTTTGGAGGGGTTTGAACTCCTTCCAACCCCTCATTTTTAATTCCCCCAAATTGGAGAGATTTGGAGGGAGAGTGGAGCATTAAAATGTTTGACCAAGTGAATTATCAAATTTACCCTTACCATATTTACAAAATTACAAATGAAAAGACTAATTATTCCCCTCCCCCTTACTTAATTTTAAAAACATCCAAACAAGGTGGAAGATAACCATTCCCCTCTACTCTCCTCTCCACTACTCTCCTTCCTTCTACTCCTCTCTCCACTACTCTCCTTCGCTCTACTCCCCTCTACTCTCCTCTCTCTCAAAACTTCCAAACATAGCATAATAGTCGTAACTCCTTCTCCTCCTTTAAGTTTTGACGTTACTTTGAGATCTCCCTCTCTCCTCCATTCACTAGTTCACCCTTGGGCTATTGCACCATTTTTTCTTCCACCTACTATCTCGTTGTTTAGCTAACACCTCTGATCACTTTCTACTCTAACTATTTGATCCATCTAAATCTGCTAGAATTGAGAAAGGTTGCATCTATAGTCTTGGTTTGCCCAAGTCTAGGTAATCACCCAAGCCTTTTTTCATTCTAAGGCTTTCTTAACTAATACAGTACACAACAAATTTATATATGCGTTTGAGGGGATAAATTTGGAGTGTAACATGTTAATTTTTATGGGGTTTGATATATTGTGTTCTTTTTGGATCTATTTGTTGGATTGGGAATCCTATAGATTCAAGCATGTGTTGGGTTGGGGATGGTTTAAGTGAATTTCTTGATAATAGAAGAGCTTAGGCTAAATGGATAAAAATTACTACAGTGAAGGTATGATGATCTGAACTAGTTGGACTCTAAGATGCTTAGTGAAATCAGTTACTCTATTGAATATATTTTGAGTATTCCTTGAATTGAGGTTTCTAGAGAAGAGTAAATTAAGTTTAGGTAAATATGCTTAAATTGGATTAAGTGGCTTTGTTTAAGTCTATGAATTAATTTGTGTATTGGACTGTAATAGGTTGAACTCCTAATTTTGGTGTCTTTTTGCTATGGCTTAACATTTCTCCTAATTGGTTTTATTTTACTTATTCTACTATATTTTAGCTATTGAATATTGTTTTACAATTGTTACAATTTAATTTCAATTGTTTTAGCAACATTGATTTAACTAAAGAATAGCGAATCATCATAAATATATTTGATTACTATATATATGATTTTATATATGTATTTTGAATGAGATATACATTTATTTGAACTATAATGTTGGACAATTTGACTATGTTTTGATCTCTGGCACTTAACTAATGGAGGTTATTCATTGGTACCAAAACTAGTTTCATCTGGGGTATCACGAGTCTATCATGTTTCTAGACCCAGCTAATGGGAATATACATTAGCACTGAGCTAAATTGATCTAAATCTGATGCCCAGTCACAAGAATATAGCGCAACCATAGTCATAAAAGATTGTTAAGAATATGAATTTGTTTATGTATTGAATTATTTTAAGTCTATGAAACTTCTTGTATATATTTTGAAATCCATAGTATGTTATAACTTTTGATATATGTGAAATATTTTATCTTATGTAAAATGTATTATTTTGTCAATCTGTATGCTTGTTTCAGCTAGTTAGGATTTAGTTAATTATTGAGTTGTCAACTCACCCCCCCCCCCCCCCCACCCCCCTTTTCCCTTTAGTTTCAGATTATGAAGAATAACAAGTTTTGGGGCTTTTTCTGAGGGTGTACGCATGAAAACAAATTAGGAATTTTTGGAATAAGATGATTTTGTAATAACTAGTATATCTTTTGGTTAATGGTCATGAGATTTGGATTGTTGTTTCTATTGATACTTTGGAGATCTTTTGACAATTACATTATTAAGGATATTTTTGGATTTATTGATGAAATTTTCTTTGAGGACAATTTTTAGATTGCTAAGAAGGCCTTGCACACTTGTAAGGTGAAAACTTTATAAGTGTGCGGCCGTTATCACGTGCCTATCTTTATGGTCAGGTTCCGGGCATGACAATACGTCTTTGTGAAGTAACTAAATATAACATGTCTTTGGTCCTAAATAGAATATAAGACAAAAGTACGTTACTTTGAATTTGATAGGATACTATGCTTTAGCATTGTATTTTACTTACAAATACTATATAACATTGTATTGTACTTGGTGTATCAATTGTATCTGATTGTGTTGAGTTGGCAGTTTCAATTAGTTAGTTGGTTTAGTATTAAGTTTGGGATATGGCATAAAAGGCCACATTGTATTGAGGCAATAAGAAATCAAATTATTCTTCATTAGACTCTCTCTCTCTCTCTCTCTCTCTCTCTCTCTCTCTGTGGAGGTCCAAGTCCCCTTAAAGTGGCCTACAATTCTTTCCACCATTTCCATTAGATGCTTATCAAAATCTTAGTTACATTCTATAAAGATAAACTTATATGGAAAGGAATTGATCAAGAACATTTTATTTAAGTTCGGAGGTTAGATTACAGGATTGAGAATGTGTTAGACACCTAACCTGCCTGGTGAAACTTGTTTTCTAGACTTTGGTGGCCAATGATCATATCACATCATTTAAACAGTTCTAGCATCCAAGAACAAGTGAATGAAGAGTGTGATAATCATTGCTAAAAATGATGAAACCCTATTCTAGGCATGCAAAGATAGATCAAAAGAATTGAATTTGAAAACATGGTGAATTTATGTGTGATGTGATAAACCCTACTCTAGAGCAAGTGAACACGTTATTTAAATTGAAAACCTCTTATCATGCAAAGATTAAGAACAACCTAGATCTAACATGCTAGCAATCAAGAATATGTGAAGAACTAGAAATAAAAGCGTGCTTGAATCTAAATAAACTATGGCATAATTAAAAGAAAGATTTAGAAACTTTACATGTATGCACCAGCATTCTTGAGCACTCCAAGCAAGAAAGCTTCTCTGGAGCGGGATTCATGAATATGAAGTTAGTAGTCTGAGACCAAGAGGTCCAAACTATCCCTTCTAGTGAATTAAGACCAAGAGGTCCAAGACACCAAAGGCACCTTCCTACCACTAACTCTAGAAATAAGTACATGGTTCTCTAAAGGGGGACTCATGAATACTAGGAAGTTGGTAGCTTAAGACTAGGAGATCTAAACTGTCCCTTCTATGGAATTGAGACTAAGAGGTCCAAGATACCAAATGCATCTTCCTATTACTAACTCTAGAGAGTAGGGACAGGGATCTCTAGAGGGGGACTCGTGAATACTAGGAAGTTGGTAGCTTGAGACCAAGAGATCCAAACTATCACTTCTAGAGAATTGAGACCAGGAGGTCCAAGATACCAAATGCATCTTCCTACTACTAACTCTAGAGAGAGAGAGAGAGAGAGAGAGAGAGAGAGAGAGCAAGAAACCTTAGTTTACTAGAAAGATCTAAGATTTCAGGGTGCTATGATATGATACTAGAGGGGGATATTTATACTAGATGTTGTGGGGGTTCATAATGAGAGCTTTTCCATGTGGGATTATGAAAATTCTGACTTTGGTGCATTAATTGAGAGTTTGGAGGGCTGGGGAGAAAGCAAAAGAGTTGAAAGTTCAGTTCTTCCCATAACTTCCCTACAACCAGCAGAGTCAACATCAAAAAATCATATCTCACTCGTTTCTTAATGAAACAAATCCATTCTTGTGCTTTAATTGAAACTCTGGATGTCTAGTTTTCAAAAACATTGACCTCACCCAAAAATTCAAAATGGCCTGAGAGATATTCATGAAATAGTAAGCAAAATACATTTTTTTAGAGGATAATTTCAACCCAATTATTGTTAATAGCTCTCAATTAACTCTCTTTTACCATAAATAAGCCCCATTAACTTTCTTCCTAAATGCATTGCTTTGCTATATTATAGACAATCTTCACTTTGCAGACTATGTTTTTGTTTCATATCCAAGTGAGAAACCTCCAATAGATGTGGGGGGATTATATGTACCACTTCGGTCTCAAAGTTTCTATTAAAAACCAAGGTTTTCAGACCCGGACCGTTCATTGAACCGTAAAAGGGAGAGGTTCAAGGTTTTTGAGGTCGAACCGAGGTCGAACCGTGATGACGTCATAATTAATTTAATAATTAATTAAAGCCTAAATATAGATATTAAATTTATAAAACTAGCCAAATTGACAATATATCTATATATGTCAGGGAAATTTAATGATTTTCAAGTATATATTTAATAATTAAATAAGAAAGTTAATAAAATAAAATGATAACCATGAAAATATTAAAATTTATGATTAATTTTTGAAGTAAAGTTGAATATCTTTGAAGGATTTTAATTATAATTTTTTTTATTCCTTGTAAGAGATAGATAATTTAATTAAGTAGAATAAAATTGTGTTAAGTTGTTTTTTTTTTTTTTTTTTTAAATTGCTAAGGGGTTGGGCCGCACAGTTCTCACCGGTTCGTACGGTCCAACCCCGATTTTAGAGATTCACGGAATTAACAAAAAATCCGATTTTTTATGCTTAAAAAACCGATTTTCACCCCGGTTCTCGGTTTTCATGGTCCGACCTCCCGGTCCGGTCCGATTCTGAGAACTATGTTAAAAACAATGCCTCAAATGGTAGGAAGAGAGTGTGCAACATGTCCCTTTGCCAAGATTGAGTTTCCATGTTAGTTAGGGTTGTGACCTCTAGATCTTCACCAAAATCAATCCTCATTATGATTGTGCTTGAGTTAAATTGGGCGAGTTAAGGTCATTATGGGTTGGAAAAATTCCAATCCACCACCAACTAACCAAAATCTACAACTATCGAGTCGATTGAAAATCTAGTATTTCACTCGACGAGTTGTGCAAGTTGGCAAGTTTATCCAAAGATAATAGTATTTTTTTATTTTTTTTTTGGTAGGGATTGATTGGGTGTGGACAAGTAATATATGTAATTATATGCGGGCATGTCAATCATCGGCAAGTTAGTCAAATCTCAACCTACAAGTCAAATTGACTTTCTAATTTGATGATCGAAATCACCCAACCTGCATCTTGCATATAATAACTTGCACGGGATGGCGCATGTGGAAGAGTTGGGTGAGAGAGCTGAGGTGGGTTTGCACGGCCCTAATCCTCGTAGAGATCACCATGTATGTCATTAGGGTGGAAAGTCAGTAGTCTTCCTATTGTTCCCTAACTGCTATCTTAGCCCATTTTCCATACTATCGTTGCCTCCATGATGACTTGCCAAGTATATGATGGGTTATTTCTAATCCTGGGCATTTCTCAAAAAATAAAATCTTGGGTGTATGAATAACAACCTTAATTGGCAAATGGGCTAAAAACAATGTTGAGAGGTTATAGCTGTTGCAATGTCAAGAATTAAATCCATAGAAGCTACAAAAGGATCTAATTGAAGGCGACTATGTTAGTTGTTTTGAATCTCTTGCAAAAATCTGATTCACATTGTAGGATAATTGTAGATGCAACTGATGAATGTTGTGTTTTTTTTAATCCAAAATAGAATTCTACTCTAGCCTAATTTAAGTGTATTTGCATGAATTTTTCTCCTGAAAACTTGAATCCTATCCCTTACCTCTCCCTCTCACTCTACAAGAACTTATATTTATGGGGCAACCATCACGCAAATGTTGGTTATTAGCAAAAGAAGAAAAAAAATTATGAAGCGCTACATTTTTAATACTTTCACAACAAATCCTAAATTTAGGTGTTGTTCCTTAAGTTCCCCTTTTTAAGATTCAACTATGTGACTTTTTTTCTCATGGGATGCAAATATATTTTTAGTTAAGTACAACGACGTGGTTAAATCTTAAGAGAAGAACTTAAGAAACAATACCTAAGTACTGTGTCTAAGTTTTGCCTTTAAATTATTACTCGTTTAATTTTGAACTCACTACTAAAAATGCTTTTTTACACATTAATAACATATAGTAATAACATGTCACTTAAAATTTGTTACAAAAATATTATAAACATAACATTTTTTTTTTCATCGCCCTAGATTTTTGTAATAGCTATTGTGAAGTAGAGTGTGGAACTGGATTCCTCTTTTGCATATCATTATTCCTGTTTTGTTGGGTTGCTTTTTTTTTTCTTTTTCTTTTTTGTAATAAGAAGTCTGGTCATTCATTCAAACTGAAATTAAAATACAACGGGGTATAAAAGAAACGGTGAAAACAATAGGACTTTTGGATGCCACCAAGATTGACTAGGTGTTGAACTTGAACCATTGGGTTGCTTGGTCAATGAAAAAAAGAGAGAACCAATTAACAAAAGGACTGTGTCAGTGATATGCATGTGTAATTTTATAGTGATAGTTTATAGTGATAGGGGAGGGGGAGAGGGCCAAGGGAATCCTTTGGCAAAAGGTCATGGAAAGCTACAAGAAAAGTGCAGCAACGTAACCCACAAGTTCCTTTTGGGCAAATTAAGTACTTATCCTCGAAGTTCGAGGACCTGAGAAAGTCTTTAGTAATCCTCAAAAAGTTATGACTAAAAACAAACAATGAGAAATATAAAAATAGGAACCGAACAATAGCCGTTAATACTTGGCAAAAAAAAATATAGCCGTTGGAAGCTTGTCTGTATTAAATGAAGTACTCTTACAATAAAAGTTGAGGCAATGACTAATGAATAATAATAATATTTGAATAGCATCAAAATCTAGTGGGTGATTTGGGGTCCCATTTTAATCCTAGAGGGATCGATGTACCTTATGACTAAGGTGATTTTTTTGTCTTCTAAATTCTAAAATGTAATCGGAAAATGGAATAAATAAAAGGGGAGCCCAAATCACTTTGATAAGAGTGAATATAGCAACTTATTTGAGGTTTTCATAGGAAGAGAGACCATGGGGGCCAAGTTACATCTTCTTCAAAGTGTAACACTTGGAAACTTGCAGGATCCATAACCTGTAATAACCAAAGAAACCCATCAGAATTTTTTTCTTTTTTCAAATAAAAGAAATGAAATATTTTGTTTTATAAAAGATGCATGTGCTTGTTTAGAGCAGGTAAGCAGAAATTGAGTGCAAATGTGGTATTAGTTAAAGAAAAAGTTCATGTAATATATACTGTGTATTTACTTTTATTAAGAATTAAATCAGTACTACCAACTACAGTTATTCTTTTGTTTCTCACAAAAATAAAAGAACCTACAGTTATTCTTCTAATTTGCTAATTTTTCAATGGTAGAAAACTTAGGAATAGTATTTTTTTTTTTTTTTTTGGGATGATTTTTTTTTTTTTTTGATGAACTTAGGAATAGTATTTAAGGTAATAAAAACATGATTGCTTTGATCAATCATCAATGTAGTAAAAAGAACATTATCTTTTTTAAGAATCATTAAATTCAATCATGTAATTCATTGGTTAGTGTAATCAAATGTTTAAAATCAACTAAGGTAAATATTCTTTTGCATCTGGGCAGCATGAATCGTTATCATTTAACTCCTAGCATTTGACTACATACAGTTTGTATTTCCGTGTATGGACATAGGTTGTTTAATTCAGATTTAGGGTAAACAAATAGTATAATTCTTAATTATAATTATTCAATAGGGGAGGAGTGTAACCCCTTGAGTGTGACAATAAGGTTGTACAATTCTATCAATGTGCGCTACAGATTCCGGGTAAACCAATAGGATAATTCTTAATCCTAATTATTCAATGGGAAAGGGGATGTGGGTTTTGCTAGAGAGGCACAGCACGTTGTAAAGGATGTCATTATCGCTTGAATCCATTCAACCATTACATGAATAATTTAGAATTGTACCTCATACTTTTCATATAAATAAATAATTTAGCATTTATTTCACTTGCTAATGATATGACAATGACATACAGTTATAACAAAAAAATTGTAAAATAAATTATGTTACTAGATTTTCTCGTTTTCATTATATATTTCCACTTTTTAATCAAAAAAATGTATTGAAAATTGAAATAATCAAATCTATTATTGTAATTAAATAAAATAAAATCCCATCATAACAATGACATAAGCTAAGTGACAATTTTATCTAGAATTATACAGCAAATATAAGATGATGTGAGAGTTTATAATTAGTGTACTTACTTGGATCCTTGATAGTTTGCGCAGCAAGCCCGTTAAAGTAACAGGTCCCACCAACTTTCTTAAACTGTGCCCAATAAGAACTAAACGCGTAGCTTGCGTGCCAACTAGGTGAATCGGGTTTATAACACTTACCCCCGGGTTGAACCGGATCACAAGTTTTATTCCCCTGTGAACACGCGTACGATAACGCCGCACCAACTTCGCTGCTATTGGCTCCTTTCGCCACCACACACCATATCTTCCCTTTATACTTCTCATCATTGGTTGGCTTCGGCAACGGCTTTTTGTACTCCCACACCTGAGTCTCACCCGAGAGATCAATCTCGTAAATTTTTGACCCGTTCGGGTATAATAACCCGAAATGCCGCTCCGTACCCGCACCAGGCTTTTGGTTCTCGTTATACAGAGAGAAGATGAAAGATGGGAGGACTTTTCCGGGTCGGGCTGGAGTACCCGATTCGGATGTGAGCTTTTTAACTATGTTTCTGTTGTAAGTGGCAGCATTGTAAATGTTGCAACCAATCTGGTCGAAGTCACCACCATTGGGCCAACCCGTTTCAGCTATCCAGACCCGAATACCCGGGTACCCGAGTCTCTTCATAGCGAAAATTACAGCATCCACCATTTGGTCAAATAGATTCGTGTACACCAAACCCGAACCCGGATCCGTGTAAGTGAAATTCTTGGACTCAAACAAAGCGTAGTCTAGCTTGATATTGGTAGGATCCGAAGACCAAGGAAAATACGGGTACGCATCAAGGAAGAAAAATGATCTGGTTTTGTTCAAGAATTGCAACATGGGTTTTATGACCCGACCCGAAATGTCGGCCCGGAAAGTCCCGTTTGAAGGTGGATATGACGATTCTAGGACATCCATGGCACACGAAGTTCCAACTTTGACCTTGTGAATACCATGGGCTTTTAGGGAAGACTTAATTTTGCGCATTGCAGGGACGAGGTTGTACCAGGTTTTGTTGTCGGTGGAGCTGATGATTTCGTTGCCAACGAGGAGGTATCGGATCTTGGTGTGTGGGTAAAAGGGTTGGACATTGGATCGGACCCAGAGATCGGACAAGGTTTGGTTGGAGGAGATGTTGGAGATGAGTTCGTTGGGTAACATGACTGAGACTTTAATGTTTGTGTGTTTGAGGGAGTTAAGGATTTTTGGGTTTGTGTCGTAGATTTTCACAAGCTTGGCTTTGAGAGATTTGATAAGCTCCACCGACTTTGATGGTGATGGTAGATTGTTTCCCAATTGGCCATAGTTAATTCCTACCTTGCTCGTGAACTTGGCACCTGTAAACAAAAGGGTTAGGCTTATTTTACGATTAAGATTTTTATTTTCTGGATCTCACAATTTGATTCAAATAGAGGGCATTGTAATATACACAAATAAATAAATAAGATTGAGAGAAAAATGGACTTACTTGAAGTGGATATGAGGAAGGAGAGAATGAGGAGAGGAAGAAAAACAAGATGACCCATCTTCTTCAATGCTATCATGGTTCTTGGTCTTAGCTTCACAGTGCTTTGTTTGGTAAAAGTATTAAAGGGTATGAAGCGGAAAGAGAGACAAGAGCAATGAGAGTGGTTCGCTTTGAAAGGTGTTTATGGAGACGATGGGGAAAATTGTTATGGTGCACTGACCAATGTGTCAAAGAGGTAATTAGGGGTTTAGGGACTTTAGGGGGAATATGACTTTACCTTTGGCCTTTGGAAAAAGAAAAAAAAGAAAAGAGGAAAAGAAGAAATGTTAGAGTATAATGCGCAGAGAGCATTGAAGCGATATGTGTTGTTGGTTGCGAAGGAAAAGTTGATAAGAGAAAGGTCATGGTGGGTCCATTGGTTACAAAACATGTAAATTAGAATTGGGTGGGTTTCGAGGAAGGGACGAAAAAGGTATTGATGATGGTGCCAGAAAGTGCATATAGCCGTTGGACTAGTGGACCTCTCGGTGCATAAGAGAGGAGAGAGCCACAGACTAGTAGTCGGCAAAAACTAGTCATAGAGAAAGTCATCAAATGAATCCGAATTTGCTAAAAATGAGCTGTAAAATTTCTTACTTATATCGTCTAATAAGAAATTGTTATATTAGTAATTTACTTAAAATTAAATATATTCTACTGCATCTAATAATATTTTAATAAATTCTCAATTCTATTAGATTTATATATGAGTATTGGAATTGATTAAGTATAATTGTGCTTATTCTTAAATATGTGATAAGATAATGTGGTATCTTGGAAATTGGAGAAGTAAAACATATTTACACTACATCCTTACAAAATTTAATCTCAAACTAATTGGGCGGATTGGATGCATTTTGAGTTGGGTCATAAATGGATTGAGTACACAATTATCTATTTACCCATTTATTACTTGTTTAAATAAATATTAAATACTTACTTCCCACCCAACTCATTTAATCCCCAACTCACCCATTTAACCCATTATTTAGTTTATATATACATACTTACAAATACCAAAAACTTATAATATTACCAAAATACATTCACTCAAAAACAAATTTACCAAAATGCCCACCATATTGATCAAAGACAAAATTAAAATTAGCCTCAAGAACTAACCAAAGGATAGAAAAGAAAAAAAAATTTAAAATCCAAAAAAAATTCTCTTATTCATGTGTTTGATTGCAAAGAAAATTTGTAAATCAAATCTAATCAAAGGATTGAAAAGGAAATTAGAAAAAAAAATCCCAAAAAAATTCTCCTATCCCAATGTTTGGATGCCAAGAAAAATTCATAAATCAAATCTAGTTAATCAACCGAGAGAGAGGGAGAAAATTTGCTATATTTTTCAACCAAGAAAATATTGTTTGCTTTGTAAATTTCTGAGTAACAACGTAATTTTCTAGATTTTCTCAACAACCAAACAAAAAATCTAGCCTCAACAAATGAACTTCTCTAATTCTCTCAATTTTGATTTTGCACTCAAGCTTCACTGAATTTTAGCTTGTCGATGCGATTCAATCTTAGAGGAGAAGTCGTGGTTTTGAGTCCTTTGACTGATAGTTTCACAATGAATCCCTTGAGTGCGACGGTGGGGAGGGACTCTGGTGGCTTAATTGTCGACTGTGGTCTGCAACTCCATCACCTTGGCCACGCTCTAAGCTCGAGAAAAAGATCTCAGTGATCTTAGAGCACAACATAGACACTTAGTCAAAGAGAGAGAGGGTTAGAGAAACTAGACAATCGTAGGACGTGCTTGATAGCTGGTAAAGTGAGAAGAAAGCTGAAGAAAGTCAATAAGAAATTTTCTAGTTAGGGTTTAGATTTGCTCTTTGGAGAGGGAGGAGGTATCTCGCAGCTGTGTTTAGGAGCAAGGGTTAGAAACTTAGAATTTCTTTTCTTTCTTATCAATGTTAAAGGTTGAAAATAATAATAAATGAATAAAGATGGGTTTACCCATTGGTTACCTAGTGCATTTAACCATTTAGACCCATTTAATTAGGTTTGTCGGACCATGAGTTATGCCATTCCACCTCGAAACCAATTGGTGATGAGGAAGACACACTCAAATCTTTTATGGCATTCAACATCACACCACGCTGGCGTGTTTTTATAATAGTTGTGGGGAATCAAATTGTGGTCCCCCCAACAAGGTTACCCAATGGGTCTTTACCCATTTAATCCAAATGTTTAACTGGGTTGAGTTAAGACTTACCCAAATTAAGTGGGTAATAGGTGGGTTAATGGGTTTGGTAAAAATTGTCATCCTTGGCAATGACCAAGGTGTTGTAGAATGAATGTTTTTCTTTAGTGGAAAAGTTAATTAGAGAGAAATTCTACATTTTTTTTTCTATATTTTTTTATTAGATGTGAATTTTAAAATTTTAATTGTTGGATTACATTTTTTTATTATATTCTTTATGTTTGGAAAATTTTAAGAAAATCAAAGATTAATAACTATGTCATCAATTACATATTTAAATTTTAAATTTTTGTGATAAAAAAATTATGCATAAAAATAAGTTTATTGATCCAATAGTAACTAACACCTCATTTGAACGAAATTTGACATGCATATTAATAATATAAAAATTTAATAGTTAGATTTTCAAAATTCACATATAGTAATATATATATATATATATATATATTTATATAAAGAGTTTGAAGGTAATCTAACATCACATTGGTTTTAGAAATATTTTATTAAAAAAGAAAGAGGTAATTGATTTTATTAGTTTTTTTTTATATTTTTCATGAATATAGTATCAAAACTTTGCTGAAATGATTTATTAACAAATGTCTTAAGGACACCAAGTTAACCAGACATTTTTCTTATTTAAGTAGACATAACATCTTCCCTTTATACTAGCCTAATCACATGTGAAATATTGGTGGCTAGTTTAAGGTAGCTAGTTTTCTTTTTAATTAAAGTTCATTTTTTGTCCTTAAAATTTGGGTTTGTCATCATTCTAACCATTTGCGTTTCAAAATTTTCATTTTAGCTCTTTATATTTGATTTTGTTTCATACTCGTCTTGCCATCTTATTTTATTAATAATCTGATGTTAAGTATCTTTTATGTTTAATCATTTTATAAAATAGTAGTTCTAAAATGTTGTTGAATGTTCATTTTAGCTCCTTATATTTGATTCCATTTCATGTTAGCCTTGTTATCCATTTTAATTAGTAATCTGATATTAATAATAAGTGTTTTTCATGTTCAACCATTTCATAAAATACTAACTCTAAAATGTTGTTGAATGTAGATATTTAATTGTTTTAGGAAAGAGACATTATAAATGGTCAAATTACTAATGAAAATAAATAGTATGATCAATATGAAAACATAATAAAACATAAAGTGCCCATAAGTCACCTCATGATTGAGTGCATTTGAATGAAATGAAAGCTGACTGGCATGCTTTTCTTGCTAACAAAGTTGGTTGGATTCAAGGGGTTTATAATACCAAGAGAAAAAGAAAATAGTTGAATAGCTTTATGTTTTATATCATATGGCATGAATAAGAATCTGAAAGTAAAATTTGTTAGTTTTACACATGTATTATAGTTCTTTACAAGCTGCCCCAATTAAAATTGTACGGGTAAATATGCTTTCCATTTCCATTTCCATATATTCCTCATAAATAAATAAAAATGTGCTTTCCATTTACTTTTCAATTTCAATCGTTACTTTTTCATTTTTTTTCTCTCTTTAAAAAAAATATATAAAAAGTAGTACAAGTGTACAACCACGTTATATTTTCCTGGTACAGCAAGCTTTTTCAAAGATCAAACTTTCCTAAATGTAAAGAAGAAAACATATATGAATGGTGAATACTTCATCAAGAAGTATAAGAAGACCATAGAATTCTTGCATAAATATCATTCTACTCACAAAACCTATAACAAATGATAAACCGCCAACAAGCACCATAAGGAGTCTATTAATTAAGCTATAATAATTTGGAAAACATTGTCACTTTATAATAAAATTAGCCTAAAAGCTGATACAATTTTGGTTTGAAATATAAAATTCATTCCCATTATTTTAGTTATAACTAGACTACACACTAATAATACATTTCATATTGTCAAACACAGTCTATATGCTCGCAATAGCATTTCAAATAGTAAGAACAATATCCACCGCTTGCATTCTCCCACTTCTTGCATTGCTTGGCACAATTTTTGGTGCATACACCTGACCATGTAACACTTGATTTCCAACATATTTTGCAAACTTCTTTATATGGCTTACAATTTTGGAACATCCAAGGGGCATGTCCTAATAAGTACGAAGAATTGAAAAGCATATCAATAGACATAACAATCTTATTAAAAAAAAAAAAAAAGAATGTGGGGAAATCAATGATAATTATTTAACTTGGGTCTGACTATAATAGCTTTCTACCCGCCGGTGAATCAATAATAAAAAGGTAAGAATAGAGAATGATAAAGAAAATGGTAAACAAAAAAATAAGAAGGAAACTCTGAGTCTTATACATGTTTTCCCTCGCTTGCACCAAATAGGCAAATACAAATGAGAACAAGGTCTATATAAAGTATAATTCTAAGAACTCTTTTAAGACCAAGGTCTATAGGCAATTAATTGTTTGGCTATTGCAAGATGCTAAGAACTCTTTAACCTTTGGATGTATTAGATGTTTATTGGATTTGAGGGACAAAATTGGCCTTCGCCCTTTTTAAAAAAACAATCTAGCATTTTGCCCCCTTTTCCAAACTAATTAGGGAAATGTCCCTTTTTTGAAACTCGACTTTCTCAAAATTGAGTTAAAAAATAAATAAATTATGGAGGCCTATAGTGGCGTTTTAAGAAGCCTATAGTGACGTTTTAAGAACCTATAGTGGCGTTTTGTAACTCGATCTTCATGAACTCGAGTTCAATGCAAGTTTTTCCTTTTTTTTACTTATAACTCGAGTTCATGGAACTCGAGTTACAAAACGCCACTATAGGCTCATTAAAATGTCACTATAGGCTCCTTAAAACGCCACTATAGGGCTTAATTCGATTTTGAGAAAGTCGAGTTTCAAAAGAGAGACATTTCCCTAATTAGTTTGGAAAATGGGGCAAAATGCTAGATTGTTTTTAAAAAAAAGGCAAAGGCCAATTTTTTCCTGGATTTGAGTCTAAGAAATTGTTGGAATATTATCCTTTCGTTATCTCTTGTTGACTTCTATTCTATCACTTGATGTAGTCACCTATTTGGATACATAGGAAATTCCACCCTTTGAGCGAAATATGACCAAATGGAGAAATTGTTATTTGACATGAATAAAATTTTCGATATTTGACCAATAGTAAAATTCCATATTATAATGGGTTATCATGGGGTTTAAAGGAAAAAAAATGGTATTTTCTAGGGGGGGAATTAAGGTTTTTAATCAAATCAAATGAAGGCAATAATTTGCATTGGTTCAAAATTGTTTTAAAATAAGCATGAATGTATGTGATTAAGTTTGATTGATTTTGATTGATTTTAATTGGTCATAAAATTAAACTCTTAATTCTCAATTTTTATTATTATTTATAGATACAATAAAATTTTAATCTATGGCATCAGCTTCATGATAAGTACTCTTCATTATTAGGTCAAAACACCAATTTATTTTTTGTATATGTAGTAGTGTAAGGAAGAAAACACTCTAGGAGTGCACGATATGGTGTTGGCCAAGGACATTTTTTAAATAATTATTTATCATTATTATTTTAAGTGTTTGTTTACTGTGCATTGCATATTATTATTGTGGAAAAGCGTGTCTGACGAATAGTATATCTACCAAATTGACCCTATGAACTCATTTTTTTTGTTAGCTCTTATGGAAGAAAATCACATTATTGGCGTGCGCGAATCCTTTTGTGAATCTTCTTAGAGTCTGTTTGGATAGAGGGATGAAAAAGTAGGAGGATAGAAAATGGGAAAGGAAGATAAAATGTGAGAGGATAGAAAAATTTTAGCTTTTTCTTATATGTGTTTGGTTGGGAGGATGGAAAAGTGAAGAGATGGAAAATTATGAAAAATGAAATTGATATAAATTTACAATTATGTCGCTATTAAATAAAAGGGTAAATTGCAAATTACACTCCTAAAATTTGGGGTGATTGGATTTTACACCCTGAAATTTCAAAATTTGGATTTTAACTCCTGAAGTTTGAGTTGTTTGAATTTTACACCCTGAAAACTCGAAAATGTGTTAAATAACACAAGAGCTGTTTAGACCCCCAATTAAAAGTTACAGCTAGATTGCTTTTACTCTAACTTATCTAAGTGCGGAAACAAGAGTAAATGAAACACAATCAACCGATACTACTCTAGTGTATAAACATGAACAACAAACAATAAAATTAAAGCACAAGAGTAAGGGAAGAGAGATGCAAACACAAGATAACATGGCGATGTGTTATCGAAAAGGAAACCAAAGAACTCGGTGAAAAACCTCTCCGCCGCCCTCCAAGCGGTAAATCGATCCACTAGACAATAAGTTGGGATACACGAATAGCAAGAGACCCTCCAAGTCTAATCTACCCAATGTACCTAAACCCTCCAAGCTCCTACTCCAACAAGACTTCTCGGAACCATGTATTGTCTAGCTTTCCGGATCCCACAATACACCCGATTGCATCCGTCAATGATCCACTAGAGAATGTAGTTGGGATACACAAATAGTAGAAGACCCCTCAAGCCTAATCCACCCAGTGCACCTAAGCCCTCCAAGCTTCTTGCTTCAACGAGGTTACGCCAAACCTTTGTCTTCTCTAGCTTACCAGATCCCGCTATAGCCCATAGCATCAACCAAGCCTCACCGGCTTCTTTTGGCAATTTCCAAAAATTTCCCAATCTCCAAAACACTCTCTACACTCTGAAAAGGTGTAGGCTGTGTTTGGATACAAATCTCCTCTCAAGGTATGACAATGGGAAAGGGATGGAGAAGAGGCTACAAGGATTTCTCACTAAGGATGAGTAGCTCTCTCTCAAAAAGATGGGTGTGTATGTTGTAGAAAACCTATCTAGGGTTTTTCTCTCTGAATGGCCTCTATTGCATTTGTGAGTAATGAGGGTATATATAGTATGGGTGAAGGGTATGAAAGTCTCACTTAAAAATCCTTCAAACCGAATGTTTCTCGACTATCTCGCGGGAAGGCCTTACTAGCGAGACACTCGCGAAATCGACAATCTGGCATGACTCTTCAGCTTCCAGTGCGTGCTTCTCACGTGGCTCTTTCGCGAGTTAGCTTCTAGCGAGACACTCGCAAAATCCACTGATCTTCAAATAAGCTTGAATCTTCACTAACTTAATACTAAACCTAATACAATAAAATCTCACAAAATACAAGGAACAAAATTAAAGTAATCACAACACTTTTTGTCATGGAATAAAGTCAACATAAAACATAGTTGTAAATCACAACTTTATAATCTCCCCTTTGGCTATTCCATGACAAAACACCCTATAACAGACTCTAGACTTAAACGTGAGTTTGGGAACAATGGCAAAACTCACTCACACCTAAATCTAGAAGCTGTGTAGCACTTGGAACATAAATACCTGTAGCCTGAAACACTTGCACAAAACACATTAGACCCTTAAGGTAAATCAAGTGATAAATGGACAAATATAATGTAACAAGTAAAATGCGATTAAGTAAATATGTTGTGAAACATATGAGCAACTTGATCAAACACCAAAATAGTCATATAGAAATTACTACAATGATCATATAGCAAAGCAAATGATCATCCGAACATGCAACCAAAAAAGCACAATAGCATAAGGGTAAAAGCATGTCCAACACACGACCAATGCAAAATACACGAAGTATATACATCTAGGAACAATCCTACTAGGGCACAAGAGCATGATGCGATGAGAGCAGCAAAGCATAGATGATACTAAACATAACTCAAAGCACCATAAAGCAACGAGAAAACAAGCATAAAGTAAAACAAGGTTTTCTCATAAAAAATGTCTTCTCCCCCTTAGTATATGCATCTTCCCTATGGCTTTCTCCCCCTACGAATGTGCACGAGGTAGAATTATTCCCCCTAAGAGTGTGCACATGAGTCATATAGAAATGACGATACAAACCGGTGTACTTTCCGGTATACACTCCCCCTTTTTGTCGCAAATAGACAAATCAATCAAGAGGAAGGAGGGAAAGAAAAGAAGAAATGAGCAAGGGTAAATAATGATGCATGAGGGGTGCAAGATGATCAAACGAAAGACAAAAACATCTTTGAAAAAATACTACAAAGCATAAACTAAACATGACATGCTAAAGATGATGGAACATGATGTAAACCTAAGTATGACATAGACACAAGAACATGTTATATGTGCTAAAAGAGTCTCAAAAGACTTAACTAGCATGAGTGAGAACAAAAACATGTTAAGTGTTAAAGTGTGTGCAGCAAAGTGCATCAAGTGTGCATCTAGTGTGCATGTGAGATGCATAAGTAAGGCACTCAAGGGGCAAGGTGTATAAAACACACCACTAATAATCAAAACATGATAAACATGAATAATTATGGTGATCCCTAAAGTTTGGTACTCATCGGAGTCCAAAACAACAACAAAATGCCATTTGGGCATTTTATCAAACACTTAAAGTGCACACACTACACATGTATGTTAAACAATGCAAGAACATATGAAAATCTTGCCTAAATACATGTTATTTTTGCTACAAGGGGCCAACATCCAAAGAAAATTATCATTTAAAACAAAGTCCAATCAAAAAGATTGACAAAAATTAAGTTTTCCAACTCCCATTTGAGAAAATCCCAACTATGAACATAAAACCCCCAAAAACATAATCTAAGAATCAAAATCAATTAAAATAGTTAAAGATTACCTTAGAGATGTTAATGGAATGAAAAACACTTGAATTTAGTTGGGTTTTGATGTAGAAACATTAAAACAGGGGTTTGGGAGAAGATGGGAGACGTTTAGAACAAATGTCCCACGAAAAGCCCTTTAAAAAGCTGATTTGGAAATTTTCACGGGAAGCTGACTTGCGAGAGTACTCGCGAAATTTTTCGCAGGTAAGCCTTACTCGCGAGCTACTCGCGAAACAGTCGCGAAACTCTCTGTCTAAAGCTGAAAAACCTTTAAAATTAGACCATTTAACTCCCAATTGAGCTTATACATGAAATAGGTCATAAAAACACCCAGAAAATATGTTTTTCACACAAAAACAACTTGGAAAACTTTGAAAAACATGGGTTATACAAATCATATCCAAAAGCAAACAAAAAGAATAAAAATCTTTTTGGTTTGATCCACATATAGTTGAGCACACACACATCACATTTGAACATGTACAATCATACAAATGAAATAGATATTCATTGAACATTAAACTTGTGTGTTGTGTGTGTGGATCAAGTATGGAATAGTCCTTAGACTAGAGTAAAGTTTCAATGATCAATTCAATCAAGTCATACACAACTAGTGCTAAGTCAAGTGGTCTATCTCAATTATAGAAGTGAACATATATGACCTCCCACAAGAAAATGATTACAAATATTAGAAGCTTTTCATTTGGCTTCTTTACAAATCATAACAATTGATCATTTTGAACAATACATCTCAATTTGAGATCGGTGCTTGAAATTTTTTATATTTCAATATTGAGAATAAACCTTTGGTCTTTTGAGCACCATACATTTCAATTTAAAATGTCGCTTTCCCTTTTTCCTAGTCAAATACTAGTATGTGCGACAGACTTTTGTAGCTTATAATCTCTTTTTCATTTTGAGATTTACATTTGGTGAGCTCTATTGCAAAAACAAAAAAATAAAAGTGGGAAGATATATAGGCACAACTCTATGCAAGTATCAAGACCATCAAGACTATTGACCAATCATTCATGACAAGCTTGAAGATCTATTTACAACAATCACCCATAGTTTTCAATATTTCTCCCACAAAGATATATGTGCATACATAACAAGCTAAGCTCGTAAATGCACTACGCTATTAGTACGAAGGTACTAGGCCAAACTCACATGTAAAATGTGATCAAACACATACAATCAAACTTTTTCAATTTTTCACTTTTTATGTGGTTTTGGATTTTTACTCACGCAAAACTAAAACAGAAAAAATAAGATCAAAACAAAAGCAATGCATACAAGTAAATGCAAGATGTACAAAAATGCATGAAGATATGACAATCAATGCATGAAGGGTCCTACAAAGATCGAAAGAATTAGATCAAGGACCAAAAGAGCATAAGCTCAACCATAGGAACCCTTCCTCATCCAAACGGAATGATTGTTTGGAATGAGTGTCTCATGAGAAGTGAGACGAGGGTTGGAAGAATGAGAACCGGAGATGCACATAAACAAGGAGTTAAGAGCATTAAACACTTTCTTTAACAACATGCTATTATCACTTAAATCCGGTTTATCCTTTTTAGCACAACTTCCAAGAAGCTCAAGTTTCTCTTTTCTTTTAATTCTTTTAAGAGCTTGAAACTTAGAGCAATGAGATCTTAGATGACCAAAAGCACCACAATGGTGACAAACAATGTGCTTAGGTCCACTAGGCTTTTTGGGAATGGATCTAGCAACATGAGTCTGTTCTCTCTTTAACTTGGGGCATTGGGGTCATATGTGACCGATCACACCACAATGGTGGCAAGTAGGAACAAATTTAGATCCACTCAATTCCCTAGGATGGGACCTAAACAGAGGCTTAAGCTTAAGAGCCTTTCTCTCCACTTTTTGATTTCTTTTGTGTGGAGGAATGTACTCCGATTTGTCCTTTGAGGTAGAACACACAATAGACACAAAATCAGGTACCACAACATGATTGCAACATATATTTTCTTTCGTTTTAGCAACAAGTTCAGCAATCAAACACTTGGCATGCATCTTAAGAGATTCATTTTCAGATTTAAGATCATCAACAAGTTTGTTAGACAAAACAAGTTTAACATCCAAGTCCATATTCAAACATTCAAACTCTTTCAGCTTTTCAAGAGAAATTTCAACAAGATTCTTATATTTCTCAACCAATTTGTTGGATTCATTGAGCTTAGCAATCAAATCATCATTTTCACAAAATAACTTGCTCAAATTCTTTTGAAACTTCTTAGCATCTTTCTTGAAGAGTTTGATGTTAGGAATATCAACAACACTCATAGAATCATGTAACATGGCATCACAATCACGAGAATAAACACTCATAGAGGCATTTTCACAAACACATGGCATGTTACAATCAACAACATCCATAGAAGCATACAAAGTATTATCCATGGCAAAACACACAAGGGGTCAAGGATCACACTTAGGTAATGAACTCAAATCAAGTGTACCCGCTCTGATACCAATTGAAAGCTCAAAAATGTGTTAAATAACACAAAAACTGTTTAGACCCCCAATTAAAAGTTACGGCTAGATTGCTTTTACTCTAACTTATCTAAGTGCGGAAACAAGAGTAAATGAAACACAATCAACCGATACTATTCTAGTGCATAAACATGAACAACAAACAATAAAATTAAAGCACAAGAGTAAGGAAAGAGAGATGCAAACACAAGATAACACGGCGATGTGTTATCGAAGAGGAAACCGAAAAACTCGGTGAAAAACCTCTCCGCCGCCCTCTAAGCGGTAAATCGATCCACTAGACAATAAGTTGGGATACATGAATAGCAAGAGATCCTCCAAGCCTAATCTACCCAATGTACCTAAGCCCTCCAAGCTCCTACTCCAACAAGGTTTCTCGGAACCATGTTTTGTCTAGCTTTCCGGATCCCGCAATACGCCCGATTGCATCCGTCAATGATCCACTAAAGAATGTAGTTGGGATACACGAATAGTAGAAGACTCTCCAAGCCTAATCCACCCAGTGCACCTAAGCCCTCCAAGCTTTTTGCTCCAACGAGGTTACACTGAACCTTTGTCTTCTCTAGCTTACCGAATCCCACTATAGCCCATAGCATCAACCAAGCCTCACCGGCTTCTTTTGGCAATTTCCAAAAGCTTCCCAATCTCCAAAACATTCTCTACACTCTGAAAATGTGTGGGTTGTGTTTGGGTACAAATCTTCTCTCAAGGTATGACAATGGGAAGGGATGGAGAAGAGGCTACAAGGATTTCTCACTAAGGATGAGTAGCTCTCTCTCAAAAAGATGGGTGTGTGTGTTGTAGAAAACCTATCTAGGGTTTTTCTCTCTGAATAGCCTCTATTGCATTTGTGGGTAATGAGGGTATTTATAGTGTGGGTGAAGGGTATGAAAGTCTCACTTAAAAATTCTCCAGGCCGAATGTTTCGCGACTATCTCGCGGGAAGGCCTTACCAGCGAGACACTCGCAAAATCGACAGCCTGGCATGACTCTTCAGCTTCCAGCGCGTGCTTCTCACGTGGCTCTTTCGCGGGTTAGCTTCTAGCGAGACACTCACGAAATCTACTGATCTTCAAATAAGCTTGAGTCTTCACCAACTTAATACTAAACCCAATACAATAAAATCCCACTGGCCATTTTTTCTTTTTATGACTTACACCCTCTTAAGGGATTTTGTCATTCTTTGGCTTCGTCAGTAACTTACATCCGTCTAGGCGGAATCTTGTTATTTGGCCATTTTTTGTGACTTTTAAGTTGCTAGGTTCAACATTGGCTGAATAGTTCTTTTATTACTTTCAAGAATGAGTACAATCGTCTGTTACATCTATTGGTGATACTTTTTCAAGTGCTCAATGTTCCATGGTCGTGGGAGCCTCTATCCTTCTATGGTCTCCAGGTGATAACTACCTTGTCTGGAGTAATGGAAGATTCAGTAGGGTCCTTCCTATGTGGGGCCGAGTTTCCCTTGGGCAGGGTTTTTGGTTGCTGGGGTGACTTTGCGCTAGACAAGGTCCCCTATGTCAAGTCGTTTGAGCTTCACCCTTTTGTTGTAGTACTCGGCCATTTTCTGCTGGTACTTCGTCATCTTGTTGGAGGTTTTATCTCTGACCTCATCCATGTAGTCTAGGTTGACCTTCAGTTGATCGTAGTTACTCTCTTAGTGAAACATCTCTCGTCTGATGCTGGTTATTCCCACCTCGACCGGGATCACTGCTTCAGTGCCGTAAGTGAGCCTGAAGGGGGTCTCTTCTGTTGGAGTTCTGGCTGTAGTTCTGTAAGCCCACAAGACATTGGGCAATTCTTCAGGCCAGACCCCCTTAGCATCGTCCAGCTTGGCTTTGATGATCTTGAGTAGTGTTCGATTAGTCACCTCCGTCTGTCTGTTTGCTTCTGGATGTCCTGGGGATGAGAACCGGTTCTTGATCCCTAGACCTGAGCAGAAATATTTAAAGCTCTGACTGGAGAACTGCCGCCCATTATCTGATATGATCGTCCGTGGAATCCCGAACCTACAAATTATGTTCTTCCATACAAAGCTTTGGATTTTTGCTTCGGTGATGGTTGCTAATGCCTCTGCTTTGACCCATTTCATGAAATAATCAATAGCGACTAGTAGGAACTTTACCTATCCTTTACCTTGGGGTAGTGGGTCGACGATGTCAATTCCCTATTGTGCAAATGGCCAAGGGGAGGATATCGTCGTCAGTCTCTCGACTGGAAGGCGTTGGGCATTCCAAAACCTCTGGCACTTGTCGCACTTCTTAATGAGCTCCCTTGCGTCCACCTGCATAGTAGGCCAGAAGTAACCAGTTCTGACGACTTTACTTACCAAGGATCTGGGGCCTACATGGTCTCCGCACATCCCTTCATGAATTTCTTTCAGAATATACTTGGCTTCCTCTTCATCTACGCACTTTAGATAGGGCATGAAAAAACCTCTCTTGTATAGGATGTCATTCAGGATCGTGAATCTGGTTGCTCTCTTCCTGAACTTCTTGGCCTCCTCGACGTCTTATTAGACATGGTCGTCTTGGAGGAATGATATGATTAGGGTCATCCAGCTGCCTGTGTTTTGGATTACAAATGTAGAGATTTCTTCAATGCTAGGTCGTTTCTGGGCTTCCATCTTTAAGCCCATGCCTGTTGATCCTTCTTTTGATGATGCTAGCTTTGCAATTTCGTCTGCTATCATGTTTTGGCTCCTAGGGATCTGTACGAACTCCACCTTATCAAATTCCTGTGTCAAACGCTTCGTCAGCCTGAGGTATTTTTGCATTCTTTCCTACTTTGCTTCATACTCCTCCTTTATTTGCCCTATTACCAGCTTAGAATCACTCTGGAAGAGCAAGTTTCTAGCTTCTAGTGCTTTCCCGACCCTTAGCCTCGTCAATACTCCTTTTGTACTCGGCTTCATTATTAGTGGCCGGGAATTTTAGCTGAACTCCATATCTGAGCATTTCTCTGTCTGAGGTGATGATGACGACCCCTACTCCTCCCCTTTTTTGGGCTGACGAACCATCGGTTTGTATCATCCACCGTTCTATCTCGCTGGTGGGGCTGTCCTCGTCTGGAAGAGTGAACTCGGCGATGAAGTCTGCCAAAGTTTGAGTTTTAATGGCTGACCTGGGGTGGTACTCGATGTTGAACTGGCTAAGCTCAATTGACCACTGGACCATTCTTCCTACTGCCTCGGGCTTGTTCATGGACTTTTTGATGGGTTGGTCCGTCATTACCAAGATGGGGTTCGCCTGGAAATAAGGTCACAACTTGCACGAATCTACTATCAATGCAAATGCAATCTTCTCGATCCTTGGGTACTTGGCTTCTGCTCCTTGGAAAGCTTGACTAACGTAGTAAACTGGGAGTTATTTCCTGTCCTTTTCTCGAATTAAGGCTGCACTCAAGGCTGTGGCCGATACTGCCAGGTACAGATACGGATTTTCCCCCTTCTTGGACGGGCTTAGGAGAGGTGGATTGCTCAGGTAGCGCTTGAGTTCTTGAAATGCCACCTCACATTCGTCGGTCCAGGCAAAGGCTTGCTTCAACGTCTTGAAGAAGGGTAAGCATTTATCCGTTGCTTTAGAGACAAACCTATTAAGTGCCGCTATCCTTCCTGTGAGCTTCTGAACTTCTTTGACGGCCTTTGGTGACGTCATGTCGAGTATGGCTCGCACCTTCTCCGAGTTTGCTTCTATCCCCCTTTGGGACACCATGAATCCCAAGAACTTCCCCGAGGCTACTCCAAAGGCACACTTACTGGGGTTCAACTTCATCTGGTATTGTCTGAGTGTGGTGAATATTTCTCTGAGGTCGTCTAGATGGGCAGGCTCTTCTTTACTCTTGACGAGCATGTCATCTACATACACCTCCATATTTCTCCCGATCTGATTGCTGAACATTTTATTTACTAACCTCTGGTAAGTTGCTCCTTCATTTTTCAATTTGAAGGGCATTACCTTATAGCAATAGAGCCATTGGCTCATGATGAAAGCAGTTTTCTCATGGTCTTCTTCGACCATTTTTATCTGGTTGTATCCCAAGAAGGCATCTATGAATGTCAGTAGCTTATGCCCTGCTATGGAATCCACTACCTGGTCTATCATTGGCAGAGGGAAACTATCTTTTGGGCAAGCTTTGTTCAGGTCCGTAAAGTCCACGCACATCCTTCATTTCCCATTCGCTTTTTTCACTAGGACGACATTGGCGAGCCACTCTGGATAGTAAACTTCTCAAATAAAGCCTGCTGATAACAACTTGTTAACCTCGTCCGTAATTGCTTGATTTCGTTTTGGAGTAAAGACTCGTCGTCTTTGCTGGACGGGTTTCTTCTCAGGGTCCACATTTAGCTTGTATTCGATGACTCTTGGGGATATGCCTAGCATGTCCTCGTGACTCCATGTGAAGACATCCAGGTTCTCCTTAAGGAACTGAATGAGTCTCATCCTTATCTCGGGACTCAGTGTTTTCCATATCCTGGTCGTCTTTGCTATTTCTCCTTTGACCAGCTCCACTGTTTCTAGGGGTTCCACTTTATCTTCTTCCTTCTCCTTAATCATCCATGTATGGTTTTCTTTGGCAGCTAGCTCGGCCTGGTAGCATTCCCTGGCCAGTACTTGATTTCCTCTTACCTCGCTCACACCTATCTCTGTTGGAAACTTTACCTTCAAGCAGTAGGTCGACATGGCTTCTTTCTAACGGTTGAGCGTGGGTCTCCCAATGATCACATTGTATGATGAAGGATAGTCTACCACCAAGAAGTCCAACTGACGAGTCAGCTGCCTCGGGTGAGTCCCTACTGTAACCGTCAGTGTTACTATGCCCTTGGGATATACTCTGTCTCCACTAAAGCTGACGAGGGGGGAGTCGAATGGTTGAAGCCTTCCTGGATCTAACCTCAGTTGCTGAAAAGCGGGGAGGTAGATGATGTCAACGGAGCTGCCATTGTCCACGAGGATTCTCCGGGTATTGAACCCTTTTATCGTGAGCATTATGACCAGAGGGTCGTCATGAGACTACTTCACTCCTCCAGCATCCTCTTCCGAGAAAAACATATCACGGTCTGTCCGTCTTTGCTTAAATGGGGACATTCTGTGGATACTGTTCATCTGCCTCTGGTATGTTTTCTTGAGGGATCTGAACGACCCACCTATGGATGGGCCACCTGTGATCGTCTTTATCTCCTCGATCACACTTGGCGGACGCTGGGACGTGTGATCCTCGTCCCTGGGGAAGATTCGCGCTGGTTTTTGCTGTCACCTCTGAACCTACTAGATTCTCCCTTTTTTACATACTTTTGTAGTTTCCCTTTCCGTATAAGCTCCTCTATTTGCTCCTTTAGGTCCCTGCAATCCTCTGTGTAGTGGCCATGATCCTTATGGAACTGGCAGTACTTCTTTTTTTCACGCACGTTAGGCGATGAATGTAATGGCCTTAGCCATTTGAGGTAATGCTCGTCTTTAATCTGCGCCAAAATTTTGTCAACAAGCATAACTAAAGGAGTGAATTTTACCGTTTGAGGAGTTTTTTCTTCTTTCCTTTTACTCCCGTCACTAGTCTGACGATCTGGGCGCTCCCTCTTTCATCCTCTACGATCGTCCTCTTTCCTTCCCTTATCTCCTGGCCTTTTCACATCCTTTATGGCGGCTAAAGCATCTTTAACGTTCATGTATTTCTATGCCTTCAAAAGCATCTTTACCATCATTTTTGGTGGATTCTTCGCGAGTGAAACCACAAACTCTCTAGACTTCAATCCTGCTTTAAAGGTCATCAACTGCACCTTGTCATCAGCTTCGTCCACCTCCAGAGTTTCCCGAGTAAAGCGTTTTACATACGATCTCAGTGTTTCTTTCTCCCTTTGTCTAATGGTGAGTAGGTGGTCTGCTAGCCTCTTAGGGCGTTGTCCCCCGACGAAGTGGCGCAAAAAGGCGCTGCTCAACTGCTCAAAGCTGTCGATGAACGCTGTTGGTAACTTTGTGAACCATTCCCTTGCAGGTCCTTTGAGAGTGGTGGGGAAGGAACGACACAATATTTCGTTAAGAGGCTGTTGAGGTGGTCCTAGGGGTCCTTAAGTCTGTCAAACGGCTTAAGTTGAGGCAACCGAAATTTCGACGGCACTAGGCACTCCAAGACTGCTGTGGTGAAGGGCGAGTCTGTTGCCTTGACCATTCTATCCAAGTTTCGGTCTGTTTTCCCCTTAATGGCATTTCTCAGCTCGTCCATCTCCTTTCTCATCTCCCGAAGAAGATCTGAGTTTTGTTCATCTGGGGTAGTTGGTCCTCGACGGTCACTCCTTCTATGGCTATCTCCTTCATCCTCTTGATTGGCTCTAGACCGGTTCTCCTCCTGTTGAAGTCGTAACCTCATTTCTTGATTTTGTCTTGTGAGCTCTTCGACACTAGCCGTAAGAGCCTGGACTTGCAGGGCTAATGCTGCAGAATCCTGGTTGGACTACATTTGAATATAGAGATAAGTTGGGAACTACGCTTCCACACTTAAGCATGAAAATGTCGTCCCCACAGACGGCGCCAAACTGATGAGGTAGAAATCGTCAGTATTCGTGAGTGCGTCCAGATGGAGCTGAGTCCTCGTCTGTGTCCTGCAAGTATAAGAAGATGGCTCCCTCGAGGTGGTCACCGATGTGGTGCTTGCCACAACGCTTCCAATGCCAAAGTCAGTACAAGGAAGCCTTTTGCAAATAATAGAATATCAGAATGACTACGAGTGATTTTAGGTGTGTCTATGTACCTAGTTTGTAGCTAATTGAGGTGTATATATACAGCTTTGTGGTTCCTAGCCGTTGGGGGCTTTAATGGTGGCTTTAGTGCCCTTTTTGTAACGCCTCAAGGCTTATGAATATGAGATTTGATGAGGCTCCAACGGTCTGCCAATTGTTTAGTAACTGCCATAGGCATTGAATATTCTTATTAATGGTCCTTCTGTCTTCGCCTGTCTCGCATCGAGATGGACGAATATATTTGATGATATCGTCCAGATAAGTTTAGTTCGTCAATCCCATTAATGGTAATCTTGCATTAATGGTAATTGTTTCTTGTCAAATTGAATGGAAAGAAAAAATAGTGTCGGGTAAGACTTACTAGTTATAACAAAGCAAATACTCTTTTTTGTTTTTATTTTTTTTGATGAATACTCTTTTTTGTTTTTATGAGTTCCAACGCTTAACACATGATATCAATTATGGGTCCAATAAATAATCTCACAATCGCAAGTGTTCCAAGCTCATTTGAAAGATCTTTAAGTGGGCCCAAGTGGATGCATGCTAATGACCCTTTTTTCTCTCCAACCTATTTCTCCTTTTTATTTTTCTTTGCTGGCTCCTTTTCTGTTGTGTGTGGGCTTGGTCCATATTATAATGAAGGAATTTATTTTAATATCAGCTTTTGATTTAGTACTGGACCCTTGCTTAGTTGATATTGATTCCGTGGGCTCAAGTGGGCCACTCTTCATTAGTTGCGTGGCTGTATTGATTTGCTTCGCTGCTGACTTTGTGGAGCTCAATCTAACCATTCCTATGTGTTGCTCGTGGGCCATGTTAATGGCTTTTTGGGTTGTCTTTGTGGACCCAATTTTTAAATTTGCTTAAAATGATTATAGAGTTATCATCTTCGGCCCAATATATGGGCTTTTGACTTGACCACTGGTGAGCCTTGTTGTCCATGTCAGTAGGCTTTTGGGCTGATCACCTGGGACTAAAATTAGCCCATCTCCTCCTGCTGATATGATCTCTTTGTATGCTATGCTCGCAGGCCTTGAGTTCTTTGGGCTGCATTTCGTGGGTTATGGGTTTTGAATTTGCTCCATTTTTCGAAACAAGAACTTTCATTGGCCCAAAGATGTGCAAAAAGTGTACTCTAACACCAGTCTAGTAAATTGGGTTATTTCTACATATGTTCCTACTCCTGGTATGACTAATATTTTTACAACTGGTTGCTTTCAAATGGGCCAGTTTTATAAAATCATCTTAGTAACTGCGTAGATGCAGATGACGATAGGGATGAGAATGAACTCTGTTCTGTCAACACCACTGTACTATATATGAGGAACAGTGACCACGATAAATCTGTGTTTAAACTTTAAACAAATATTCAAATTAATAGAATATTATTGTTCAGAAATTTTATTCAAAAATAGAATTTAATGTGTGCTTATATATAAAAATGACTAAAAAATATGACACTTGAATTCTTCTTTTCACTACTTATTTCAAGTTTAAAATTAAAAGACAAAAAAAAATTCCATAAATAAATATGTGAAATTTAAGAAAGGTATGGTTATTTAATCAAAATTACTTAAGATTAAAAAATTAGACGGTTCAAAGAAAACCATGTGGTTTTTTTTCTAGAAACACCATCTGTTTCTGTTGTTTTAAACTTTAATTGAGTGTTTTTGCTAATCTGGTATTTCTTTCATGGTGGCCCAAATTTTCTGTTCGTTCATTGGCTTGACAATTTAACCATCAGTCCAGTTGGTTCTGATAACTATGATCCCCTCCCCCTTCAAATAAAAAAGGACTTGTCTTGGGAGGAACCATTTTTATTGAAGTTATTGTTCTAATATATCACCCATTCATATATATTTTTTAAAAATATGGCTGATTTTTCTAAACCTTTCGAGAGTTTCTCCCTTTTTTGGGAACACACAAAAAAATATGGAACTTGGATAAATTTTGGGCTAGAATGGACATGGATTAATATTGAAAGTTCTTTTTTTGTAGAGAAACGTAATATTGAAAGTTCAGATATTGAATTTGGGCTTCAATTGTCTTAACAATACATTGATATTGAACATCACTCACGCGCATAGAGTTGGACCCATAGTTGTTGTTGAGGATGTTGTTATTGAGGTAGCTAGTAGAGAGGTTAAGGTTTAGGACATGTTTGGTAATATTATTTTAGTAATATTGTTTGTATTTTTTAGAAATATGTGTGGGTGAAAAAGTGTGTGAAAATACATGTAATGTTATTTAAACACTAAAAACTATTGTTTAAACAATGATAACAAACGGGCCTTAATCTTTAGAATAATGTTATTAAACACTCTCTATTACACACATGATAAAACAAATGAAATAAATCATTTTCATGTTCAAAGAGAGACTAGCGTAGTTTTCTAGGTGACCTTTTTACCATAATGGATGATTGTAACGTGTGATTTTGGGGTTTTTATCAATCTGTCAGCCATTGTGGCCTTGGATTAAGATGCTCTAAAAATTCTTAGATAGAGTTTGTAATTAAAATCATTAAATCATCTTCATTAATTCATTTTTCACTTTTTATTTTTTAGCCTTTGCACTTTGACTTTTGATATTTTCACTTTTTAAAATTCACTCTCAAAGGAGTAATTACTATTTGCGCCGTGCAGTATTCTTAGAGCATTCTCATAAGCTCTCGCATAAAAAATGTCATTTTGACACACCAAAAACCTATTTTATCATTTTAGCACATCATTTTACAACATACCATTTATCAGATGTTCTATACTATAATTCTATACATTAAAATAATATTTACTACACATTAAAATAATCTATTAGAGAGACATCTGATAGGAGGAGAGAGAAAAAACGAATTAAATAAGCCAAACAGTGTTTGGCATTGCTGTCCGTACCGTCTCATATTTGAGACGGTACTGTAGCTATGTCTCAAATTTTTTGAGATTTGGAAGAGCTGATGAGGGATGGTTTTTGGTGTTTGGTGTGCCAAATGCCAAATATGGCACACCTGATGAGAGTGCACTTATGGAAGTTTTCGAGACTGTAAGTTTTCTGATGACATCATTGCCTGTGTCACTGACAATAGGAGTAGTTCTAGGACCACAAATTATTTCACAAGTTTTTTATCACAACTCTGACGTGACAAATTATGAGTAATTAACTATCATTTACACATAAATCCATCATTTTTCTTTACCAATTACATTCTGCCACGTTACAGTTGTGGTAAAAAATTGAGAAAATTATGTGGTTCTAGACTTTTCCTTGACGACAGAGGCGGCTTTTTTACCTGGGACTTCACTAGAATTGTAAGATGGATCTTTTAAATAAATAAATAAAAAAGAATTGTAGGATGGAGTGGAGGCCGGAATTAGATGAATGGATATGCAATGGTCCTCCATAAAAAAATTAAAAATATGCTTTCTATTTTAATGATTTAGTCAAACTTTTTAATAAAAAAAAAAAAAAATCTCCAATGATTCAACTGTTCACTGTTAGAATTTAATAGGTTTGTAGTTTTCTTTATTAATTTATCATCCTTTAAGTAAATAAGATAAAATATAAACAACTCCTAAAGAGTAATTAATAATAATTGAAATAAACCCTATGTGGATTGCGGTAATTAAGTCTCTTAATCACTTAATGCGGTGACATAATTCACATAAAAATGACAAAAAAGAACTTCAATGATTTCATTTGGATTGCTAACCACCAAACATGTTTGGTTTAATAGAAGCTAATATCAAATAATTAAAATAGAAGGTTGACACTCCTTAACATAACTAACATGCCTATGGAGACTGGTTCAAAAAAAAAAAAAAAACATGCCTATGGAGACATATTAATGAATGTTTGTGAAGAAACTTATACTTAATTGGTTGATACCTCCTAGTATTTTCAATAAAAACATCAATGGTTCAATAAATGGTTAGCGTTTCTTTTTTATAGGTAAATATTAAATACTCGCAGAGTATAATGGTGCCGTACTTTTTCTTTTCACATTTATGGTAAATTCCACTAAATACAAAAAATCATTTCAAGGACCGCTTCTTCATCTGCTGGCTACTCTTTAAGAGGTTATACCACTTTCTTTCTTTCATGCATATCTGCATTCTAATTCACTATTTCTTTGAAATTGTTCCATCATTTTTCGTAAATGAAATTGACCCCTCTGTGTATTCATTTACCACTGCTGTTAAGGTACATTTTGAACTAAATCGTGAATGATGATCATAAAGTACATATACGTTTTTTTCCTTTTCATCTTAGTTTTTGATACATATGTGTAGCATTGCAAGTACATATACTAGCTTCTATATATGTGTAGCATTGCAAGAGCTGGGAATGCTTATCAACCGACAGATTTTTTAAAAACTTCAAGTGGAATGAAGAAGAATGTATTTCCCATGGAGAGGTGCATGATGTTAGCACTCAATATTACGGTGAATTTGATGATGCCGTGAAAATCACCAGTGAGCTACACGGTCTTCGCACGCTCGAAAGAGTATCTGCACAATGAAAACAGAAGAGACCTAACAGAGAGCACCGGTGTGGTGCCGGCCAAATACCCTCCGAAGGTCAAGTTAGAATCAATTCTCACAGCTCTAGAGTGCTAGAGAGGGTAAATTATGCGTACCTTGGTTTGTGAGGGTATTGGGGCTTTTATAGTAGTAGAGTGTTGACCTCTCCTTGTTGGATTAGGAGCCTTTTCCTTTTAGGAGTCTCTTTGGAGCGTATTTTACGGGATCCTTTCCTTATAGGACTCTAATACGTGATGCACACGATACTTCCTTATATACCCATTCGTGGGAGGCAAGGCAAGGTTACTCTGGAACCGTCACCTATGTGCAATCCCTTCAACCTGGAGCCGTCACTTTGTGCAAGCCCTTCAGCCTGGAGCCGTCACCTTGTGCGAGCCCTTCAGCCGGGAGCCGTCAGCTTTCCACTGTCAACGATATGACACCGTCAACCATAACTCCTTTTTTTCCAGCCATAAGTTAACGTAATAAGGCAAGACTGACAAGCTTAATTTTGACCGTTGCTTCACGCCATGCTGTCAGGGAGAGTTGTAATTTCATCCATATCAGCTGCCCTCTACTCCATAGTGCCGTCGGCATAAGCTGACGTATTGTGGAGTATTTTTATTGCCAATCTCCTCCTTGGCCAGAAAACAAAAAAGACCATTTAGGGGCAACTCCTCGAGCCGCCAGCATTAAATGTTCAAACACGTGGCCCATCCTGGTTGGTTCCGCTACTGAACGAAGGCGTCGCTTCGTCTTCTGTGCATTTCCCCTTATATATAACTCGTTTTCTTCCCCTCATTTCTATTACTTCATCCTCGCTGACTACCTGAGAGAAGCCTCGTCAGTTTTTACCCTTTGACTTCGTCAATTGCGCTGTTGTCGTCGCACTTGAGCCCGCGACTTCAAAAGCCATATTCGTAAGTTCCTCCTTTCCCTTCTTTTTTCCCTTTTTTTTTTTTTTTTGCATATGTATATTTTTATTCGGTTGGTTCTGTAATGAGACCGTCAACTTAGGCTCTTAGAATGGCTCCGTCACTTGTAGGTAGTCAGATGTCAAGTGACGCGTCGAGTGAGAACTCGTCAGTCCGCGAAGGAGCGGACTATGTCGAGGTGTTTGGTTTAGGTCATGAGTCCGAGGATTCATCCTGGTCATCAGAAAGAGAAACGTCAGCCCAGTCTCCTGACGAGGAGGTTAAAAGTTATGGGGAGGAACGTGAGGAAGGAGTAGTGAGTGAGGAGGGTGATGACGAGGAAGAAGAAAGGGGAGGTAGTGACGGAAGTCGGGATGAAGGTGACGGGGAATCCTGTGAAGGGACTCAGGAAAGTCCTGGAGGCAACCGGCCCTTCATTCTTCTCGAGGATTGGGCCGTCAACAAGTTCCTACCAAACATGAGTGACAGGGTCTTTAAGGAATTGCGCACCCGTTACCAAATCCCCGACCATATCCCTCTCCGTCTCCCTAGGGAAGACGAGCAATGCTATACAGGGAGGACGGCAGACGTTGGTATGTACGACGCTATGTTTGCTGCCGGGCTTAGACTACCATTGACGGCTTTACACCGTCAGTTAGCTGATTTTCTGGGATTGTCCGTCAGCCAGATTGCTCCGAATGCTTGGAGGATCTTTATAGGTGCTAAGATTTTATGGGGACAATTGAGTGGAGGGAACCGTCAGCTTTCGTTGGACGAGTTCTTTTATTGCTACAGACCCCAACACCTTGTCTCCTCTAGGGGGACGTATCATTTCGCTGTCAGAGAGAGAGACTTGAGACTAGTGTCTGATATGCCAGATTCCAACAGATACTGGAAAAGTAGATATTTTTTTGTTAAGGGGACAGATTGGGTGTGCCGTCAGGAGGAATGGGAGACGATGCCTGGTGGTTATTTTGACAATACTTGGGCTTTTATCAAGGACTCAGGTTAATCCCGTCTGCTTTTTTCTTTGTCTGCCCATTCCAAGTTTCTAACGCCGTCTATTTTCCCTTATTTTCAGCTAGCATTCGCCCTCATATTTCAGAGGAGCAAGAAGATTTTATTCGCCGTGTAATAGAGATTCCTCTGGACAAGCGGAAGTGCCGGGACCTTATAACTCTCGACGCTTTGTACGTCTATTGTGGAGGTCCGGAACCGACGGAGGAAGCTCGCAGATTAGACACTCTCTCCCGTCGACGTAAGTCGTCTGTATTTTCATTGTCAATTCATCCATTCTCTCTCAATCCGCTAATCATACATCCATTTTGTAGAAATGGAGGCTGCGAAGCAAAGGGTGAGGGCTGCTGCTGCCCGTAAGAAAGAGGAAGAGAAGACAGCTAGGGAAAGAGACGGGACATTCTCGTCAACGCCCAAGACCGTCGTCAAACCCTCGGCGAAAAGAAAGAGTGACGGGAAGGATGATCGTTCACCTAAAAAGGTCGCCGTCACTACCGTGGAGGCGTTAGCCAAGAAGAAGTCACCTTCCAAGCCAGTTCGTGGGGCGGGGAAGGGAATGATGACTTCCTCTGGTCCCGTCAATGAAGGTCCTCGCTGCTTACTCACTCATAAGGATTATGCCGTCGAGGAGGTAGAGTCTCTTATAAAGCCGACGGACATAGATCCTTGTGCTCAGCTAGGGACGGAGGAATTAGGGGCGTCAGCTCTTTTTGACCTAACCCGGGTATGAATATTTGCATGACTGGCCTTACTTTGCTTATTCCTTGTTTGTTAGCTGACGACAGAATCCTTTATAGGCCCTGGTACGTTTTAAGGCACTTCAGGACCGTTGTGTCGTCAAGGAGGACGTCGTCACCAGGGTTCGGAAGCACAACTCCAATTTGTTGGACCAACAGGCCCAGTATAAGGAGGGCCTTCGTGATCTGAACCGCGAGTTGAAGGCATAGGGAGAGAAGTTGGGAGAGGCAGAGCGTGAAAAAGATAAGCTTCAGGAAGAAGTGACGGCTTTGCGCGAACGAGTGGTGACGGCTGGGACTGACGCTGTCAAAAAATTTAAGGAGTCGCAATCATTCATCGACTCCTGTGCCGATTATTATGGTACTGGGTTTGAAGATTGCCTCAAACAAGTTGCGTCAGCTTTCCCGAAGTTGGACTTATCAGGGATTACAATGGATGATCCAGAGCCGTCGACGCCTGTTGTTGACGTCATTGTTGGTGACGATGACTCCCCGAAGTCCAATCCTCCTCGTAAAGATGATGGTGCCGTCGTTTTAGCTCAACCTGCTGCCAATCCTCCCGTCTCTACTTCCAATCAGTCTGTCGAAGGCTTGGTCTCAAAGAATCCTCTTGTCAAGGATAAAGGTGACGGGACCTCTAAAGATGCTCCCCTTGCTTAGTCCCGTCCCTATTTTTGTAATACTTAAATTTGTAGACAATGTTTGAATGCCCCTTTACTTTAGGGCTTGTATTTCACAAACTATCTACTTCTGTTAGTGATATGTTGTTTCTGTTGTTTTTATTTGCTGTAGAAATGTTTCAAAATGAGTTTGTTGGTCTGTAATCTTCTATTATTTTGCAAACTCGTCGATTCTATTATTGACGTTCTTTTCAAGGGCATGATAAGCCCGTCTTCTTTACAGCCTCGTCTATGAACTCATTACGTCCACCTTAATGGACTTCGCGGATTTATCTTTTTGATAAGTCCGTAAGCTTTTTAGCTCCGTCCACCTTAATGGACTTCGCGGGATTTATCTTTTTGATAAGTCCGTCAGCTTTTTAGCTCCGTCCACCTTAATGGACTTCGCGGATTTATCTTTTTGATAATTCCGTCAGCTTTTTAGCTTCGTCCACCTTAATGGACTTCGCGGATTTATCTTTTTGATAAGTCCGTCAGCTTTTTAGCTTCGTCCACCTTAATGGACTTCGTGGATTTATCTTTTTGATAAGTCCGTCAGCTTTTTTAGCTTCGTCCACCTTAATGGACTCGTTTGTGGATTCGTCTATTTTTTTGATCAAATAGTTCAGTTCTCCTAACAAACACATCAGTTATTTCTGAATAAACTCCTCTTATTATTGTGAAGGCATAAGTAGAAAATTGTTCCAAAAAATAAATTTCAGTCCTTTGGACTTTAAAAAGTACTTGTAAGCAAAAGTAAACTAGGATAAATGATTAAAAAGAAAATAAACTGGGAATGAGGAGTAGTGTTTTTTGATGCTGTCTTCTACTGGTAGTATTTTCGTAAGTGCTCGGTGTTCCATGGATGTGCCAGCTCCTGTCCGTCTAACGTTTCTAAGTGGTAGGTGCCCTTCCTCTGCCATGCCGTGACTCGATAAGGTCCTTCCCAGTTAGGGCCGAGCTTTCCTTGGGTAGGGTCTCTTGCAGCGCCCATGACTCTCCTTAGAACGAGATCTCCAACCTGGAAGTCTCTGTGTCGAACCCGGGAGTTGTAGTGCTTAGCCATGCAGTCCTGGTACCGTGCTAGCCTTTGTTCTGCCGTCGCTCTGACTTCATCTACTAGGTCAAGTTGTAGACGCATGGCTTCGTCATTGTTGCTTTCGTCATGGTTATGCACTCTATAACTTGTGAGTCCGACCTCGGCTGGGATGACTGCCTCACTTCCATAGGTTAGCCGGTACGGTGTCTCTCCTGTGGATGTTCTTGCCGTGGTCCTGTACGCCCATAATATACTTGGCAACTCTTCAGGCCATATTCCCTTTGCCCCCTCGAGCCGAGTCTTGATGATTTTGAGCAAGGATCGGTTCGTGACTTCGACTTGCCCATTAGCCTGAGGGTGGGCAGGGGAGGAGTAGTGGTTTTTGATCCCTAACTGGGAGCAGAAGTCCCGGAAGGAGTCGTTGTCAAATTGCTTTCCGTTGTCCGAGACTAGGACTCTAGGGATGCCAAATCTGCAGACGATGCATCTCCAGACGAAGCTTCGTACGTTCTTTTCCGTAATGGTGGCCAAGGCTTCAGCTTCCACCCATTTTGTAAAGTAATCAATGCCCACTACCAAGAATTTCAGCTGTCGTGCTGCAGTAGGAAATGGTCCCATGATGTCTAGTCCCCACTGAGCAAATGGCCATGGGGCCGTCATCGGGGTCAATTCTTTGGTCGGTTGTCTAATAACATTGCTGAACCTTTGGCACTTGTCACAGGCTTTGACATAAGCCTCGGCGTCTTTCTGCATGGTGGGCCAATAGTACCCCGCCCGCACTAGCTTATGTACTAATGATCTTGACCCTGAATGGTTTCCGCATACCCCTTCGTGAACCTCTCTCATAACGTACTCTGCCTCTTCGGTACCTAAACACCTTAGATATGGACGGGAGAAGCCTCTTTTATACAAGACGTCTTTTATCATGACGAACTTCGCTGCCCGAACCTTCAGCTTTCTCGCGGCCTCATTCCCATCTGGCAAGACGCCATCCTTCAAGTATGAAGCTATCGGTGTGGTCCAGTTATCTTCAGAGCCTATCTCCTGCACGTCGTCGGAATCTATTAGTGGGGAAAGCTGAAGGAAAGAGAGCACATTACCAGGGGTGATCATGTGTTCTGCTGAAGCGGCCTTAGCAAGTCGGTCGGCTTGCTCATTTTCTCCTCTAGGGATTTGGATGATCTTGGCTTTTAGGTCGTCTACTCTTCTCCTTACTTGGTCCATGTATTTCTTCATCCTTTCGCCCTTGCACTCGTAGTCTCCATTCACTTGGTTAGTAACGACCTGAGAGTCGTAGTAAATGACTACGTTTGCGGCCCCTGCTGCTTTGGCGAGGTCTAGGCCTGCTACTAGTGCCTCGTACTCCGCCTCATTGTTGGTGGTGGGGAAGTCGAGACGTACCATACATTCAACTGTGTCTCCTTCGGGTGACAATAATACGACGCCTGCCCCTCCAGCTTGCCTATTAGATGATCCGTCTGTATGTATACTCCATCGAGGCGGTTCTTCTGCCCCCTTGTCCTCGTCACTGGTGAATTTAGCTATGAAGTCTGCGATGATCTGTCCTTTGATGGCGGTCCGTGGGCGGTACTGAATGTCAAACTCGCTCAATTCTATGGCCCATAGCGTCAGCCGACCAGCAGCTTCAGGGTTGCTCATTGCCCGTCGCAAGGGCTTGTCAGTCAGAACGATCACCGTGTGGGCTTGAAAGTACGGTTTGAGTTTGCGGGCCGCCGTAACTAATGCGAAAGTGAGTTTCTCCATGGGTGAGTATCTTTCTTCGGCGCCACGGAGCGCTCGGCTGGCGTAGTACACGGGTTTCTGCACTCTTCCTTCTTCTCTCACCAAGGCGGCACTGACGGCGGCAGGGGAGACAGCTAGATAGAGAAAAAGTTCTTCACCGGCCTGGGATGGACTTAGCAGCGGCGGGGAAGAGAGATAAGCCTTCAACTCTTCAAATGCCCGTTGACACTCGTCAGTCCACTCGAAAGACTTCTTCAATGTGCGGAAGAAGGGCAAACATTTGTCCGTTGCTCTTGAGACGAACCTATTCAGCGCTGCTATTTTTCCGTTGAGGCTTTGTACTTCCTTCACATTTCTTGGGGGTGCCATCTCCATTATGGCCCGGATCTTGTCTGGGTTAGCCTCGATGCCCCTTTGAGAAACCATGAATCCTAGGAATTTTCCTGCTGTCACCCCAAAGGCGCACTTTTCTGGGTTGAGCTTCATGTTGTAAGAGCGAAGGGTGGTGAATGTTTCGCTAAGGTCTTCCAAGTGATCTTCCTCCCTTCGACTTTTTACTAGCATGTCGTCAACGTAGACTTGGACATTTCTTCCGATTTGCTGCGAGAACATCTTGTTCATAAGCCTCTGATATGTTGCGCCCGCGTTTTTTAGACCGAATGGCATTACCGTATAACAGAATAGGCCTTCGCTAGTCACGAACGAAGTTTTCTCTTGGTCATCTTCGTGCATTCGGATTTGGTTGTAACCCGAGAAAGCGTCCATGAAGCTTAGTAGCTGATGCTGAGCCGTAGAGTCCACCAGAACGTCGACTCGTGGGAGAGGATAGCTGTCTTTTGGGCATGCTTTGTTCAGATCGGTGAAGTCCACGCACATCCTCCAGTTACCGCTAGCTTTCTCAACCATCACCACGTTCGCCAACCAGTCGGGGTAATAAACTTCCCTAATGAAGCTTGCCTCCTGCAGTTTGCGGACCTCTTCTGCTATGGCCCGATCCCACTCCGGGGAAAACACCCGCTTTTTTTGTCGGATGGGCAGAAAAGAGGGCGACACATTCAGCCTGTGCACCATGACTGAAGGGTTTATCCCTGGCATGTCTTCGTGGCTCCAAGCGAATACGTCCCGATTATTTCTAAGGAAGGTCGTGATCGCCTGGCGGACTGTGGGATTAGCAAGGGTTCCAATCTTGGTTGTTCGGTTTGGTTTGGAATCGTCAAGATGTATCTCTTCAAGCTTCTCTACAGGCTCTGTTTCCGTCCGATGGTCTCCTATATTCATAGCTTGGAGGTGGTCATCCATTTCCATCATGGCCACGTAGCATTTGCGGGCGGCCACTTGATTCCCGCGCAACTCTCCTACTCCATAGTCGGTTGGAAACTTAATCATCAGGTGGTAGGTTGAGGTTACAGCCTTCCACGAATTCAGGGTGGGTCGTCCCAAGATAGCATTGTACGCGGATGAGCAGTCGACTACTAGGAACGTTACGTCCTTGGTGATCTGCTGAGGGTAGTCGCCTACTATTACAGATAATGTGACTGCGCCCAAGGGGAACACCCTTGTTCCCCCAAAACCGACTAACGGTGCGTTCGTTGGAATCAGTCGTTCCCTATCAATTCTCATCTGCTGAAATGCCGGGTAGTACAAGATATCTGTCGAGCTGCCATTGTCGACTAACACCCGGTGTAAGTTGTAGTCTCCTACTCTTATGCTGATAACAAGAGCATCGTCGTGCGGGTGATGCAGATGCCGTGCATCTTCTTCTGAAAACCCGATAATGGGGCTCTCTCTCCGTGCTATCTTTGGTACGGAACCCGTCAATTGAACATTCTGGACCATCCTTAGGTAGGTCTTGCGGGCCTTTTTGGACGACCCAGTGGTTGCCGTTCCTCCTACGATCATCCTAATGTCACCTATGGGGGGTCTTGGACGCTCATTATCCCGTCGGGGATGTTGCTGTTGGGGGGGTGGTTCTGTTCTATCCTTGCTGACGAACTTTTGCAATTTCCCTTGTCTGATGAGAGCCTCGATCTGCTGCTTCAAGTCGTAGCAGTCGGCTGTGTCATGACCGTGATCACGATGAAAGCGGCAATATTTGTCTTTCGATCGCCTGTTGGGATCTCCCTTCAGCTTTCCAGGGTAGGTCAAGGCTTCTTCGTCCTTTATTTGCATGAGGACCTGGTCTATCGGGGCGGTTAGTGGGGTGAAGCTTGTGAACCTTCCTCCCGGAATTTTAGAACGCCTTTCATCCCTTCGGTCTCCCGTTCTTGCCTTCTTGCGTCCTTGGTCTTGCCGTGTGTCTTCTTGCCTCTCCCTTTTCTTGGGCCTTTCCTCTCGGGCTAGCAGAGCGTCTTCAGCATTCATGTACTTAGTTGCCCTGTAAAGTACTTCTGACATGGTCTTCGGGTCGTTTTTGTATATGGAAAACAAAAACTTACCCCTTCGCAGCCCATTGGTAAAGGCCGCCACAAGTATCTTGTCGTCGGCTTCGTCGATCGAAAGGGCTTCCTTGTTGAAACGGGATATGTAGGATCTTAGCGTTTCGTTCTCTCGCCGCTTGATGCTCATCAAGCAAGCCGTGGACTTTTTATACCTATGTCCCCCAATGAAGTGCGCAGTAAACTGAGCACTTAACTCCTTGAAAGTGCTGATAGAGTTGGGCGTCAACCGGCTGAACCAAATTCTTGCCGCACCCTTCAGTGTGGTGGGGAAGGCCCTACACATGATTTCGTCTGCCACTCCTTGAAGGTGCATCAAGGTCTTGAAGGTTTCTAAGTGATCCAGAGGGTCCTTGATTCCGTCATAGCTGTCGATCTGCGGCATACGAAACTTATGTGGTAGAGGGAAGGAGTTGACGGCCGCAGTGAATGGCGAGTCTGTACGGTTGACCAGATCATCGAGATCGCTGGACACCCGTCCCTTGAGGGCGTTCATCATAACCTCCATCTGCTCCTTCATCGCCTGCATCTCAGCGGCGATATGTGGAGGGGTCGCATCCATGAGATGGCATGCTCAAATTTTGTCGCTCTGGTCTACTCGGAACATTACTGCCCTCCGGCCTTTCTCGTTCCCTTCTATCGGCGCTGGTGCCTTCTTGGTCCTGCTCTTGGGTGCCATGACCTGCATTTCTCTGGCGTAGCTGCTCCTCCAGATTGTGGTTTTCCTTAGTAAGACGTTCCACTGCGGTGGCCAAGGTCTGCACTTGCCTCTCGAGGGCCGTTGTGCGAGCTTCGTCTCCTTGAACGTTGTTCGTGGTTGCCATCGAGCGAGTCAGCACCATGCAACTCTTTTATCCGGGAAGCGTTTGTATGGCTTTTCGAATCTGTAATTCGTCAGTCTCCTCTTCTCACAGACGGCGCCAACTGATGATGCCGTGAAAATCACCAGTGAGCTACACGGTCTTCGCACGCTCGAAAGAGTATCTGCACAATGAAAACAGAAGAGACCTAACAGAGAGCACCGGTGTGGTGCCGGCCAAATACCCTCCGAAGGTCAAGTTAGAATCAATTCTCACAGCTCTAGAGTGCTAGAGAGGGTAAATTATGCGTACCTTGGTTTGTGAGGGTATTGGGGCTTTTATAGTAGTAGAGTGTTGACCTCTCCTTGTTGGATTAGGAGCCTTTTCCTTTTAGGAGTCTCTTTGGAGTGTATTTTACGGGATCCTTTCCTTATAGGACTCTAATACGTGATACACACGATACTTCCTTATATACCCATTCGTGGGAGGCAAGGCAAGGTTACTCTGGAACCGTCACCTATGTGCAATCCCTTCAACCTGGAGCCGTCACTTTGTGCAAGCCCTTCAGCTTGGAGCCGTCACCTTATGCGAGCCCTTCAGCCGGGAGCCGTCAGCTTTCCACTGTCAACGATATGACACCGTCAACCATAACTCATTTTTTTCCAGCCATAAGTTAACGTAATAAGGCAAGACTGACGAGCTTAATTTTGACCGTTGCTTCACGCCATGCTGTCAGGGAGAGTTGTAATTTCATCCATATCAGAATTGTTTCTGCTCAGTGAACCAAATGGGATGTGGTTTTCAAAGAAGATCCATTTAGGTAATATAGAAGTTTTTATTTAAAAGAGATTTCTTCTATTTTTCTCTATGCGGCAATCCTATAAAACATTGTACTGAGAGTTTGAAAATTTTAACTATTTAATTTCATGTTATTTATTTATTTATTTTTTGGTGACAATTTGAATTATATTCAACTTTGAGGGGAAAAAGGGTACAAGTGCTATTCTTATTAGAAGTTTAATGAAATGAGCGTGAGTCTTGAATTAGATTCTTGACATATGCTTGTAATTATTTATGTACTATTAAGCAATAGATTTAATTCAACCTTCTTCAACTAATTATTTTTATAGGAATTCTCTATTTTCCTTATGTTCTTAAGACTATGTTATTGGTTTTGACATGTATAAGTAAAGTTATCTACTAGAAGTGGTTCTCAACTTCACAACTTGATTCGACTCTAGTTGAACATGCTAACACCATAAATAACTTCGTGGGATTGTTTATATAGAACACTTTAAAGCTTATGTAGTGGGTGATCATCTAATTCAAATAAAGATGTGATCTTGGTATTAATAGGGTACGTAGAACTACTTTAATCTGGCACCTTATGTTTGTCATGGGTTGGGAAGTGAGCTATAAGGAGGAATCTGTACCAGCGTGTACCAGTAGTTGTATCATTCACATTCAACGGGAAATGAAGATGAGTGGGTAATAATATCATGAAATTCCTTCAAACATATATAGCATGAAAGGATTACAACCAATATGACAAAGACTCATAGCGAATTATGTACTTCCGTACTTCCTTTCCACGGTTTCCTTAATTACTTCTGAGTTCACCAACAAAAAGTTCATAAATTTAAAACTGATACGTGTTTACTGTTTTCATGCTTGGTCTGCGTTGATGACTAGGGTTTATTTATCTATTTATTTAATGGGTTCTGCTGATGTGTATGCCGTGAAGCTAACCTCTTTTATCCCAGCTATTTCTACTAGCTATTTTGAATTTTTGATGAATGATGAAGTCGTTTTATACCCAAAAAGACATATATTTCCACACCACAATGACTGGTAGTTATGTTATTTAGGTTTGACATTTCTTTGTGAATTTTATTGCGGTGAGAGTCTAGGTTAGTTAGACTAATGCATCAGCAAACGAAGAACACCTTCAGTTGTAGTCGCTGAGCTGAGTGGGCATACGTAACCGTCACTGCAACAGCCGTAGATACCTCCTACCTCGTCGGAACTGAGCGCGAAACGCAAACCATATAAAAGAAACGTTATTGGTCAAGGCACAACTTGTGAGTTACGATGGAAAAGATAAGCCCCACGCTACCAAGTTCAAGAGCATCATGGGACATCACCAAATCCCTGAACATACCAAATATTCATTTGAAAAAAAGAAAAAAAAAACTAAGTTCTTTTTGTGAGTTCAAAAATATAGAGACTTTGTGCCATATATATATGGTAGAAAAGGTCTTATATACGCACCTAACAGTCAATGTATTGCGTGCAGATTCTATCCAAAAACAGGTAGAGCTCAATTAGTCCAAGCTCATGCAAGCATTTTTCAGATTCTTGGTCGGCACATAGTCTTTTTCTTACTTTTTTAGATAATATATTAGTATATTACCTAAACTCAGTACGTCCAAAATCCAAATCAGAAGGAAAGTACCAAATTAAGTCACGTCTACGTTAATGAAAACGGCCAACCAACTTCAAGCCATTTAAATAAAGATAAAGATTTAAATTCTTTTATCTTTTGGGGATTAATAAGGACTTAAACTCTACAAGTATTCTTTATAAAACCTAAATAAATTTGAAAATGAAAAATTCTTAGTTTACAAGTATTCTTTATAAAACCTAAATAAATTTGAAAATGAAAAATTCTTAGTTTACATTATTAGTACAATATAAACTTATAATTACCCATCACAATTTCCAATTATGTACAATTCTATTTTCTCCAAATCAGATTCTTTTACAAATCAAAGAATAGGTAACTTCATATTAAACACAACCCTCGTTTAGTCGCTTATATAGTGGTTTTAATCTTGCTCTCTCTCTTTTTTTGGGTCCTAAAATCTAGAGCAATATATACACCATCTTTCCACCAGGGCACCACCTCCGTCGGCATACCCATTGCTTCACTTTGTTTGTGCTTAGTATTTTTACCTTTACAATTAACCAACATATATAAGAAACTTGAAGACCCTTTTCTTTCACCAAACAACCAATTAAGATCGCCACGTTCTACACCCCCACCCCCCCAAACCCAGTGCAAATCCAAAATAACAACTTAATTTGTCCAAACTGACAAGCTTTTAATTAATAGCCCCTAAACCAAACCACATATGTCACAATATTTATTTTTAATAATATAGAAGCTACAAATTACTTATAGAAATGCCAGCAGCGGTAGTGTTGGTGCACGGCAAGGGTGGATATCTTGCATCACTTTTTTTTCCCCCATTATTGGAATCTTGTTTCGCCAAGATTAGTTGGGCTAAATTATTAGCTAGCTAGGATCATGTTTAATGTGGTATTACCTACTTTTTCACTTTTAAAAAAAAATTATGATTTATAATTGGAGGGTATAAATATATAAGGTTTTACAAAGAATCCTTGCAGAATTTTAAACCTAAAATTAAATCCTAAATTAACTATTAACCCCCCAACAAAAAAATTTAACTCACAAAAACGTCAAAATTGTATTACATAGAGGAAAAGGAAAATGATTATTAAAAAAAAAGAAAAAAAGAAAACAAATCCCCCAACATCTCAAACCAACAAGTCCAATATCTATTCCATATGAAATTGTTAGTATCATTCCCCTTCACACATATCAGGGATTCAATACCCAGAAAATTACTTGAGAACATCCAAAATAATAAAACAGAATGGATAAATAGTGTGAAACTCTTTCTAATTAATTAAATAAAAAAAAGATTAAATTGTGTACAAACCCTAGAAAATAAGTTTTATTCAAAGGTCAAAACAAAAATTACAAAGATGAATTTTACAGAGCTTAGAAAAGCTGAAGTACTGTATCCCGTCTCTCAAATATAACATCCAAAAGAAATTACAAAACACAAACCCATACTTCTATTTCATAATTAACCAACAATCAAATAATTAACAACCTTCGGAACAGAAATTACAAACACAACCATACTTTTATTTTCATACCCAACAATATTACAACCTTCCAAATAGAAACTACAAAGTTTTAACTTCACCCAAACCTAATATGGAGGTTTCAGATGGGAAGACTAGAGAGGAAAGTGGCATAATGTATTGATCGTTAGGATATTTCAACCATATTTCCTTTCTCCTCGCCCTCCATCCAAACCCTCAGAAATTCAAAGGTACAATCATAAGAAAGACCTACATATATACAATCAAAATATAAAAACAAAACCCCGAAACATAAAGCATCACCCAAAACATAAAATAAACCTAGGGACTAGAATCAGAAATTGAAACCATTAATTAGCATCATCAAACAAAGTATTAGTGACTGCACCCCTGAACACACCTACGGCCAGCGCTTCAATCGCGGCTGTCACAATACCAGAAATGATAGGACTCTTTGGCTGTGCAGCCGGAGCAGTGTATGGTATATATGGACCATATGGTGCAGGAACAAAAGCTGGGTACCCGCCACAAAAAGCTGGTGCAGGTGGGTATCCACAGCCATAAGCCGGTGCAGGTGGGTATGTGTATCCGCCGCCATAACCAGGTGGAGGTGGGTATGTGTATCCGCCACCATAAGCAGGTGCAGGTGGAGGTGGATATCCGCCATAAGCAGGTGCAGGTTGGTGTTGATATGCACCCACAACCCCATGACCAGGCCCAGTTGGATAAGCCATCAGTTCCAGTCGAAGATTTGGATCAAAGAAAATTTCAAAGATGGAAAGATTCGATGGGAATGAAGGACGAGGTGTTTTTGTGATCAAAGAAATTAAAGAACTCGTTAGGATTTGTTCTGTGAAAGTTCAGGTGGAGACTGGGGGATATATATAGAGTTGAAGTAAGAGCGAGAGAGCACGAGCATGGCAAACTTGGTGCCCAAACGTTATCTATTACGACATTATGTGTACTCTTTAGTCTTTACCAACGATATTGCTAAACATTGGTCAAAAAGTAATATTATATATGGCTTTGCATATTTCTCCCCACTTCCTTCACTTGAAATTATACTTATTGGCCCTCCCTCATATGTATTTTTTTTTTTAAATGTACAAACACTCAATTAAAGGATTATTGTGCTTTTTCTTTTAATATTTATTTTTTTGTCATATATAATTTGTTAATTTTAGAAGAATTTAAAGTATATAGTCTCAAAATATATAAGTAAATCTTTTTTTCTTTCCCAACTTTTTTTTTTTTTTTCATTTTGTATTTATAGAGTTAGGGATGTGGGAATGAATGATTTTTTTTTTTTTTTTTTTTTTTTTTTGTGTATTAGAATAAAATGTGTTATGATTTTTATGATTAAAAGCTTGTAACATGTTCTACTTTATCATCCATAATTAAACAAAAAAAAAAAAAAAAAAAAAAATTCAAGTAGTTTTTTTTATTATCATGTCTCTTATATTACATTGTACATATTAAGGCATATAAAATAATATTTATTGTAATCTTTAACTCATTTAATAATATTTATAAAAAAACCTTGATTTAAAAATTCAAAGAATAATTACACATGAGTTAAAGAAAGAATATGTTTGCCTCAAATTATATAAAACCAACTTTATAAAGTTTTTCTTATGTAAGAATAAATAATACGTTCCCTCTCAAAAAAATAATAATAATAATAATACATTACTTAATGAATAATGTTAGAGGCATTTATACTTATATATGTGTGTGTGAATCTAAAAATTATTAATTCATTTAGCTTAGACCCTGGAAAAGAAAATATATAAAATTAGCTTCACCATTGGGTGTAAATGATGAAGCCATTATAGCCACATATAAGTAATGCAAACCAATAAACTAGAAATTTGACTAATATTTTCACATTCTAACAAGTTGTATCACCACACTGCTATGAGCTATTACTAATCTTCGACACCAAGTATCTTAGCTGTTGCTGAGTCACTAAGAGCATTCCACATGAGCACATGCGAGGCCTACGCACGGTTATTTATATTATTATTATTATTATTATTATTATTAAGATTCAAACACTACCTAGAATCTTGGTTTCAAAAAAAAAAAAAAAAAAACACTACCTAGAATCTTCCTAACTGTCCCAAAATCCCGAGAGTCTGACTCTCGTGCCAATCACCAGTTAGTCTAGCCCGCGATGTTTGAATAATTAATTAATTATAAAAAGAAAAACTAAACTGTATCGTTTAGTTTTGACGGTTGTGAATCAAGAAAAATTATCCTTGGTTTGGATTACCAAACAAGTTATAAGCTTTATATTTTCTAAATAATTGTAAATTATGCTGGATTAATTAGGATATGAAGTTGAGTACCACCGCGCACTTTTAGCGCGATAGTCATTTTACAAGTGTTTGTGGCGTATGGAGAGTAAGTGTCGGGGTTCAAATTTTCAAGAGTGAGTTTCACACATATGTACTTAGATTATACTAGAGTAAAATTCTATTTCAAATTAAAAAAAAAAAAAAAAAAAAATTAGAAGATGAAGTCGAGTGATCCTGTGAGACAAGGTGGAGAGATGAACAGTGTAAATTGTGTTCTAATTTAATAAAAATTCTATACGCTTGAGAAAATGAGGCTACAGAAAAATAAATGAATTTGCCAACACTTTGTTGAAGTTGGCACCGTAGGATGAAAGATCTTTGTGCATGACAAAATTATGGTTTTGGATTGCCGTCACCTAGATATAAATTTGTAAATAAGGTAATAAGATCTAATTTATTATTTGTAAATTATTGATAATATAATCAATTTTATAGTGAAGTTAATTTATATATAATTTTTAACATGTTTAATTAATTTAGATGCAAATTATTTTATCTAATTAACTCAAATTATAAGTTTAGTTATAATTTAGTTATTAATTATTAGCATATACTTATGAAAGGATACCAAAAAAAAAAAAAAGTTGAAGTGTTTAATATATATGGGAAAAATATGTTAATCAAGTTCTCAATTCTAAATAATACTAATAATTAAAAAAGTTTGAGTTAGTTTGATACAAAAATGAGTTAAGAATGAACATATAATTTAGTTTAATGACAAATTCAAACTGAACTCATATTTTAAATAATTTCTCGCTCTCTTGAGTATTTTTTTTAATAAAATTTCAATAAATGGTAATTGTAACTTTGTTTGTTATGACTGCACTCTTTATCTTTCGATCAATTAATTTTTTGTAAAGAGTTACTAAAATATTTATTTGCATAGTTATAATAACGGTGTAAATTTAAATAATTACTGTAGCCGAAATGTATTTTACACAATAATACATAGACTAATGTGGATGTATTTTATGGTTGAGTGGGCAAATTTGGAGTCTTATGCTATTTTATAACAACTAATGCAAATACTTTTATAATAAAATATGTGGGGACAATTTTTGCTTCAAGGCCAAGGGCTAGACCAATTTGGAGCCTTAGGCATTTTTTGTGTTATCCCACATTGGAAAGATTAACTCCCTCTTTGTAGCTTATAAGGGATGAGCCAATTAGAAAGAGTACCACTAGTTTGGTTAACCAAACTAGTGGTACTCTTTCTAATTGGCTCATCCCTTATAAGCTACAAAGAGGGAGTTAATCTTTCCAATGTGGGATAACACAAAAAATGCCTAAGGCTCCAAATTGGTCTAGCCCTTGGCCTTGAAGCAAAAATTGTCCCCACAAAATCAATGTAAAATTTTAGAGGAAGGAAGCCAGGATTATTGGAAGAGAGGGCCCAAATATAAATTAATAGAAAATAACCTACTCTTTTTTCGTCCTATAGGGCCAGGAGGGGCTAGGCCCCTTTGGACCCCTAACTAGGTCCGTCTTTAATGAAAATGAATGAAATATAAGTAACCTTATTTTGGAGTAATATTAGAAGGAATAAAATGAATAATTTTATAACAACATTACTATTATATTAAAAATAGAGGCATTTGGAGAGTTTTAATAAAATTTTAATTAAACTTAATTCAATTCTCTTTGATTCCTCCCAAATCTTAGGGTGATAAAATTTTAAAGGTTTTGAGTTTTAAGAGAGCTAGCATGTGACCCACACATAGTGCGGCTACAACATACACTAAGATTTATACACTCTTTACCAAAAAAAAAAAAAGATTTGTTGATCATATGTTTAGCTATCGTATTTTAATATTTTTAGATGGTATTTTTATTTTAACTTAAACCATGATAATTACATGTAATTTTTTGTTAGCACTTAAAAAAAAATTCAATCACACAATTTCAAGGAAGTGTTTTAATCCTAATTAACTTGTATTTACTTATAATTTGGTCAATAACAAATATTTATTGTAAGGATAGATTTTGATCCTGAGCCCAAAAGATGAATGTACTAAGGCCCAAAGAGCCCGATACAATGAATTTGTAGAGAGTGGACTTAAAAACTAGGCTTCAATGTATCAAAGAGTACGCACAGTGAATTAAAGATAGTAAGAAAGCAAAGAAAGACAAGTTCTAAGCAAGGAAAACCTTCCTCGGCGAAGTCCGAGGAGAATATTCTTGAATTTAGTTCTTTTGGACTTGGATACAATTTTAGTTCTTGTTGCTACAGTGTATTCTCTACTGATTTTTCCAATCCTTTCTCCCTGGAGAGTCTCTTACGTTATATAGCTCCATTTAGATGATCTTGGCCCTCTATTTGTTGATCGTCTAGGCCACTACTTGAGTGCTTGTCCCATCAGACACATTCCCAAGCCCCTTGTGAGTTAGGGCAACCAAGGCAGCACTGTTCAGGGGTCTTTTCCACATAAATGCAACTAGGAGGTTTAGTGAGATGCATTAAATGTAGTGGCAGCCATCATCCCTTCAGTCAAGTCAGGGCTAACCCCCTTCCCGAAACTCTTTCTCTACAGTATGGCCTCCTCTGGTAACGTGCCACTGACGTGGCCTTATTGTCCGAGCGTGTGACCACCTCGGCACGATGGTTGCCTCCTCGGCCATGGGTATGACACATGGCGCAAATACTTTTTAAATTCTTGTACCCCACAATAGCCCCTCAAAACTTCAGTTTTTTTCTCTTATCCGAGGAGAAAAGCGGGGTTTTGACCTTGGATAATTAATTCCACACGCTTCTTTAACTTCCACATGTGAAAGTGTCACTTTACGTGTCCCGTAACCGTTTTGGCACTTCGAGTCCGCGACGTCTTATTAAATGCTCCAAGCGGCGCTTTGTTCTCCACATCCTACGGTGAGATGGAGATCCTACGGCTAGCGTTTTTCCTCAAATTTTGGGCGGGATAACTCCCACCCAATTCCGCCTCCTATATAAGGCACCTAGGGGGTTAATTTTCTCCTAATTTGCAAATATTCGAGCTCCCAAGACTTCCCAAACTTTCAAGCTTTCAAGACTTCGTAAATCTTCAGACCTTCAAGGAGCCCCTAAAGTAACCATCGTCCTTATTCTCATAAGTTTTCACGTTCCTCAGGCTCTTTTATTCTCGGCCTTCTACTCTTTACTCCTTTTCCAAAAATATTTCCTTCACTTCCCTTCAGTTTGCTTAGATAGGTAGATTCGCTCACCTCGTAAATTCTCCCATAGGTATAGAGGGATTTAGGGCTAGGTTCCACATTCCCCAAAGAGTTTCCCTGCAGTACTGTGCTCCGGGTCAATGGCTTACCCACAAAGGGGAAGGAGAGGTCGTCATTCCCATTATTGCCTTCATAGAAGGGGGAATGAGGCTTCCTATGGGTAGAGTAACTAGGGACTATCTGATCGCCCATAGGCTATGCCCCCACCAATGCATGTCTAACTTGTTTAGGGTCTTAGGTAGTGTGGACGCTCTCAACAAGCAAATGGGGTAAACCTCACCTGGCATAACGTCGTTTGGATGTACGAGTGCCACTTGCTCGCAGACTCAGGGTATTACCTTAAGTCTAGATCCTCTATTGTCAAGCTCGTCTCGTGCCTCCCCAAATCCAACAAGGGCATGAAGGATAACTTTCTGATAGTCTCGGGTGAATGGCACGACGGTCTTCACTGCCCAGTTCGGGAGGGAAAGCCAGGTGGGGTACCCTAGGTTTAGGTCCCTTTTTTTCTTTTTTCAACATGGGCATTAGCTCTGTAGTTTTGCTGATTTCTCCTTTCCTTTAGTATTCCATTTATTTCTGATGGATGGCTTCATTATTCTAATCGTGGTTTTGCTTCTCGGATATTTTTGCAAATAAAAGACACGTAGCTCCCAACCTCAACCTCGTCAACGTCTCAGACCTTAACAAGGTGCTGAGATCCGAAGTGTTCGTGAACGAAAACAGGCAATTGAAAGCTGTCCACCTCATCCTCGACTTCGAGCCCTTGTCGGACAAGTTTCAGGACGTGGGCCACGCGATAAGAGCAGGTGATCCTCAGCTAGTCTAGATAGAGGTCTCGGTGCCCCATTTTTTAGCCCGAGAAGATATCGTGCCAATTGAGCTGCCCCTTCATCGTTCCCCTTGTGAGGTAGCAGCTCCAAGGGAAGAGACAGACTCCTCGCGCTTGTCACTTGAGACTGAGATAGACCAATTTCAGCTAAAGGAAGACAAGGAGGGACCGGGAGAGCCCTTGATCCAAGTCTCGAACTCAAAGGGTGAGCTCGACAGATCGTCTGTCATCTATTCCCCTTGGCTTGTTGTTGCATGCGCGGATAGGAGCTCGGAAGAGGGGGACGAAAAGCCGTTAGATAATAAGAAGAAGGGCTTGCATGAGCTCTTTAAGGCCGGAGGGTGGGACCTAAGGACGCCTCGGGGTCTCAGCCTTCCCTTTCTCCTCCCCCTTCAGTCAACTTGTTCACTCCTACGGGCTTGAAGAGGAGGAAGAAGGAGAAAGAGGTAGAAGAGGAGGGGGAGTTTATCCCTCACAAGGAGGAAGCTCCTCCTAAGCAGGAGAAGATAGCCAAGGGCAAGTGGACTTCTCGGGCGTCCTCCGTTGAAAGCAAGGAGGACCAGAGTGTGGCTGAGGTACGCTTCCAGAACCCCTTGTGGGAGCCTCAACTGGAGTTAGATAGGGCGGCCATACCGCGGAGCTCCTCCGTCAGGGAGTTCCAGAAAGGGCACACCCACTACCTGGCCGAGGCCCTGGTGCAGCCCCTGGTGCTACCTAAAGATATGGCTGCACTGCAGACCATGAGGCAGTAGGATCTTTTTCTGTCCTTGAAGAGGGACTTGGCCTTGGTAAGCCTCTTGTCATGCCTTCCTAATTTCATGCTAAGTTGCTTTTTCTTATCCAGTAACGTATTCTTCTGTTGTCTTTTTTTTGCAGGCCATCCAGGAGGTTTTTATGGCCAAGGAATGGGTGAAGGATGCCAGTAATGAGGCCAGGGTCGAGGCCAACCTTCACACCGAGACCAGCAAGGCCTTGGGCGCTGCTAAGCAAAAGAACAAGGAGCTCACGACGAAGCTGACAACTAAGGAGAGGGAACGAAAGAGTGCTAAGGCCGGCCTGAAGAATGCCTAGGACCAAGCTGAGGAGCAGCGTAAAAGGCTTCACTATGCTGAAATAAAGCTGGCCATGGCCAGACAACAGGTCCTAAAGCTGAAGGTGGATTTAGAGAAGGCCAAAGAGGCTGCTAAGACGGCCAAGGAGGCTGCTCGAGGTACATGAGACTAAGGTCTGTCTAGCAGACGAGCTAGCTGAAGTCTGCAGGGATTATTGTTAGGAAGTGTGGGCCGAAGCACTCAACTTGGCAGGAGTCCCTACTACTTCAAAGTGAAGGAAGGCTGAGTACGTCTACTATCCTCCAAACATTCGTGAAGTTCCAGCTGCGCTCCCTCCTCCCGTTGCTTCTACCCTAACCTCCTCTAAGCAGCCCTCTACCACCCAAGCTTCTCTTCTCCCTCCTGAAGTCTCCAAAGGGCCTGGCAAGGCCGGTGACCAAGGCCAAGGGGTTGAGGCGGCTAAGGGTAAGGGGGCTAGCCAAGATGGTCATCGGCCAAAGGATAAGGGCAAGGGCAAAGAGGTCAAGCTCCTGCCAAAGGCCAAAGGTACAGAGGCTGCTCTCAAGATCAAGGATGCAGCTCCTAAGGCCAAAGATGCTGATCCCAAATCCAAGGAAGCTGATCCCAAAGATGACCCTCCTCGAGCCAAGGCATAGTTTTAGGAACTTTTTCTTTTACCTTTCTCTTCTTTTTTATTCTTTTTCTTTTGTTGTGGCAATTTGCCACTGTTTATAATGTACCCTTCCTTTGTTCAATGAAAAGACATCAATTTTTGCTTTATGAATCTTTATTTTCCTTGCAATATTTATCTATGGTTAGCTATAGTTATTGTTTTGCCCTCTACCGAGACTTTAGATTGATGATGCTTTTAAGGGTGAATATCCATACTTTAACTAAAGCTAATAGTAATGAATTTTTGCTAATTCAAATAAATTAAACTTATGTAAACAGTAAGAAAAATAAAAACTATGCAATCAATAGGGATGTCTAAGTCCTTAGGGACAAGCAAGACACTTAGTAGAATGTACCTTATGAATGTACCCTCAGGATCCTTTAACCAAGACCTATGGTGAGTCTTTGTTTTCATGTGATGATTCATATGCAAAGGTCCCATCCTTGGTGATTTTACCAAGTGTTAACCTACCCAAGGCATGTGATCCGAGGATCCAGACATAACTAGGGTTCTGTTTAACACTTAAGCAAATAATGAAATGTTAATTTACCCAAGGCATGTGATCCGAGGAATCAGACATAACCAAAATTCTGTTTAACACTTAAACAAATAATGAAGTGTTAATTTACTTAAGGCATGTGATCCGAGGAATCAGACATAACCAAGGTTCTGTTTAACACTTAGACAAATAATGAAGTGTTAATTTACCCAAGGCATGTGATCTGAGGGATCAAACATAACCAATGTTTTGTTTAACACTTGAACAATTAATGAAGTGTTAATTTACCCAAGGCATGTGATCCGAGGGATCAGAAATAACAAAGGTTCTGTTTAACGCTTGAACAATTAATGAAGAATATTAATTTACCCAAGGTATGTGGTCCGAGGAACTAGAGATGACCAAGGTTCTGTTTAATATTCAATCAAGTAGTCAAAAATATTAATTTACCCAAGGTATGGGGTCCGAGGAACCATACATAATCAAGGTTCTGTTTAATATTCAAACAAGTAGTCAAAAATATTAATTTACCCAAGGTATGTGGTCCGAGGAACCAGACATGACCAAGGTTCTGTTTAATATTCAAACAAGTAGTCAAAAATATTAATTTACCCAAGGTATGTGGTCTGAGGAACCAGACATGATCAACGTTCTGTTTAATATTCAAACAAGTAACAGAGAATATTAATTTATCCAAGGTATGTGGTCCGAGGAACCAGTTATGACTAAGGTTCTGTTTAATATTCAGATAAGTAATTAACACAACACACAATGTCAGAAACGAAAACATGGCAGAGCTGCCTTTCATTAATAATAGTATCTTCGCAGGTTATTTACATTCCAGGGTTGCGGTACAACATTTTCATCTAAATCTTCTAGGAAGTATGCACCTATGCCTGCCACCCAGGTGATACAGTATGACCCTTCCCAATTAGGCCCTAATTTTCCCCATGCTGGGTTCTTTGCAGTACCCACAACCTTTCTCAATACCAAGTCCCCAGGGGCCAATGGTCTTAACCTCACACTTGAATCATACCCCTATTTGAGCTTCTGCTAATAGTATGCCAATTAAACCATGGCATTTTCTCTCCGTTTCTCAACTAGGTCTAGGCTTTTTTCTAGTAGGTTGTCATTGTTGTCTGGGGCGAATAAGTTAGTCCTCAGCGTTGGGAATCTGGTCTCTAGAGGAATCACAGCCTCAGCCCCATAGGTCATTAAAAAGGGGGTCTCCCCCGTCGAGCTATGAGGAGTAATCCGATATGTCCAAAGAACATGTGGAAGCTCGTCCACCCATTTGCCCTTTGCATCATCCAACCTCTTCTTGAGTCCATTCACTATAACCTTATTAACAGCCTCGGCTTGTCCATTCCCTTGGGGGTAAGCTGGAATGGAATACCTATTCGTGATACCTAATTCACAACAGTACCTTCTAAAAGCCTTACTGTCAAACTGAAATTCGTTGTCCAAGATGAGTGTATGAGGAATCCCAAACTGAGTGACGATGTTCTTCTACACAAACCTTTTGGCATCCACATCCCTAATGTTTGTCAGTGGCTCAGCTTCAACCCATTTAGTAAAGTAATCAGTACCGACCAAAAGCCATCTCTTGTTTCCTGCTGCTTTGAGGAAGAGCCCCACAATATCCGAGCCCCACTGAGCAAAAGGCCATGGACTAGACAGAGGATTAAGAACGCCCTTTGGCTGATGAATGTTGGGAGCAAATCTCTGGCATTGGTCACACTTCTTCACGTATTCTTGTGCTTCCCTTTGCCTATTGGGCCACCAATATCCCTGAGTAAGGGCCCTGTGAGACAAGGATTTGCCTCCTGTATGGCTTCCACAAATCCTTTCGTGCAACTCTTCTAGGAGTGGCTCCACTGCTTCAGGATGGATGAATAGCAGATACGGCCCAGAAAAAGAGCGCTTGTATAACTTTTGGTCCTCAGACAGCCAAAATCGAGGAGCCTTTCTCCACACCTTGTAGGCCTCCCCCTTTTCCTCGAGCAAGATATCATCCTTAAGAAATAGTACAATAGAATCCATCCAACTAGGCCCCACTTTAATCTAATGAATAGGGACCCTCTCTCCTCTCCTCTTGGCAGGCTTGCATAGATCTTCAACTAGGATAACCCAAGGCAAACTCTGCGCCGAGGAGGTTGTAAGAGTGGCAAGAGAGTCTGCATACATGTTTCTGCTCCTCGAGATTTATTCTAAGGAGAAAGACTCAAACCCGGATTGCAAGTGCCTAACTTGATTCAAATAGTCCTGCATTCTTACATCCCTGGCTTCCAGTTCTTCCTTTACTTGACCTACAACCAATCTCGAATCTGAGAATATCTCCATTGTTCTTCCTCCCATTTTCTGAACTATGGCCATTCCCACCAACAAAGCCTTGTACTCAGCCTCATTGTTTGTGGCCGAGAAGCTCAGTCTTAAAGATTTCTCAATGATGAGCCTTTCTGGAGATATTACAACTAGCCCCACTCTTGATCCTCTTTGATTCGCAGCACCATCAACATACACCTTCCAAGATAGGGTTCCTGCAAGGAGATCATACCAACTGATTTTCCATCCGTGCTCGGCATTTCACCATTTTCTTCTAATGAGGGCTTAGCAAACTTAGCCACCAAATCTGCAAGGACCTGGCCCTTCATAGAGGTGCAAGGCATAGATTTAATATAGCTCCTAGGATTGTTGCCCATTTTGCAACCTTCCTTCTGTAATCAGCCTTCCGAAGCAGTGATCGAAGAGGAAGTTGGGTTAGAACCACAATAGTGTGAGCCTGGAAGTAATGTGGGAGCTTCTGTGTAGCGTGTACTATTGCCAAGATGACCTTCTCCAATGGTAAATAACGAACCTTTGCCTCGTGTAATGATTTGCTCACGTAATAAACTGGTCTTTACACCCCATCATCAGCCCATATCAGTACCAGATTTACCGCATGTAAGGCTACATCAATGTAAGCAAATAGAACCTCTTCCTCTTCAGGCCTGGACATAATAGGTGGCCGGGAAAGATATTCTTTCAACTGCTGGAAGGCCGAGGAGCATTCCTCGGTCCATTCAAATCCCTTCCATTTATGCAACAACTAGAAGAAGGGCTTACACCTGTCTGCTGATCGAGAAATGAATCAATTCAAAGCGGCAGTCATCCCTATCAGCTTTTGGACCTCTTTGGGATTCTGAGGAGGCCGCAGGTCGTTGATTGCTTTAATCTAATTAGGGTCAACTTCAATTCCACGATGGGTAACCATATAGCCCAGAAACCTACCGGAGCCTACGCCAAAAGAACACTTAGCGGCATTAAGGCGCAGTTTATGTTTCCTAGATATCTCAAAAATATTCCCGAGGTCTTGCACGTGCTCAGACTCTACTTTACTCTTTACCACCATGTCGTCTATATACACCTCAACATTTTTTCCCAACTGAGGCTCAAACATCTTGGTCATCATCCTCTGGTAGGTAGACACTGCATTTTTCAGTTCAAAGAGCATTACTTTGTAGTGGTAACTCCCAGTGGGTGTAAGAAAAGCAATTTTTTCTTGATCATCCAAAACTAACGGTATTTGATGATAGCCCTGAAAGGCGTCCAAAAAGTTCATTCGAGGATGGCCTACAGTTGCGTCCACTAATTGATCTATCCAAGACAGGGGAAAATGATCTTTTGGGCAAACTTTATTTAGATCAGTGAAGTCTACACATACTCGCCACTTCCCCATTTTTCTTTTTACCACTACTGTATTGGCCAACCACTCGGGGTAATATATTTCCTTTATGGCCCTAGCCTGCTTGAGCTTGAGCACTTCGCCCTTGACAACATCAGAATGTTACCTAGATGAGCGCTGAGGTGGCTGCTTCTTGGGGACGACAGATGGGTTGACGTTTAAACGATGGCAAATGAAATTTGGATCCACCCCAAGGGCTTCATAGGCATTCCACGCAAATACGTCAACATTTTTTCTAAGAAAATCTAATAGTTCTTCCTTCTTCTAAGGAGGAAACTAAACTCCGATCTGAAAGAACTTCTCCTCATCGTTGCCAATGACAACTTTTTCCAATTGCTCGCACTCTACTCCCTCTACTACTGCATCCGAGGACAACACGGGTTCCTTTGATTGCTATAAATCCCGCCCGACAGGGACTGAGGGCTCATCTCCAGTCTGATGTCTAATCGCGGCCACCATGCACTATCTGGCCATAGACTCGCTCCCCACTAGCTCCTCAACTTAATCCCCAGACGGATACTTCACCTTCAAGTGCAGAGTGGAGGAAACAGCTCCCATGGCATAAAGCCAAGGTCTTGCCACAATGGCAGTGTAGGAGGAGTAAGCATCTACCTACCACGTTTAAATTTACCTCCACCACCTCTGATCCTGTCTGCACAAGTAACCTGATTTGGCCCTTTGGGATAACAGTCTTCCCATCAAAACCCACTAAAAGGGAGTTGTAGTAGGTTAGGTCCTCTGGCCTCAACCTCAGCCCCTTGTACATATCAGGGTACATGATCTTTACACCGCTGCCCTGATCTACCAGCACCATCTTCACATCGTATTCCCCAATCCTCAGGGTAACCACTAAGGCATCATCATGTGGTTGCGAGGTTCCAATTTTATCTTCATCGAAAAAGCTTAAAGTTGGTCGGACCTCCACTCTACTCCTCTTCGGACCAGGGGCCAAGTCCTCGGCAAATGGCCAATCTATGGACATCACCCTGGATGGAAAAGAGCCGGTTCTCCCCAGGGCAGCGAAGATCACGCTAATGGTACCCAGTGGGGGTCTTGAGGAAGCATCTCTTTGCGTTCTTGACCCAGTCTGACTACCCTGTCCATTGGGCTGATACAAAAATTGATTTAACTTCCCCACTTTAACCAATTGCTCCAAATGACTCCACAACGTCTTGCAATCTTCAGTAGTGTGCCTCCGCTCCTGGTGGTACTGGTAGTGAAGACTTTGGTTGCGCTTTGCGGGGTCTCTTCCCATCTTGTTTGGCCATTGAAAGTATGGCTCATCCTTAATTTTCTCTAGGATTTGGTGTATTGGCTCTCGGAACACAGTACTGACTACCTGAGTAGTAGTAGATCCTGAATGCCCCGTAAAATCTCTCCGGGGTCGGTTGTTATTATACCTATCCTACCTGAAATCCCTTTTATCCTGAGGGACCACCTTAGCCTTTCCTTTCCCCTGCTGTTGATCCTCCTCGACCCGCTTGTACTTGTCAATACGGTCCATGAATTGACGAACACTCTTAGCAGGTTTGCCAGTCAAAGATTTCCTCAAACCGTGCTCGATAGGTAGGCCAACCTTGAAAGTCCTTATAGCTACGTCATCAAAGTCCCCATCTATCTCATTGAATATCTCCCAGTACCTGTTAGAGTACGTTTTCAAGGTCTCTCCGTCCCACATTACCATGGATAGCAAAGAGTCTAAAGGCCGAGAAACCCTGCTGCAAGTAACAAAATGGGCCCCAAATGCCCGAGTAAGCTCCTTAAAGGAGTTGATAGAGCCTTCTTTTAGGTCGTCAAACCACCTCATCGCCACAGGCCTTAAACTAGATGGGAACACCTTGCACATCAAGGCCTCGCTCTTGGAATGTACAACCATTCTTTGGTTGGAGTGGCTCACATGCTTCACGGGATCCGTTCTTCCATTGTACATGGTGAATGTTGGCTGAGTAAAATGCCGAGGAAGCTTTCCCCCTTCAATTCTAAGCGTAAACAGTGATTTAGAGATCTGGTTAAGAGCCCTGCTCATAGCATCATTGCCCAGACCTTCGTGAGGCGGACTCTTACTCCTTCGCTTGTAATGACAGTCCTCATCGTAAGAAAAAGACTTACTCGGAGGAGTCCTAGACCTGGGCCTATAGCTACCATCTCCATCATTATCAAAAGAAGGGTTAAAATTTGAGGGAGTCCTTTTTCGTCGCTCGCGGTGTAGCTTCCTGCGAAGACGGTTGATCTCCAACTGCATGCTTCTGGTATTCTCCTCATGAGAGATGTAACTCCTGCCTCAAGATTGGCTCCTACTAGTATGCGTGGTGTGCACACTAACCTCGCGGTCCCTCATCCGCTCAAGGTTGAGGAACTGATCTTGACGTTGGGAACCGATAGACTCCTCTCGGTCTTGCCCTGATCCTACCATGGTTGGACGTTGAACTCACTAAAGCTCAAGCTTTCCCACAGACGGCGCTAATTGTAAGGATAAATTTTGGTCCTAAGCCCAAAAGATGAATGGACTAAGGCCCAAAGAGCCCGATACAATGAATTTGTAAAGAGTGAGCTTAAAAGCTAGGCTTCAATGGATCAAACAGTACGCACAGTGAATCAAAGATAGTAAGAAAGCAAAGAAATACAAGTTCTAAGCAAGGAAAACCTTCCTCGACGAAGTCCGAGGAGAATATTCTTGAATATAGTTCTTTTGGACTTGGATACAATTTTAGTTCTTGTTGCTACAGTGTATTCTCTACTGATTTTTCCGATCCCTTCTTCCTGGAGGGTCTTTTACGTTATATAGCTCCCTTTAGATGATATTGGCCCTCTATTTGTTGATCGTCCGGGCCACTGCTTAGTGTTTGTCCCATCAGACACCTTCGCAAGCCCCTTGTGAGTTGGGGCAGCCAAGGCAGTACTGTTCAGGGGTCTTCTCCATATAAATGCAGCTAGGAGGTTTGGTGGAATGCATTAAATATGGTGGCAGCCACCATCCCTTCAGTCAAGTCAAGGCTAACCCCCTTCCCGAAACTCTTTCTCTATAGTATGGCCTCCTCCTCTGGTAACGTGCCACTGACGTGGCCTTATTGTCCGAGCGTGTGACCTCCTCGACGTGATGGTGGCCTCCTCGGTCATGGGTATGACACGTGGCGCAAATACCTTTTTAAATTCTTGTACCACACATTTATAATTTGTTTGGATACTAAAACAAAACTTATTAGTTACCCACATGAGTGATTCTACCATACTACATGGTCCATGAAATTCTACATATTATCCCAAGATTAACCTTAAAGTGGTTTAGATCATAGGTATTTATACAATAAGATGATTAGATTAGGTGTATGGTTGGTTTTTTTTATATACTTCATTTTATATTAGACTCTTCATATATTTTTTAATGAGTAATTAACTTAGCACAAAGAGTTAAAATCTTGAATAGAACACAAAGTACAAAATTAAACTTTAATTGAAATCCAATTTAGAATCTAATTAGATTTTCTCACAGTTTTAGTTTTATATATATATATATATATATGTATGTATGTATGTATGTATGTATGTGTGTGTGGAGGAATGATTGCTCCCTTTTATGGTTCTATTCATTTCATTTCCCCCCAAATAAACTTCCAAACAAGGGAATGAAATAAATATTCTAAAATAATGTTTTTCATTCCATCCATTTTGAACCTCCCCCCAAATAAAGTGTTAAAATACCACTCATTTTTCTCCCAACTCAACCGGCAACCCAAAAGCAATCAACTTTAAACTTAGAAGTCTTTCCATTTTAAGACATATCAATCTTTTCCATGTATAGCTTTCTAAATCTCATTATTTTTCAAGTACAACTTTTTTAAATAGCCCATTGTTTAAAAATTAGGGAAAAATAAGAATAAGTTGTACGGAACGGGCCCTAATAGGTCTTTGCTTTATAGACCCAACCAAACACTTGGGCTGAGACTTTCCAAATGGGTCTAGGTTCAAATTTTAAACGCCCTTGTGTTGGTGAAGGATTTGGGTTTTAGACCTTAAATACTAATTAAACACGGCCTATCTATAGATTTTAAATTTTAAATTACTAACATACCTTTAATAACAACTAACCAATCACAACTAACAACTAACCAAATTTAACCAATAACAACTAACAACTAACCAAATTTGTACCAATAACAACTAACCATTTATGATTTGTTGTAAAAATATTGTAGATGTAGCACCTCTCATATTATTATTATTTTATCGACATAGAAACAAGGATTTCTTATAATAAGTAAATATGTTTCTCTTTTAAATGTTATATAAGTTGGTATAATTTTTTTTTTTAATTTTAGTTAAATAGTATTTTAAATATTCAAATTTAGTTTAACTAACCTAACCGTGTTCATTCAACAACTCATAGTAAGATAACTGGGTGGGTTTGAGATGTGTTAAAAATTTTCAAATAATTTTTTTTTGGCATTCCAAACCCCAAATACATTATGTTACCAATCTTATTCAAAGTTCAAACTTGGACACATATAAAATTTAAAAAAGGTTATAACACTGAGAATAAAAAATAGCTATTCTTACCAAAATTGCAAATATTATATAACGTGGAGCCGTCAACCACTAAATTAGTACAAGTTCCCCTAAAATATACCAAATAAATACCATCATGTACTATTTGTATCGGGAAATTTTCAAGTGCATGTAATGGTCACTACCGAAAAATTAAAATTAAAGAGGATTTATTAAGCATGATGTTTCAACCATTGAACCTCGGTCAATATATTTGTTCTATAAAATATGATATTTCAACTTCTATATTTATAAACATAGAAATAAATAAATAAATAAATATATATATATATATATACACTTTAAAAAAAAAATGATAACCCCAAAATAATATATTAAATTAATTGGTATCAAAATAACTTGTTCCCCTGACCAAACCAAATCAAACCTAGGTTATTAACAACTTAATTTGATTCCAACGAATTGTATTAAACCATCGACATTTTAAACCCCTAAGCCTTAATCAAGTTTGGTCAAAATAAAATTAGAAGGTACTACATTTAATCCACAACAATCTTGATTCATGGGGGGTTTTTAGGATGTCTCTTGGAAAGGGGGTGAAATACTATGAGCTAATATATATATAACCATACAATGCAGAAAATTTTCGTAATTTTCCAGCACAGGAACACGATCTAGCAGGTTCTAGACACATGTTTCAATCCGTTTAGTTCTCATGAAAATGAAAAATAGAACAAAAAGAAAAGGAAAAATGTCCTAGAGTCTGAAGAACGTACCGCTTTCGCTGATAAATAGTAGCTTTAATTACGAGGCAATTGTCCCTACTCCTTACCCTCTGACGCTGCAAGTGAAACAAGAGGAAGAGTTGTTAATAACACAAATAAAATAAGATATTAATGCCTCAATGCCACAGAAGATTTTTTTGCAGTATACTCACAATGAAGATACTCCATAGAATAGATGTAGCATTTGATGAGAGATTGAAGGTACGAAAATATAAATTGAACCTAATCTTTCTGAACTTTAATGGCATGTTGAGACATATAAATTGACCCGGCAAAGCCGTAGTCCAACCGACGAAACCTTGACTTAGTGATAATGTGAACATTGACTTGTTATTTGTTTCACAAAAAAACATTGACTTGTTATTATCATATATAATTAGTTTTATTATATGGTGCTTCTGGGAAAGTGCAATGACAGTGAGGAATATCCGAATATATCTCAAAGGAAACCACTTAAGATCAAGATGTCGGTGAGCATCCACAGCAGTGGAGCTAAAAATTTAGCTTTTTAGCTCCACCAAAAATTACTTTATCTATTTTACCTACATACATGCTGTAACAGTGGATCTATTTTAGCTTTCAACACAATAAAATAATATAAATATCACAATAAAATAATATATCCACTACAATAAAATAATATATCCACTACAATAAACAACAATCACAACCACCTGCAACCGCCACCGCTATCGCCGCAACACAACAAATTACAGAGACAACAAAAAATGTAAACTTCCTTGCACAAATTACAGAGACCACAAGAACTTCTATTACAAGAAAACCACACAACAAATTCCTGCAAACAGAAAATTTTCAATACATTCCAATACAAAAACATTTTGTCCATTCATGGAAGCTCTGAATCAAAACGAATGGATGCTCTGAAATAATAAATGAATGGATGCTCTGAGATAATAAATGAATGGATGCTCTGAGATCAAATGACAGAACTTTTCATTGAGCAAGAACAGCAAAAAAATTATTGCATCTAAAATAATAAACTGAAAGAACAAGAAAAAGAAATCATTGAACACATTCTTTGATGTTATACCCAAATCAAAAATCCCACATTCTTTGACGTTATACCCAAATCAAAAATCCCACATTCTTTGATCATATACCCATTCTTTGATGTTATACCCAAATCAAAAAATCTCAAGCATCCACTACAAAAATGACAGAGACAACTGACCTGAAGTGGATCGGCGGAAGAGAAGTGGGTCTGAGGCGATCGGCGGTGTGGGTCTAAGGCGATTGATGGCGTGGGTCTGAGGCGGATAGCGGCGTGGGTCTGAGGCTGATTGGCGGCTTGGGACAGCTGGTGGGTCGGTGACGTCGAGCTTCGGTGGCAGTGACGTTGACGATGAGAGACTGAAGTTGAGAGAGTGAGTTTCAGAGATGAGATGAGAGACCGGAGTGATGAGCTTTGAGAGACCGGATGAGCTTTGAGAGACCGGAGTGATGAGCTTTGAGAGACCGGAGTGATGAGCTTCAGAGATGAGATGAAAGTGAATGAGAGAGAGAGAGGCACGATCTGAGAGAGAGAGAAAGGCACGGTCTGAGAGAGAGAGAGGGAAGCAAGTGGTAATATTTTAATCAACCAGTAGAATAAAATAATATATTTTTTAGTGATGAGCTTTGAGAGACTGGAGTGATGAGCTTTGAGAGACCGGAGTGATGAGCTTCAGAGATGAGATGAGAGTGAATGAGAGAGAGAGAGAAGCACGGTCTGAGAGAGAGAGAGAGAGAGAGAAGCAAGTGGTAATATTTTAATCAATCAGTAGAATAAAATAATATTTTTTTTTTTAGCTCTCATGAACAGTGCACATCTATCTATAGATGTGCATTATAGCAATGGAGCTAAAAAAATAGATTTAGCTCCAATGCTGCAGCTTGATTTTGGTGTTTGAGGAGCTAAAATATAGCAATATAGCACCACTGCTGTAAGTGCTCTAAGGGAACAACTATCATTTTTTTGATATTAACGCCTTGCGCCCCCCTAAGGATCAACCATCAAACTTCTTTTCATTTATTGATCTCAGATCAAATACCACATTGTCATGGACACTATAAAGCGAATCATAGGTTTACAGCAGCATTCTTGACTCATTATCTGTTAAAAAGTTATCTTATTCTGTGAAAAAAAAAAAAAAATATATATATATATATACACACACACACACGAAGTTAGTTACTTTTTTATTTTTCTATTAGTTTTTAAAATGGTTTAATAATACATAAAAATAGAGGAACAATTTTTAATGTTTCCAACAAACATGGTCAAAGTTCAAATATTCTTTTCTTAATAATAATTATAAAAAAAACACACACACACGCAGACACAAAGTTCTTCTTCAATCCATTATGTGACGATTTATAGAACTATTCAAATGTATTATTTAAATAAGTCACATGACATTAAAAAAATTACGTGACTAAAAGTACAAGTGAATAGGTTTGAGTAATTTTTCTTCCAACTGGTTTGGAAATAAACTATGTCAATTAAACAAATAGAAATCTATACAATATATTAGGGTGTCTAGACCTGACCCACACCCGCCGTATCAACCAAACCGCTCGACCCCAACTTGATTCCAGCCTGAACCGAAACTCCCGTCAGTCAGCAGCGAGTTTCTGCTTCCAAGAACCGATACAAGCAGGTCGAGTTGCGGGTTTTCTTCTCCAAAACTCGAGCTACTCGATCCGACGAATGCTATATACAAAATCTAGCCAACTCCAACAAGATCAAGCTCAGATTCGGCGAGATCTGGACCAGATCTAGTGAGATTTAGCCAGATCCGGCCAAATCCAAGTAGATTACGGCGATTTCAGTGCAAATTTCGGCTTGGTGCAAATCCAGTGAGTTTTTGCAAACTCTAGTCATTTTGGTATAGATTTTAGTGATTTTTTTTGTAGATTTCAATGATATTTGTAGACTCTGGCGACTTTCTCCACCAATCGAACTGATCCGAGCACCACTTGAACCTGAAACCGACTCGATTGATTGATGTCGACGGTCTGTTTCGGGTTCCTCCGCCATCCACCCGACGCCAATGGTTGGGTCCAAAACCAAACTGGCCCAACCCTTGGACAAGCCTACAATATATAATAATTGACTTGATCCATTGGTGAGCCTTGTTGTCCATGTCAGTAGGCTTTTGGGCTGATCACATGGGACCAAAATCAGCCCATCTCCTCCCGCTGATATGATCTCTTTGTATGACATGCTTGCAGGCCATGAGTTCTTTGGGTTGCATTTTATGGGTTATGGGTTTTGAATTTGCTCCATTTTTTGAAACAAGAACTTCATAGGCCCAAAGATGTGCAAAATTGTACACTAACACCAGTCTAGTAAATTGGGTTATTTCTACATATGTTCCTACTCCTGGTATGAGTCGTATGACTAATATTTTTGAAATTGGTTGCTCACTACAACAAATCTGACTTTTTTCAAGGGTCAAAATCCTTGTAAAAGGTATTAAAAAACCTTGAGAAAAATTATTTTAAGAGTCCAATTGACCCTTGATAACCTTCGAAACTTGTACCGTCGAAAATGAAATTTTGAAGGCCTTCGTTACCCTCAAAACAAGTGCTCTAATCTTATTTTGAGGGTCAAAAGACCCTTAAATAACCTTTTACCAAGGTTTAAAAGTTTTACATTTACAACCCTCGATAAAAAAAGGTTATTTAAGGGGTCTCTTGACCCTCAAAATAAGATTTTATTTTGTTTAAAAAAAAAAAAAACCATAATTATGCATCAAAAATATTTATATATATATACAAAAAAAAAAAAAAAATCACTACAAATTAACACTAGAGAGTAGAGAGAGAAACA